>OY813000.1:75902918-76502918 GCA_963681545.1 Germaria angustata | reverse complement strand
TTTTCGAACATAAATTTGGAATGTTGAAAAACATGCTGAATTCAGAACGCCATTTTATAAATTATGGGGATTCAAAAAATTTTTCGTTTTCAACCCGAGTCGAAACCTGGAACATACCCGATTATAAGTATGTACGACTGAAAACTCTTGATTTATCCGATCTATTGAAACCGAATGTTCTTCGCCATTTCTAAATAATTGTAATAATATTTTACTTGTATATATCAGTTTTCTTATCTGTTTTTTCTAACTATTTTTATGCTATTAATGTAAATACATGTTTTCTGGGAGGCAACGTCGTTTTGGCAATTGCATAATAGTTTTGCGGTAGTTTCTCTATGAGTCTTCACTTCAGTCAACAAGCATTTCCGTTTGTAAAATGTATAGGAACAGGCAGTGAAATTAGAAGATAGAGAGTGAGCTTAATTTCTGTTTTACAACCCAGGCGTTGTTAATATTTTTTATATGTATGTATGTAGCAGAGTTGCAATGTCTCTGGTGTTAAGTAACGCATTAAGTCTCTTAAGCTGTAAGTATACTTACATATATATAGCCATTTTATTAATTGTTTTACTTCGCCGACGATTCTGCTAACGTTACCGACGAAGGAGCGCGATTTGATGTATGTATTAAACATTAGTGTATAAGAGTATCCAATCGTTGTTACTACTGTTAAGTGACCAGTGACCTGTATAATAGTCCGCATTCCATAGCTGCTTTCCGACCGACACGTCCCCAAGGTAAATTCATATGAATATGGCGTACACGTTCCTTTGTAAGAGAATTATTGTAGTATATGCTAATACACATACATACACAGGTAATATGTACCTCATTCTACTTAAACTCCTCGATTTTTATATCCTTTTTTGAGGAATTCGAAACAATTTAAAAGTACAAATTTTTTGTCTAGTTCTTGACAAATAATGTAATAAAAAATTTAAGTATTTTTAACAATTTGGTTAAATCTAATCAAGCTTGAGGTCTTATTTT
This sequence comes from Germaria angustata, assembly GCA_963681545.1. NCBI lineage: Eukaryota > Metazoa > Arthropoda > Insecta > Diptera > Tachinidae > Germaria > Germaria angustata. The sequence continues at coordinate 76,501,925 of OY813000.1, read as the reverse complement.
GTGCTTAAAAAATTTTATTTAAATTATTTAGTATCATCTTTAGGACAATTCTGATCATACTCAATGAGTATCCAAATATCGATAATTTAAATAAAATTTCTTCAACCACAAAATATGACCTCAAGCTTGATTAACATTTTAACCAAATTGTTATAAAAAGGTCAAAAATATATTTAAATATTCTTAAACATGGTTTTAAATTTCAACACAAACTTTAGCTAAAAAAAATTATGCTTGAATTGTTTTACTACGATTCCACATGAAGGTTATAAATATATATATATATATATATATATATATATATATATATATATATATATATATATATATATATATATATATATATATATATATATATATATGTGTCTTTAACAGAGGTTCGCAACTGACATTCTAACCATAAACTAAACATAGACCCGACAACTTTGAAAACGTGCATAAAGTTTGTGTGAAAGGGAGAGCTAATCTAGTTGTTTTTATATAGATATCTCTTCACACAAACTTTATGCACGTTATACAAAGTTTATGCAAAATATGATTCGGACCCTTTTTATACGTCAAAGTTGAGTACTCTGTCTATTCTGTGATTCTAACTTACTTGTAATCATAAACTAGAACTAGACTCGACAACTTTGTAAACATGCATAAAGTTTGTGTGAAAGGGAGAGCTAATCTAGTTGTTTATATATAGATATCTCTTCACACAAACTTTATGCACGTTATACAAAATATGATTCGGACCCTTTTTATACGTCAAAGTTGAGTACTCTGTGCTTGTAATGATTTAAACCATAAAGTACACATAGACCCGACAACTTTGAAAACGTGCATAAAGGTTGTGTGAAAGGGAGAGCTAATCTAATTGTTTTTATATAGGTATCTCTTCACACAAACCTTATGCACAAGTATATGCAAAGTATGATTCGGACCCTTTTTAAACGTCAAAGTTGGGTATTCTGTGATTTAAACTGTCAACCACAGAATATACTTCGTATAACGTGCATAAAGTTTGTGTGAAGAGATATCTATATAAAAACAAATAGCTTTGCTATCTCTTTTACACAAACTTTATGTACGTTTTCAAAGTTGTCGGGTCTAGGTAGTTTATGGTGTATATTCTGTGGCACAGAGTACTCAACTTTGACGTATAAAAAGGGTCCGAATCATATTTTGCATAAACTGTATAACGTGCATAAAGTTTGTGTGAAGAGATATCTATATAAAAACAACTAGATTTGCTCTCCCTTTCACACAAACTTTATGCATGTTTACAAAGTTGTCGAGTCTAGTTCTAGTTTATGTTCTGTGGCTGGAAGCATAAACTAGAACTAGACTCGACAACTTTGTAAACATGCATAAAGTTTGTGTGAAAGGGAGAGCTAATCTAGTTGTTTTTATATAGATATCTCTTCACACAAACTTTATGCACGTTATACAAAATATGCAAAATATGATTCGGACCCTTTTTATACGTCAAAGCATAAACTAGAACTAGACTCGACAACTTTGTAAACATGCATAAAGTTTGTGTGAAAGGGAGAGCTAATCTAGTTGTTTTTATATAGATATCTCTTCACACAAACTTTATGCACGTTATACATTTTATGCAAAATATGATTCGGACCCTTTTTATACGTCAAAGTTGAGTACTCTGGTTAAGTACTCTGTGCGTCAAAGTTGAGTACTCTGGTTGAGTACTCTGTGGCTGGAAGGCTATACATTTAAATTTCATTGAAAATGTTGTAAAAGAACTTTAAGAACGATTTTTTTTATTCCCAGGAAATGTCAGCTTGATGATTGGATGAAACACAAACAATACTGCATTAAAACCTGAAAACATCAAACTTGAACTAGCTTCCAGAAGGATCATTTTATCCACAGCACATTGATTTTTAAAATTCGTTTAATAAAAAATTTATTTTGCTTTTAACTTTTGTTGATTTTACTACATCAGTTTTTAGTCAGTTTAACAAAAAAGATGCATCGCTACCTTATAACAGAACCCCGTTTACAGACTATCCTATACAATTTGGAAATCCGATTATTTAGCTGTTCTGCCTTAGGTGCTCTTTCACGACATCCGAAGCTTGGGTCTCTTCACCGAAATCTTTAATAACAACAACAGAACAGCCGCAAACCTTACGTGGTTTGCCCTCTTTGTCAATCTTACACAAACCGGACCATTCACCAAGTTTCTTGTGAGAATCGACGCGGATCAATGGGATCTGGTGTTCATGACATAGAGCAGTAACGAGCTTCTTGTAATTGGGTTCGTCAAAAGACTCTGCCAAAATACACAAAACAGCTTGACGTCTGAAATAAATGCAATTAGTTTGAATTTCATACTAATATGCATATTCAAAACTTACTTGTCTAAAGCTTTGCAAGCTTGATGAATGCCATGTACAAGTCCATCAGCAATTAAAGATTTCTTCAGAACTTCCTGCAAAGCTTGATTAATATCCATGGCACCACCAACAGCGGGAGCAGCTGAAGGAACATCTCTGTTTTCAAGACAAGTCAAAAATGTAAAAAAAATACTTATGTAAACAGAACCACAAACAAATGACTTATTTCACTTCATTCTTATGCATGTGTAAAAAAATCACAATATTTTATTTCATCTTGCTACTTTTTTGACAAGACATATTTTTAAGTGAACTTACACGTCAACGTCAGCCATATTTATATGCAATTGTCGCCCTTGCACTGAAATAATAAAAGATTTCAATGATGTTTATTATGTAGTGTAACAGAAGTAAAGCAATTTCACAGCACATCGTACGCTTCCATACCTTTTGGCAACCGGAAATAAAAAGGGTTGCTCAGCAGCAAACTTCACTGTATATGTGTTACAGTCAAAACGAACTGATAGCCCCAAAGCAAAATCTTACCAGGGCAAATTGAATACTAGGTGGCCTTATTGCTACTACAATACAACGATGTATTAAACAACACGCAGTTTGCCCTACTACAATTATACCAGTCAAAAACATCTGACTACAACAAAAATAAAATTATTTAAAATAATAGGCCATTAAGTGTAGAGGATGAGGAAACAATCCTAAATGCAGATACAAATAAGAAATTAACAAGTGTTCCTATAAATGCGGCCGCAGATATAGTAAATATTACTACGCACGTCTTATTTGCAAATAAAAAAGAAGAATGTTGCCGTATAACTTTTTTATTGTAACTTATTAACTCGCTTAACAAGTCGTGAATAACGACTCTATTTGCAAATAAAAAGTAGGACGTTGCCACTTCATGAACGTTTTTTGTGTTTTACTTACCAAACAATCATATTTTCGTCACATGGCATCACTAATAATAATATAAGTTCTGTATGCAATTTCCCGTATAAACAGTGAATTAGTTATTTGCAAATAGTTCTATTTGCAAATAAGACGTGCGTATAAACGTAGTATATGACGGCACAGAATAATTTCAATGAAAACAAATGAATGTAGATATGAATGCTGTTTCTTATTCATTCTGCCCCAATCCCAGCTAACATTAGCTCTGTTCCACATGCATAACGAAACAGTCCGAACTAGCCCAAAGTTACCCAAAACCGTTCCATATAACAATTTTTGTGCAAAAAAGAGAGAAATTGAGAGAGTAATTTTTTTCATTTCCTGTACAAATTTGCACGAACTTTTTCTTTGGGTAAGTTCGGACAAGAATTTAACAATCAGCTGTTTTTTGTTTGCATATGAAACTGATAGATTATCAGAAAATTATCAAGCAAAAGAAAAAGTTTAGTTTTTATAAATAAATATATTAAAAAGCAAAATGGAGAGTTTCAATGAAAAAATTAAAGTGGTAAATACGTTAGTGCATAAACATTTTCTTTTTTATTTAATATTTAAAATGTTTTTATAGCTACGTATATGAAGAATTTTTTTGTTTTTCAATTATTTTACAATTGTTGACAATGATGCAAATGTTTTGTTTTTATAATTTGAAGGCTTTTAAGCGTCTAAAAGCACTTAAATAGATTTTAGTTTAAAAAGTAAGCAGCATTAGTATTTTAGGAACTACAAAAATGGTTTTTTGCGTTCCAGCTATTTTGGGTAACTTTGGCAAATTTAGAGAGTATTTTTCATTTTGCTCTCAATAGTCCGAACTTGTCCGAGATCTTGTGGAACAAACCTATTGTTATTGACGTACATACATATTGTGAAGTCCATAAAGCACAAAATCTTGTGTAAAACGCAATACGTTCGATAACTACGATTTATCCATTGCTTTTTATGTGCACTTATATTGTTGGCACATGCCACCAGAACTTCAGATAATACCAACGAAAAGTCTGTCCACTTTCCTGCTGATATTGGTTCAAAACCTGCTGCAGTTGCTGATATTGCTTTCAATTTCCTGCAAGTGATTTAAATATAGCTGGAAACGAATTAGGTAAGTTTTATCATTCAATAAAATTACTATCCACTTTTAAACTTTTTAAGTCTTTTTTACTTCATTTATTTTTATAGGTAACCAAAACTTGCCCTCAATATCTGTGGCCAATGACAACACTGGCTCCAAAGCCAAATATAACTTAAGTAGACCAAAACTTTCATTATTAATTTACATTGAATATCATTTATTTTCATTGTTTTATAATATGCATGTTAATTTATTGATATAAATGTTTTAATAATACTATAAACAAATCCATAAATGTAATTAAATATTATCTTAAATATTTTAAAAGCTGCTGCACATCATACTTAATTTTGTTTCAAAAAATTCAGGTTTTAGATGCCCTTGGCACAGATATAAAGATTAGTAATCTGTGCCCTTGGTTGCAATTTGGAAGCTTTGGTTATGCTGTAAAAGATACTGTTACGGTTATTTCAACGTATTTTAAAAGACCTATGCAATATGTTTACTTACGTGGAAAACGAAAGAGATGCTTACAGATTTATTTTAGGACTTAAGTTCAGGTTTCACATTGAAGATTTGGTTATGCTGTGAAAGACTGATATAGTTAATTCAAACGTATTTTTAAAAACCTATGTAATAATTACGACAGAAACAGTTTCATTTTAAGCATTTCCTTGAAGCCCAGAAGCCGGTGCTTGGAACACGAAACAAAGATTCACATCTCCAAGTGTAATTTTTTATAAACTGCACAAACACGTTATTTTCATAGAAATACATTTTTTTCTTTTTTAATTTAACACGAAACAATTGAAAATAAACAAGTTTTGACACTTGGGGTTTGAACAGAGCAAATTTTCATTAGAACAGCTGATAATCACCTGCGGTAATGAGGCCACTTGTTTTCAATTCGCCTTGATTTATACCAGTTATGCTGGAGTTAATGTCGACGTCGTTGACGGCGTCTTAACGCCGAAACGAACAGAGAACACTATTTTGACTTTCTCTCCCGCATATACTTATCTCTCTCTTTCACCCCTCAACGCCGAAAAAGTTGAAACAGATTGAACTTTTTCGGCGTCAAATTTCTTACGTCGTTGAGATTAACTGCTCTCATATAATTTCATACGATTCAACTTTTTTTGACATTTGACGTCGTCGACGACGTCGACATTAACTCCAGCATAAAACTTAATCGAAACCTTAATTGACAGTTAGCTAAAAATTTATTTCACAATGTATGATTAACACTTAACCGACACTATTTAACCAAAAACTTGCTGTTAAAAAATAATCGACCAAAATTCGCCGGTTAACGTGCTAATCATAACCAGAAAAAAAGAAGATGAATAGAAATATCAATCAACATTTATATTTTTTCAGTATTTTAAATTTTAGGAGCACAGAATATACACAGAATACCCAACTTTGACGTATAAAAAGGGTCCGAATCATATTTTGTATAACGTGCATAAAGTTTGTGTGAAGAGATATCTATATATAAACTACTAGATTAGCTCTCCCTTTCACACAAACTTTATGCATGTTTACAAAGTTGTCGAGTCTAGTTCTAGTTTATGATTACAAGTAAGTTAGAATCACAGAATACACAGAATACTCAACTTTGACGTATAAAAAGGGTCCGAATCATATTTTGCATAAACTTTGTATAACGTGCATAAAGTTTGTGTGAAGAGATATCTATATAAAAACAACTAGATTAGCTCTCCCTTTCACACAAACTTTATGCACGTTATACAAAGTTTATGCAAAATATGATTCGGACCCTTTTTATACGTCAAAGTTGAGTATTCTGTGATTCTAACTTACTTGTAATCATAAACTAGAACTAGACTCGACAACTTTGTAAACATGCATAAAGTTTGTGTGAAAGCTAGCTAGTGCTAGAAAAATTCTTACACCCCGTGATCACTTTTCATTATCTGATGAGGAATTTAGAAAAAGATATAGGTTACCAAAGCCTGCAATAGAATTTATTGTGAATCTCGTACGAAATGATATAAAATCCACCACATCTAGGTAAGAATCTTCCATATATTCTTTTGTCACATACTAAATATATTTATGTTTATATGTACATATGTATTTAAATTTCTTTATAGAAATCAAGCCCTGTCTCCCACCGAAATGGTGTTATTGACAATGAGATTTTATGCCACAGGAAGCTTCCTAATTGTTATAAGTGATTATTGTGGAGTGTCAATAGCAACAGCTAGTCGCGTTATAAAAAGTTTCTAGGGCAATCGCGAGACTCAAGCAAATTTATAAGAATGCCAAGTACTCAAGAGGATATGAGAAAGACAGCCGTACAGTTTTACAACATTGCAGTATTTCCTAAAGTAATAGGAGCTATAGATTGTACGCATTTTAAAACACAATCACCAGGCGGTGTTGATGCAGAAGTTTTCAGATGTCGCAAAGGTTATTTTTCATTTAATGTTCAGGTTGGTCATTTTGGTAGATTTCTTTTACATATGTATGCAGTGTAATTTTACATACATTTCTTTAGGCTGTATGCAACGCAAACCTTGAAATAACAGATATAGTAGCGAGGTGGCCTGGATCGGCACATGACAGCTACATTTTCAACAATAGTCGCATTAAAGCCAGATTTGAAAGTGGAGAATTTGGATAGTATTTACTTTTAGGCGATGGCGGCTATGGTGTTAAATCATACTTGCTGACACCACTAAGCAACCCACAATCTGAAGGAGAAAAGCTTTATAACGAATCACAAATTCGAACAAGAAATGTGATAGAACGTTGCTTTGGAGTTTTGAAGCGTCGTTTTCCAGTATTGTCTTTGGGAATGAGAGTATCACTTACCACAGCAATGGCAATAATAGTGGCATGTGCAGTTTTGCACAACTTGTACAGGCTGCTTAAAGATGACAGTGATTTTGATGACTTTAGTGTTTCAAGTGATGAAGATGAGATTACACCGGAGAGATATTCAAAAACACGTAGCAACCTGATTGAAAAGTATTTTGCAAAATTATAAATACCGAAGGAGAAAAAGTTTCAAATAGGCCACTATTATTTTGTTCATTAAAGTGCCTATTTATTTTTACTTCTGCATCTATAAATTTTCAAATATATTAAAAATATTATAGAATTTAAAGAACTTGAGCTTAAATATGTAAATGATATTTTATAGGTAAGACAAGACAAATAAATGAAATTAATAAAAACTAGTAATTTATTTTTTTTACTTTGGTTTATATTTATTTATGTATATGTACATACAATTCACAGTTAAGGCCTAACTATAATGTGCTTAATGCAACTTAAGGCCTAACTATAATGTGCTTAATGCAACTTAAGCAAATGTGCGAATACACACAATCAAATGTATACAACTATAATGTACTTAAGTAACTTTTCGTCAAGTTTCGTCAAGTGTCATTTGCATAAGGAAAGTGCGTTCAATTTCGCTCTTGCTTAAGCAAATGACTCGTCAAGAAAACATTATTTTTTCTGTCTCTATTTATTTCCCGTACTGAGCAGGAGCGTTTTCTTTTCTTCATCGTCTCTCTTATTTCTTGAAGAACACATGTTCCATCAAATGCACAATTCATTAACTTCACTATCTTCAGAAATTTCAGTTTTCTATCCATTTTTAAAAATTTTCCAATAAATAAATAAATAATAATTTTCCAATAATAAAATAAATAATTGTTTGCAATTAAAAGAAGCAACCACTGTTGCTTTTTTTAGTACTTTTTTTATTTTAGTTTTCGTTTACTTTATAAATAAATAAAAGATAAACATGGATTTGCTTGCTTATGGTAATATATTTATAACTTTTACAAATTTAATGAGATTTCGTCAAAAATATTACATTTTAAAGAAATAAAAACGAAAATAGTTTTCTAAAAGTACAAACGTTTGCAACTAAGTGTAAAAAGTTTTTAAGTTTAATAAGTACAATATAGCCACCTAAAAGTCTTCAGTAATTTACTTAAGCATTTGACATGCTTTTCGTTGAATTTTGACACTAGCTTAAGTTTGGTTAAGCACATTATAGTTGGGCCTTTACATATAGTTTGAACATAGTTAATAATAAGAAAAAAATCGGTGAAAATAAATTAAGGCACATTCTGTTTCTATTTTAACCATAAACTAGGATTTTAACAAACTTAACAAAAAAGAAACTTAAAAATATTCAGACTTTTAGTTTTAATAATAAAAAAGTAACAAAAATAACATATAAAGTAATATATTAATGAATTAAAATTTAGGTTCATCTTAGTCTTGACAGCTCATATGACCATATATTCTGGCTGGAATTATTGGTTCCGCAGGGAACGGAAAATTTAAAGACAAGAAGTATCGATCGATATGCACATTGCAATTATTCATTCCTGTGGTATAGTAGCACGTTTCCACGGCACCTGCTTCGCTCTCTATTCTTGCTTCACACCCCAATCATGAGCGAATCAACTTGCTTCGCCATACAAAATTTTGTGAGCGAAGCAGGTAGATTCATATTGAATCTACTTGCGAATCAAGAAAAAAGCCTCTCTTCTCTAATTTTTATCGTAAGTTTATCTGCACTAGTTATCAAAATTAAATATTTTTGTAAACAAAGCAAAATTAAAAGTGAAAAGTTAAAATATATGATTGTTTTTTGTGTTTGTTTCCTTGGCGTAATAATAAATTTGAATTCAGTGAAAAGTTAATTTATTTAAATTTTATAAAAGTTAAAAAACAATGAAAAGAAAAAAAATTATAAAATCGAAGCAGGTAGATGAGTCGTGTAAACAGCATTATTCATAAACTTGCTTCAGAAAGCGAAACAGGAGATTCAAGTTGTCGTGGAAACATGCTATAAGCTTTCTGCGAAATCGTTTTAACATCCCTGTTTTGAATTAATCTGATTTGATATTGTGCCACCTGTTGATAAAAAAGTGAAAAATATATTAAAATTTTTGAACATAAAAACAAAACTGCTTGTTTAATTTATCAATTTCAAGCTATAAAATTTGTTCCTTGAGTGCAATTTTTTCATTAACAATTTCGCCATTGCTTTGTTGTGTCTCTTTTGTTCTTCCTGCTGCCGTTCAAGGAGTTTTGTGTTTATTCTTTTCATCGCTAAGTGTATACATACATATATGGCTCTCTTATCCTTCATAAATTTATATTGCTCCTTGTTATCATCTTTTATCGAATCTAGAGAAGCTGCCACGTCTACTGCAAATTTTTTATGATAATTGGCTCCTTAAGCAGTTCTGCCTTTTCTTGTGTTAGATTTCTTTTCAAAGGTCGTTACTTTACATTTGTAGAAGAACTGCTCTCAGTTTCTATTATTATTGCATTTTCTTCAACCGACAAATCTCTCTTTCTGGACGGTTTGAAACTGCATCCATTTTCGGCAACAGATTTCTCGAAATGCCGAAATTGTTAATATTTTTCATTCCATGAACAGTCGTCGTTAAGTCTTAGACAGCGCTGTTTCAGTTAGCGGAATTTATATATATGGAACTCCTCCTGTTCCAGTTATTATTCTTCGACAGTTTTTTGTACCGCATTTGTAATCCATTTATACATAAAATACAATACAAGAGTAATTAATCTTCGCGCAAAGAAAATTTTTCTAAAAACTGAATTACCTTTCTCTAACCACCGACATCTTTTAAAGGAGGACCGGAACCATTTAGTGTCAATGCCAAATCTTCCCAGAATTTTTCACTTCTGCTGGGGAGCGTTGACTAAACCCACAAGCAATGTTCTGGTTTCTATTCGTCCAATTAACCATTGCTTCTATTTGGAATTTGTTCGTATATTTTTCTCTTTTATCCTGCAAATATATTTTTCAAAAATAAAACAAATAAACTTAATTCAAACAAATTTATTTCGTCGAACCTTCGTAGTGAACAGACGTGTTAGCGGAGTTTTTTTTTACATACTAAACAAGCAAAAATACAAAAAAAATATTCGTAATAAGTACTGAATCGTAATAAGTACAGATTTTGTGAAATTTGCTTTATTTGCACTAATAATATTTTTCATATAATCTGAAACAACAAAAACAAAAAAAAAAAACCCGCAAACAAAGTGACTGAGGAATACTCTGCATGAGTACCTCAAAAACAAACAATTGTGAAGTGAGTTCTAACGGCAGAAATGCCTATTTTACTGTGAGTTCTGATATTCTTAATGCACACAATAAAAATAAAAAAATCGGATGACAGCCTTTTTCTAACGGCAAAGCCAATTTTACGTGAGCGATCAAATTCGCTTACTCCGATGCCAAGTAGTGATTCTCTAACATTATCGCTGCCTAGTACTTCTTTATTTAAATCAGCGCCATTATCCGCTCCGGGCTCGTGTTCTTCACTTAATCAAGTTATTACAATAGACAATAATATTCAGAAACCTAAGGTGCCTGTCGGAATGGACAGATATATTACAGTAGTAAAGCGCGGGCGTAGCCCAAATTCATCTAAAATCTCATCGGTTACCAAGATATCCAGGGATAACGACGCCGCCACAGTTAACCATCAAAACAGTTTAGAATATTGCAGGATGACAACGACAAACCCAAAGCATCGAAAAAAACCTCCAAACCACCAACCATCTATTTGAGGCAAAAAAATTCTAACACACTTATCAAAAAACTAATCTCGGTCATTGGTGAAAAGGCATTTCACATTGTTCCAATAAAACGTGGTAACATTGATGAAACTAAAGTTCAAATATATGAAGAAAAAGATTTCCGCAAAATGGTTAATGAATTGGAAAAAAATAAAACAAGTTTTTACACATTCCAGCTTAAGAGCGCCAAGGGCCTACAGGTCGTATTGAAGGGCATAGATTCTTACGTTGTCCCTGCTGAAATAAAAGATGCTCTCACCCTGAAAGGATTCAAGGTAAAAAAATGTATCCAACATAATAAACAGGGAGAAGATTCCTCAACCCATATTTCGCGTTGAACTGGAGCCAAATGATGTAATATTGAATAAAAATGAAACCCATCCCATTTATGATTTAAAATATCTATTATACCGGAAAATTACAGTTGAAGAACCACACAAGCGTTCAGGACCCGTACAATGCCATAATTGTCAAGAATATGGCCATGCAAAAACTTACGGCCTGTTTGCCGATGTCGAAAGAAAACTCATGCGAAAGAAAGCTAGTCACTCACATTCGAATCAATTTGAGTTTGTCTATGTCACCCACTTTCGTTCGCAGCTACTTACGTCAGTCAATTTTTGTATCTTACGTGTTAATAAAGCAAAGTAGTGCCAACTTATAAGTATAATTGTTTTACAGCAATTTCCTCTAAAAATACAAAAAATACTACTAAATTGTTTGAAGTCAAATGCAACTCCTTTTGAAATTAATCAGCTGTCGAAATAAAGAAAATGTAACCAAAACAAACTAAAAGTTTATAAAATAAAAAAATATAATTACAACCACCTATTTCCTGCATACTTTTTTGTTGTCTTTTTGGTTCTAGATTTCAAATCTGCAAACAATATGTGTCATTTTTGCAAGTAGCAAATACAAAATAAGTACCTATTGATGTATGTATGTACATATATGTATATGTAGGCAATAACCCACCCCAAATGTACATACATATGTATGAATGTATGTATGTACTCACAACTAAAAAAGCTATTTGTTATTAAAAATTTTTTTCATAAAATATTTGTTTATTTATATATTTTTTCAAAAAATTATTGTCATTCGAACACAAAATAACTGGTGCCTGATTTTGAAATTTGTGTTCGCAAAGTTGACAACAACTTCGAAATAGACAAACCCATATTTGTATGAAAACACTTACGTTTTCATTCGAGTTGTCGTTCGAGTCATCGTTCGCATAGAACCAATTTAGGTAAACCCAAATCAGTTTTCTTCCGCTTAGATTGCGAAAGAAAGTTTTCTTTCGACATCGGCAAACAGGCCCTTATTGTAAATTACCTACTGTTTGTGTTGTGTGCGGTGAATTACACAACAATGCTATTTGCAATAAGTCGAATGACCAGAAGGAAAAGAAGTGCAGTAATTGTGGAGGTAATCACACTGCTAACTACAGGGGATGTCTTGTGTACTCTTTCGTTAAACAGGCTATGAGTCAAAAGCCTAAAGTAGTCCCAGCGCAAACAGGAAATACGTACTCCGCTACTTATCCTCCTATGGCCCAACCAATCTCTACACAAGTATCGTATGCTGACGCTGTGAAGATCAACTCTGTTCCCATGCAAAAAGTGTCACCACCAAATAACACAACAAATGCAAACGCAAGCTTTAATTTCAATCGCCTTGAAGCTACTGTTGACAATTTGGTGCAAACTATAAACAACTTTACAACAAATATGACTAGCATGATGCAAGAAATGCTGCGAATGCAGAACACACTGCTTCAAGCATTAGTTAACAAGCCATGAACACGTTAAAAGTATGTTTCTGGAACGCAAACGGCATTCGCCAACACAAATATGAACTTGAGCACTTCCTCACGGTAAAAAATATTGATATAATGTTGGTATCTGAGACTCATTTGACTCCGAGAAGCCTTTTTAAAATGAGTGGCTACACCTTATATGATACAAAGGACCCGAGAGGAAGAGCATGCCTAGGATCAGCAGTTCTAATAAAGTCAAGACTCAAACACTACATTCTTGAGAACATTTGTGAAGACCATTTACAAGCAACAAATATTTGCATCGAAAATTTTTGTTCAAATCTTGTGATATCATCAGTTTACTCCCCTTCCAGATTTTCAATCACTGAGGATCAATATGAGAATTTTTACAAAACTCTTGGCCCTTGTTTCGTAGCAGCTGGCGACTATAATGCGAAACATATGTTCTGGGGATCGCGTCTTATTACACCAAGAGGTCGAGCGTTGTTCAACACAATTTCAAAAATGGGTTTGGACGTCATTTCGAGCGGGGAGCCCACTTATTGGCCTACTGACATACAAAAAACTCCAGATGTTATAGATTTTGGCGTCATGAAAAATATCCCTAGGGATTCAATTCATGTTGAAGCTTCTCATGATATCTCCTCCGATCACTCTCCAACGATCGTTACAATTTGTAGCCCACTAAGAAGTGACTTACTTCATCCTTATGTGAAGGTGATAAATCGTGTTAATTGGCTGGGATTCAAAAAATATCTCAGTAGTCATGGTGCAGAAAACATCAAGCTAAGAACTCCCGATGATATTGAACTTAACATTGCCAATCTTACCGAAAATATTAAACAGGCTGCTAAACATGCCACTACCTCCCATCCGCAGACTGGGTTTAATAGAATTTATTCTGCGGATATTGAACGTCTCGTATGTGAAAAAAGAAGAGCTAGAAGGGAATGGCAACAGCACAGATCACCCCAACATAAAATCAGACTTAAAGAATGCACCAAATGACTCCAAGAGTCGCTTGCATCTGAAAAATCTGCTTCTATTAAGAACTATCTAAAAGGTCTCGATGTCACAGCAGCATCTAATTACTCCTTGTGGCGCGCTGCTAAAAAATTTAAAACACCCGTTGAATCTAAACCACCCCTGCGCACTTCTACCGGAGGTTGGGCAAGAACTAATACTGAAAAAGGTAACATATTTGGTGAGCATTTAAAATACGCATTTACCCCAAACAAATGTACTGGTGCTGTTGATTTGCCGAGTGTAGTTGCCCTACCCCCTCGACCCATGAAATTTAAGATGCGTGATGTACAAAAACTAATTGCTGAAACCAATCCGAAGAAAGCTCCGGGTATTGATGGAATTAGTAACAAGATGCTGATGAAGTTGCCTCGTGTTGCTATTAGAATCCTGTTGTTTATTTTTAATGGCATTTTACGACTGCAGTATTATCTACACAGCTGGAAACTTGCCATGATCAAAATGATTCCAAAGGCGGGCAAAGATCTTACCAAGGCTGAGTCATATAGGCCAATAAGTTTATTGTCAACAATTTCAAAGCCCTTCGAAAAGCTGCTAATGACTAAATTGTCCCCAATTCTAACTAATAATGGGTGTATACCGGATCATCAATTTGGTTTTAGAAGTCAGCATAGCACCATTGAACAAACTCATAGATTGGTTCATTTCATAAGAAGAACATTTGAAGAAAAGAAGTATTATTCTTCCTTCTTTATTGATGTTTCTCAGGCATTTGATAAAGTTTGGCATGAAGGCCTAATTTTAAAACTGAAGACATATTTACCAATAAACATTGTAAATCTTTCGGAAAGTTACATTCTTGCCCGGAAGTTCACTGTTGTGGAAGAAGACTTCATGAGTGTGCCTGAAACTATCTCATCCGGTGTGCCACAGGGTAGTATACTGGGGCCAGTTTTGTATTTGATTTATACCTGTGATATGCCTTTGAGCAGTAATATCTTCACTTCTACATTTGCCGATGATACAGCCTGCCTTAGTATGCATGAAAACCCTCACGAGGCTACCCGTTATCTCCAGGAACATATTAACCTGCTGGAACCGTGGTTGAACTTATGCAGAATAAAAGTAAATGAACAAAAGTGTGTTCATGTCACATTTACCCTACGAAGAGACACTTGTTCCCCCATTCGAATCAACAATCAAGTTGTTCCTCAATATTCACAGGTGAAACACCTTGGTATACACCTTGACCGACGGCTTACATTAAAAAACACCACATTTACTACGTTTATACGCACGTCTTATTTGCAAATAAAAAAGAAGAATGTTGCCGTATAACTTTTTTATTGTAACTTATTAACTCACTTAAACAAGTCGTGAATAACGACACTATTTGCAAATAAAAAGTAAGACGTTGCCCCTTCATGAACGTTTTTTGTGTTTTACTTACCAAACAATAATATTTTCGTCACATGGCATCACTAACAATAACACAAGTTCTGTATGCAATTTCCCGTATAAACAGTGAATTAGTTTTTTGCAAATAGTTCTATTTGCAAATAAGACGTGCGTATAAACGTAGTAATTGACTCTAAGCTAACACAAATGAAGCTTAAATTAACCCAGATTCATTGGCTGATTGGTAGAAATTCTACCCTCAGTCTAGATTGTAAACTTTTAATATACAAGTCGCTTTTGAAACCCATATGGTGTTACGGAATTCAGCTATGGGGCACTGCTTCAGGTTCCAATGTAGAGAGAATACAACGTATGCAAAACAAAATTTTAAGGTTAATAACATCGGCTCCTTGGTACATGAAAAATTCTATTTTACATCGTGATTTAAATATGCCACTTGTGACCGCTGAAATTGCAAAATATGCAGGCAAATATTTAACAAAACTTAGTTCCATCCTAATCCCCTGCTCGTAATATCTTGAACTTTTCTGGACACATCCGCTTAAAAAAGAGGGATACTACGGCTTCAATACGCCACACTCCAGATGAAACTTTTTGAAAATATTTTTGTGCTTAACACGAAATTTATGTATTATTAATTATTATCACTAAGTTTGTGTCTGACACTGGTTGGGCCTAATTATATATATATATATATATATATATATATATATATATATATATATATATATATATATATATATATATATATATATATATATATATATATATATATATATATATATATTTATTTACTTCCATGTTTGTCCTTTCCGTCGCACAGTGGCTGAAAATCGTTTTTCATTGGCCAAAATTCTGTAACTTTTGAACCGATCTAAATATTGAAGTAATTTTTTTTTAATGGATAGATATTTAGTTCAGCTTGCCTCAGTTTTAATTACATTAAAATTGATTGAGTATTTCTTAAGGACTTCTAGGTCAAAGTTGAACTTTTGATTTTTTTTTAACTTTTGGAGTGAAATATGGGTTTATTTTTTTTTATTTGCATATTAAAAATGTTTAAATTTGGAACTTAATAATAATTGTAATTATTTTTTGTGATAATGGAATTTTTTTAATGTTACACTGAAAAAAATTTTTACACTCAAAAAAATGTTTACACTCAAAAAAATAGTAAAATTAACTGGAGATTTTGCTGTTACCACAGAAAAATTTTTAATTTTTTGCTGTCAAAGTAGGTTCTATTTATTATTATTTTTTACTAATACTATGTTTTTCGCACTTAAATAGCAATGAAAGGCAATTATAATTATTATTCATTTGACACAAATATTGATTGCAAATATTCTATATTTTTCTCTGTGCTATTTCTGTTCTTTAGTAGTTTTTTGACTTCTTCATCTAAATCCCGATGTTACACTTTCCATTTATTTCGAATATTGGAGATGAAGGGATCTGACGTTGCCAATAATATATTAAATAGATCTTCATTTGTGGAATTTCGTGAAATTTTTCTAGTATTGTGCTCTCTATAAAATCTGTAATCCTTGTTCCTTTTTTCCTGAGCCTCCTCTGATAGATCTCCAAGTGGCACTGTTGCAGACATATTTCTCCATGGGTAGTTGGTTGTATATATTTTTGCAGTTTCCTTAGCATAATCTCCAAATTGTTTAGAGTCAATTTCTTCATTGGACGCAAGTACTGCTAGGATTATTTTAAATCTGCTGTTTCTGGATCTGAAAAGAATCTTCGTGCGGTATTGCCATCATTTGTATTGCCTGACCCTTGTTTTGGCTGATCTATAATCAATCCAATTTTGCGATATTCATCTTGAACATGTTTCTCTTTTGAACTTCTTAACTCTTTGTTGGTTTCATTGTTTCTTATGGATCCTGAAGACCCGAAATCCAAATCATAACTAATTTTTAGTATATGTTCCAGAAGTCGTATTCTTGCATGTAGTGGTGATAATCCATATTCATATGCATCGGTATTATCTAATGATTTTGTCGGAACTTGGTTTAATTGGGTTGATGCTGCTTGGCATATAATGCAGCTGGATGCAGCCTTCGTGTTAGTTAAAGCCTGACCTACTTTTCCATCTATCATTGTAAGGACTAATTGGTAGCTTTGTAGCAAGCGTTCGGCTGTGTGATCAAGTAGAGATTGTAGTTGTACCTCTGCCGAAATTGGTGTGATTGTAATAGTATCCTTTGATGGCAAACAGTCCATTTTAGCAGCAGTTATGTGATGATATGCTGGATAGATATTTGAGCCCTTTTCAATCGCACGCAATCTGAGCTTAATATATTGCTGTTTTGTTAATTTCAAATCCAGAAATAAGGCTAATGCCTCCTCATTTGTGTACTGTATTGCATCGCTCGGAGTTGGTATACTTTTAAGAATTCGTTTTGTTCTCACTGGACTAGCTTTAACAACTTTTTCAATGATATCCACTTTTATTAATTGGTTCTGTGATCGCAATTGATGTAGGAAAGATTCTTTTATATTTGTACAACCAATTGCATCGTTAACATCTTTAAGTTTCCGCCTCTTAGATCTATCGCTGCAGTTGTCCAATGATTTGCGTGGTCTTCCAACCTTATCTTGCTTTGCTGTTTCTGCAGCGACAGTAAGTTGCCCTTCTAACCACTTTTCACTTTTTATATAAAACTTTTCTTTACTGTAGCTAACTTCTTTGTAGCGTTTTTTTAGTACTTTTACAAAATTAGATAATTGCTCTTGTATTTCGGTGCTACACGAATTTAAGTTTAATTTTATTTTAACGTAAGTAAGAACATCTTCCTGGTTTTTATTTCTAAAATACTCTTCGGCCAGTTCTTCATAACCGAAGGTCTCCATATTTTTCTGAATATTTTTATTTGAGTCTGTTATGATTTATCACTTGCAAATATACGTACGTACACGTAAAGGATTAACTTATTATTGAGTAATCCCTTATCGAATCCCTAGTTTTATACACTT
This sequence comes from Germaria angustata, assembly GCA_963681545.1. Taxonomy (NCBI): domain Eukaryota; kingdom Metazoa; phylum Arthropoda; class Insecta; order Diptera; family Tachinidae; genus Germaria; species Germaria angustata. Next base: position 76,483,753 of record OY813000.1, on the reverse strand, counting down.
TTAGATACATGTTACTCACACATTGATCTTCAATTTCATAGCAGGTAGTACTTAAATTGAACAAAACTGCACTTGTTATCCAGACCTTAATATCAGGTAAAACTAATTAGTATCTCGTCAATAAGGGGTTCTTTTTATCTTTAGTGGTTTAATGTCGCGATTATTGTTATAAAATTGTTTATGACTTTGGCTGACCCTAACAGTTATATTAGAAGGAGATCATATGTTTACTGTAGAACCTATTGTGATATTTTTATTACTGATTTTTTTGCTGATCAAAACAAAGCCATAAAACCCTTTCGCAGGTATTATATTTAATTATTTTAGCTTTACGTAGTCTAAAGTAAAATACATAAACCTTTAGGCAAAAAAGTGAAAATTTAATACACCATTGTATACGAGTAATTATAGGGGTGTTTAAATTATCGTAATTTGAATTTTTTTAGAGTAATTTCATTAAAATTAAAAAAGTGTTCTACCGGCGGGTCGTGGCGGGTGCAAAAGTATATATAGGGTTAAAGAAGACACCTTCCCCTTTCTTCGGGTGGTATACGTTTCTTGTTCCCTTTTGTTCCCTAGAAGTTCTATTCCACTAAAATTTAAATTTTAGAAAAATATAGTAGTTTCATAAATATTTCATAACACCTCTAATATTAAACGCTAGAGCGGTAACCACTTACAACAACTAAAGACTATAATCCTACCAACATTATAAAAAAGACCGCAGGCCATTATCGATGATAGCTTGCGAGTAGTAACCATTTATTTTTGACAAAAAACTGAAAAAACACCTTTTTCTGAAATAACAAAAACAGTTGAGTTTGACAGCATGCCACGCCCACAATTATCAATAGTTTAACATAATTTTTTGGCTACCTTAATATAGATATATTAGCTCCAAAATGGCGTAAAAATTTAAAAAATCGGTGACAAAAAAATTCGACTTTTGGCCAATGAAAAACGATTTTCAGCCACTGTGCGCCGTAAGTTGTCCGTCATAAAATTTTAACGTAAGCAAAATGGCGGAATATATCTACATTGCGGAATATATAATATGGCAATATCGGCATTGTAAAGATGTTACCACATCAACGGAATCAATAATTGCAAATTTCGCTTCCGCAAAAAAAATGCTTTCCGCAATCGCGGAATGGAATCAACAATGAGACCCAATATTTTACATGTTTTTTTCTGAAATTTGTCTGCGCAACACTGCACAACTGCATTTATAACAAATGCAATTTGTGTCATCTACTATTATTATTTTGATAAAGTGAAAGCTCATTAAAACCCATCCACAAATTACGCGAGTGAAAAATAATAAAAATTGAAATTAATCTTCTATTATAAATTTAATTTGTGAAAAATTTTACTTATGTATATGTTTTCTAAAAAATATAGATTTGTGAAACATGTGATCGCATACTGAAAAAATATGGTCAAATAGTTAGCAATTCGCTTTGTGCCCAACTATTGACTAAAATTAATATAGTGAGAGGCTCCAGAAAGATTTCCCATATTTTTGAAGAAATGAGACGGCAGCTGGAAGCTATGAATAGAATTTTATTGTCGACGGAAGAAATAAAATTAAAAATAGATAATTTGACTGCAACATATATAGGTAAGCAGTATTTAAAAAAATCTCCATTAATATATGTACGTACGTACATATATTTTAAAAAGGAAAAAGACAAAGTTGACATATCAGGAGGCTCTTCGTCCTCCTGGGAAATGTACCAAAAAGAACTACATGGAATTTTAGGGGATATAAAATGCAAAACCTCAAGGATGGTAAAACTTTAATAACATCATAAATTTCCTATCACATAAATTTTCTGCAATATAATTTTTATTTTATTCTTTGTTCATAACATATTGTATATTATTTAATATTGTTAATCTTTTATAGTTTGTTGTTGCCTTAGCTGAGTATATTCATTGGGGCAAACCAAATCATCAGTACCCTTTAGCCAAATTATTTCGTTTTCCACGTACACGTATTGCATAGGTTTTTTAAAATACTTTTGAAATAACTATAACATTATCTATATTTATCAAATTTGGTATTCGAGATATTCTTCAAAATAACTATTTAATATTTTATTGTTTGTTGTTGGCTCAGCTAGGTATATGCTTGCATTTCATTGGCGCTAACCAAATCATCAGTACCCTTTAGCCAACAACAAACAATAATATATTGTTACGTTTTTTCCTTTTTAAAAACGTTTTCCGTGGGTTCTTAGATTGCAATGAAATTAAACGCTCAATATTTTGATTTTCAGTACTTAACAGCTACTACTTTATTTAATTTAATACCACCGTACTATGCTCAAAAGCAATAGTAACCACTTAATACACTTTACACGATCACGGTAAAGTCTAACAAGTCACTCACTAATTACAGACTCAACACCAGGGATAGGCAAAAATACATATAAACATTTTGTTTGCGCTCACAAACACACATAAAGAATCACTATTGCCAGATCTGACAGTTTCATTTCATACCTAAATTTGAAATCTTAAATCTCCATTCCCTCATAAAAATTTTGTTCATCAGAACTTGTACATATTTCCTCAGGTTAATTTCATATGAATTTCTGGGGATCTCACTTTTTGCATATGGCAACGCTAATTTCTAATAAGAAGCGTAACACGTCCACCGTGTTTGAGTGAGACTTATTTATGTTTTTTATTTCTCTGCAGCATAAACTACCTAGACCCGACAACTTTGAAAACGTGCATAAAGTTTGTGTAAAAGAGATAGCAAAGCCATTTGTTTTTATATAGATATCTCTTCACACAAACTTTATGCACGTTATACAAAGTTTATGCAAAATATGATTCGGACCCTTTTTATACGTCAAAGTTGGGTATTCTTTGTATATTCTGTGCTCTGCAGTACGTGTGCACATGTACACGATGTAGGAGCGTAAGCATTGGTGCGGCGCCCTTGTTTTGCCTATCGCTGCTCAACACTGTCTGTCTGCTGATTAAACTCTGACTGAACTGAACTCTAACTGACTCTAACTTAGACTGACTGCTGACGTTGATGTGCTCAGCTTATATACCCTTAATGATCATTTCTAGAACGATCATGATGTTTGTCGAAGCTGAATCACATCATCGTACACTTAAATTAACATGAACTCAAGCAATACGTACATACATACATACACACACGCTCCAATCAGACGTACAAATGCTGACGGTTAACAACAACAATAATCATGAGCTTATTCGCGGTTTCAATTACTTAAGGTGAATTCACCCGTTCGTTCTGCAGGAAATTTTCGTTGAGAGACAATTTTAGTTTACTGAGAGTTTGCTCACAGAAGATTCACCGGCGTCGAACAAATATTCTGTAGAAACAAAGCTACCATATGCAACAACTCTGTAAATGTTGTGTGTTACTTCTACAAGCAGGCAGCACGGTGGCAGATGATTGCAATTTGCTGTGTTCTAAATTAAACCAATTTTTATAAAATAAAAAATATACAAATGAATAAAAGTCGAGTGCATGTTATAATAGTTATTTTATTAAATAAATATAAAAAATTTACAAATATACTCTGTATATTATTATACATACATATGTACATACAGTATGATGTGGCAGCTTATTTCAATTTTACATAAAAAATGTATGTATCTGGCAGCACAGTTCAATTCGTTCGGGACGATAATTAAAATTAAACCAATTCAAGCAAAAATTGTTCCGCATTAAATTTACTCTCTTTCTCTCACTCTCTCAAAAGTAGAGACGTCAAACTACATATAAAAAAAGTCGTTCTGAAAGTACAGAACGAACGGGTGAATTCACCTTTATGCTGCAGTTAATGTCGACGTCGTTGACGGCGTCTTAACGCCGAAACGAACTGAGAACACTCTTTTGACTTTCTCTGCCGCATATACTTATCTCTCTCTTTCACCTCTCAACGCCGAAAAAGTTGAAACAGATTGAACTTTTTCGGCGTCAAATTTCTTACGTCGTTGAGATTAACTGCTCTCATATAATTTCATACGATTCAACTTTTTTTTGACATTTGACGTCGTCGACGACGTCGACATTAACTCCAGCATTAGAAACCGTGCGTATATAACATGTGTGTATGTGAATTTGTGTACATTCCTATTCCATTATCTGTGTATGCATGCATGTATAGTTGTCATGTGCTCATTTACATTGAATAATAAAAACAATAAGAATAACAACAATTCATCATGTTCTAGAGCATAGAATACACAGAATACTCAACTTTGACGTATAAAAAGGGTCCGAATCATATTTTGCATAAACTTTGTATAAATCATAAAGTTTGTGTGAAGAGATATCTACATAAAAACAACTAGATTAGCTATCCCTTTCACACAAACTTTATGCACGTTTTCAAAGTTGACGGGTCTATTTAGTTTATGTTCTAGAGCAGTCACAGAATATACACAGAATACCCAACTTTGACGTTTAAAAAGGGTCCAAATCAGACTTTTAACACTTTGTGAAGAGTGAGATAGGAAATAAAATTAATAAGGGTGATGCAATGTACTAAAGGCAACAGATATACATCACAACTGCGAACATATGTTTGAAAAATGAGAATTTTGTTTTGTTTTATTTTGTGGAGGGGAATTTTATAACATTACAATAAAAATGTAATTAAATAAATAATACAAAATATATGTGCAACAAAATTTATGTGCAAAGTGGTGTAAATATGTTTCCAACTATAGCAATAGTGGACAATGTTAATGCAATAGTAGAAAACACAAAAATTCAGGCATATTTGTTTGCATAAAACAATAGCCAGTGAAAAATTGCAATCAATAGTGAAAGTGTACACAAAGTTAAATTAGTTAAATTAAACTTAATACATATATAAAAAAACTAAATATTCGTTTATGTTTCGTTGATAATTACAGCAATTACGGCGGTGGTGAAAAAAAAGATGTTTTGCATGGAAATTCGTTGCCCCGGATGTGGACATTTGCAGCTATTACTCTGTGACTGGCACAAAGATGGCAAATTATTTAACTCAAGGTAAGACAAATATAGGAACAAATATTTAGTAAAAAACTAATCAATGAATTGATATATTGATAACTTTATTAACCATAATTTTTGTTATCTCATCGTAGTATTGTAAGGTGGATTATCTTGATCCTGAACAGCTAGGCCAAACTATGTCAAGGGTTGAAAATTCAGATATGAAACTAACGATCGATGAAACTACCAATCCATACATGTGGGCTGTAAAAGAATAAATTTGTAGTGAACTATGTACAATAATTAATCCTATTTAATTTTTATTGAAATTAGAAAAAAGACTAACTAAATTTTTATTAATTTATGATGTTTGTTTGGCCAAATTTTATGTTCTATATATAAGTTTATTGAAATGCTTTGTAAGCTACTTAGGCCTAAAATCTTCAATATAAATAAAACAATTTATTTCATTTTTTCCCGACGTTTCGTCGATTTTTTGTCGACTTCTTCAGGGGGGTCTATTTAATACAATATTAGAAAAAACAACAAATATAAACAACATGAATATTTTTATAAATAATTATATATTTAAATTCTACCTTAATGTTATTAAGTTGTTTTTGTTTTGACTTTATCTGTTTATGTTTTGTTATGTCTCAGATGTTTTGTGTTATTAATACTTTGTAGTTTGTGCTTATGTTGTCTGTGTCTTCTTTTAGGTTCATCGTTCTGTCTTTGTTTTTTTGAATATGTAGACTCTCTAGTGTGTATCTTTTTCCTCTTATGTTTTCTTTGTCTAAAATTCTTATGTTGTTAAAATTTGCTGAGTGTTTCTTTTCTAGCATATGTTGTGATAAAGCTGTTGAATTTTTGTGCTTTTCAATGTCATTTTTGTGTTCTTTTATTCTTGTTTCTAAATTCCGTTGTGTTGTTCCTATATAGATCACGTCACAGTTGTTGTTTTTGTTGCCATTACATCTTATCTCAAATACAACGTTGTTTAGTTGTTGTTTTTCGATTGGTGTTTTTACTTTTGTAAATATTGTGTTTAGTGTACAATTCGCTTTGTAGGCAAAGTTTATATTTTTGTTTTCTATTGTTTTCCTTAGATTTTTGTTGTCTGTTAATCCAGGTATGAAACGTACACTGTAGAATTTTGTTTTTTCAATATTATTGTTGACATTTTCCTTAGTGAAAGTGTACACAAAGTTAAATTAGTTAAATTAAACTTAATACATATATAAAAAAACTAAATATTCGTTTATGTTTCGTTGATAATTACAGCAATTACGGCGGTGGTGAAAAAAAAGATGTTTTGCATGGAAATTCGTTGCCCCGGATGTGGACATTTGCAGCTATTACTCTGTGACTGGCACAAAGATGGCAAATTATTTAACTCAAGGTAAGACAAATATAGGAACATATATTTAGTAAAAAACTAATCAATGAATTGATATATAGATAACTTTATTAACCATAATTTTTCTTATCTCATCGTAGTATTGTAAGGTGGATTATCTTGATCCTGAACAGCTAGACCAAACTATGTCAAGGGTTGAAAATTCAGATATGAAACTAACGATCGATGAAACTACCAATCCATACATGTGGGCTGTAAAAGAGTAAATTTGTAGTGAACTATGTACAATAATTAATCCTATTTAATTTTTATTGAAATTAGAAAAAAGACTAACTAAATTTTATTTCTAAATTTCCATTTTCATATCAAATAAAACTTAAAGAGAAATTTATGTTCAATGCATTTATTTCAAATATATAGTGTATAATACAAAAATATTGCTTATTTTTATTATTTTTGTTAATTTATGTATTATCTATACATTAAAAAGGTAAAAATAAAATATAAAAAAGTAAAAAGAAACTATAATTATATTAACTTGCAATAAGCGTTTTTAATTTATTGGAGAATCATAGTTAGAAATAATTGCTGTGCGTTATTAGGTTGCTACCTTCTTAATTATTACCCAGTTTGTGATAGTCTGTAAAGGACGAACAACAAGACCTGTAACGAAAGAAATATATTTATATTATTATATGTATGTAGGCTTAAGCTGTAGTATAATACGAGCAAACATATAAAACAATAGGAACAATTTTACAAAGCAACTTACTGCCGTGGAATTCGCCATATAAGGTTTCTCACGTATATTACCACGTTTATACGCACGTCTTATTTGCAAATAGAACTATTTGCAAATAACTAATTCACTGTTTATACGGGAAATTGCATACAGAACTTATGTTATAATTAGTGATGCCATGTGACGAAAATATGTTTGTTTGGTAAGTAAAACACAAAAAACGTTCATGAAGTGGCAACGTCTTACCTTTTATTTGCAAATAGTGTCATTATTCACGACTTGTTAAGTGAGTTAATAAGTTACAATAAAAAAGTTATACGGCAACATTCTTCTTTTTTATTTGCAAATAACTAATTCACTGTTTATACGGGAAATCGCATACAGAACTTGTGTTATTATTAGTGATGCCATGTGACGAAAATATGATTGTTTGGTAAGTAAAACACAAAAAACGTTCGTAGTAATAATATACTACGTTTATACGCACGTCTTATTTGCAAATAAAAAAGAAGTATGTTGCCGTATAACTTTTTTATTGTAACTTATTAACTCACTTAAACAAGTCGTGAATAACGACACTATTTGCAAATAAAAAGTAAGACGTTGCCACTTCATGAACGTTTTTTGTGTTTTACTTAAGGTGCCAACAGACGACATGTTTTTTACATGTGTTTTTTAAGCTTTCGATTCGTATGTTTTTCTTTATGTCTGTCAATATTGGTTAATTTACATAAGGTTTATAATTTTTGGTCACAAACGTACATGTAGTATCACACTGACATCGGTCATGTTTATTGAGAACAGTTGATTACAAAAATATCCACGTCGTTTGTTTGATAAATGGCTTGCAGCCGTCGAAATATTTTCGGTTCCGTCGCTGAAGTACTGGCGACGCAAATGTTTTTTTTTAATTTTTTCTTTTTTAAATAAGACTTTGAAGTTGTATCTAAAAATCTATAAATTTTTGACTCATTTTAATAAAACGACAACGTTAAATTAAAAAAAATTATATTGTTTATTTGTCTTGCAAAATACTTCATTCAGACGGCTAATGATAGTGCACATGATCAACCGCCGATGAATTTGTTCGCATGACATAGACATTTGGAGCTGTATGTTTAACATAAGAAAATAGAGCACGCTCTATTTCAAATAATGTCGTATGAATTTTGTCATGTTTTTTACACAAGCAATGTTTTAAAGGTAACACACGACATGTTTCCGTTTACATATGTAAATTTTGACACATACAATGTGAAAAACATGTCGTCTGTTGGCACCTTTACCAAACAATCATATTTTCGTCACATGGCATCACTAATAATAACATAAGTTCTGTATGCAATTACCCGTATAAACAGTGAATTAGTTATTTGCAAATAGTTCTATTTGCAAATAAGACGTACGTATAAACGTAGTATATGTTAGGTACACAACTAACACATTTGTACATTGGATAAAAACACAATTATATTCAATGTACGATGTATATTTTGTCCACAAAGAATTTGTACACTGTAAAGCAATAAAACTCTTCCTCCTTGTACTATATTTAAAAACACTTACATATGTATTTTAATTTAAAACTTACCTGGTCGGATTTTTGAGTAAAACGTTGGACATTCTGTGGCACAACGGCAGCTCCTGAAAAACAATAATATATAATTAAATACTACCTGAACAGCGGGATTTCCATATATGTATATTTGATACTCACATTTTTTCCTCTGCTACATTTGATTATCCTCTTGTATATCAGGTTTTGGCCGCTTATTTTTAGATTTCTCTTTTCAACACATTTTTTTAAGTTAATAATTTTTATTAAATCATATTTTTATTGATCACAGACTTAAGAGTTTTTACATTTTTTTTATTTCTTCCTTACAAATCACAATTTTTACCACAATGTGGTTCAATAAAATGTAAACATTAACAACTTCTCAAGTGAGAGATAGCTATATGAAATCGTATATATTAGCTATCCCTTACTCGACATAGTGTTAACCTCAAACGAGTTGTCATGTGTACTTAGTTTATGGAGCAGTGTTTACCATTTCATAGCACAATTATGCAGAGAGAATTCACACGTATTGTTTATGCTCTTTTCTTTAGTCGTCGACAACGTATCGATGACACTCAAAAAAATATTTTATGTTAAAAAATGCTTTTGATCAAATTCAATGCCTTTTGTGTTATAACACATTTAAGGGCTGTAAATAATTTGTTCTTAAAAGACATTTAGAGTGTTTTCATAGCCAAATTAATAACTTAAATGATAAGGAAAGGGAATAGCTTTTTGCTAGACATAAAGGAATTTATTTTTCAAAAATAAGAGTATGGTTAGAAGGAGGGGAAATTTATAAACCAAAACTAGATTTAAAAATGAAAACGGCGATTTCAAGCTTAATAAGCTTGGACATTGTTAGAAAAGGTCGACCATTTAGTGATGGTGTTTTTATCAATTGTAAAAAAAATTGGCAAAGGCTTAATTATAATATTAAATTTATAGAGTCTCTTCCACTATCTGATAAAACTCTAGACCGTCGCACTATTCAATTAGGAACGTCTATAGAATTTCAGATTAAGGAAAAATTAATAAATTGTGAATTTTTTTCAATTTCTTTAGACGAGAGCACCGACATCAACGATTTCTGTCAACTAGTTATTTGTATTGGGTGCATAGACAGCCAATACAATATTTTTGAAACAATGTTTACTTTAGAAACATTTTATGGAAACGTAACAGGTGCGTTGTTGTACGATGTTGTAAAAGAAAAACTTCTTTCCATTGTAGACAGGAAAAAGTTTGCTGGAGTTTGTACAGATGGAGCCAATGTAATGGCTGGCAAATATGATGGTTTAATAGGACAATTAAAAGAACACGATTTTTCCTTTTATACTTTTCACGGCCTAATTCATCAGACGGCTCTTGCATACAAATAATAAATAAAATTCGAGGCGGACATCATTCGCTTACCCACCGAAAATTTGTAAGTGTCTGGCTATATTCCCTACTACTTACTTATGCGAACAAATATTTTCAGATTTAAAATTTATATGTTCAAAACAATGCAACAAGTTAAATTCATCTCATATAAAACACATTCTACTAATACGAAACTCCCATAAGACTATAAATGTAGAAGATTTTATCCCATATGCCATAGAATATTGCTTTTTTATGAATTTCTTATTTCCCACTAAATATCTAAAAAATTTAACTTTATGTATTATGTAATTATGATGAATCATAAAAGCAAATAAGAATAGCAAAAATTCAGTAGGTTCTAGAATTATTATAATGGGACTGTTCACAACCAAATTCGTAACAATATCAAATAGTTATTTTGGAGAATATCTCGAATAACAAATTTGATAAATATTGTTATTATAAATTTTGTTTTTCACTTTGCCTTATAGATACTTTCATTATTACCCAAAGGGCAATTAATTGTATAAAGGCGTAAAAAGAAAAACAAAAAGACGCATGTCAATTATAATTGTATGTTGTGTTGTGTTTGTACAAAAGCTTTGTAAAGCAAATATGATTGACTTCTGTATAAATTCTCATATAGCATTTATAGTCTGTGGCATAAGTATAAGAACTTGAATGCTTTTCAATCATGATTTGGCTAAAAGGAGTAGTGATGATTTTGTTAGCCCCAATGAAATGCAGGCATATACCTAGCTAAGCCAACAACAAGCAATAAAATATTACATAACATTATCTTTTGTAGCATAAGCAAAGATTCCAAGTTGCAACCAAAGGCTTATGCAACGTGAACTTTTCGAACCAAATTCAAATAAGACGCGCAGAAGCTTTTAAAATATTTAAGATAATATTTAATTTCATTAATGGATTTTTAAAGTACTATTAAAACTTTTATATCAATGAATAACCATATAAAAAAAAACAATGTAAATAAATGAAAATTAATAATGAACTTTTTTGTCTTTTTAATTTATATTTGCTTTAGGAGCACTAGTGTTGTCATTGGCCACAGATATTTAGGGTGGTGTGGCAAATAAAATGTTTAAAAGTGGTGGATAGTAATTTTATTAAATAGTGAACTTACCTACATAAATCATTCTCAGCTTTATTTAAATCATTTGCTGCAAATTCAAAGCAACATTGGCAACTGCAGCATGTTTGCAACAATATCAGCAGGAGAGTAGACAGACTTTTCTTTGGTATTTTCCGAAGTTCTAGTCGCATGTGCCAACAAAATTCGGTGCACATAAAAAACAATGGACAAATCTTAGTTATGCCGGACGTATTGCATTTCGCACAAGACTTTGACCTTTATGAACTTCATAATGTGTACGTCAATAACAATGTCACCTACGCACGAGACTGGGTCAGAATAAGAAACAGCTTTGATATCAATATTCCTTTCACTTTCATTGAAATCCTGCTGCACCGTCATATCTACCGTATCTGCAGCTGCATTTGCAATTATAAAAGCGCTTGTTAATTCCTCATTTGCATCTGCATTTAAGATTATTTGCTTAACCTGTATATCCAGTAGCCGATCATTAATATTGCGCTGTTAAATAAACCGTTTTTAGTAAAAATCTAATAATTTTTATAACAATTTTATTGTATTTTCTATTGACACGTTTATTGAAAAATTGATTTAAAGTAATTTTGTTTTGGGTTGTAGTCAGATGTTTTTGACTGGTAAAGTTGTGGCAGTGCAAACTGCTAGTTGTTTTTTGTATTGTAGTAGTAATAAGCTCACCTAAGGCAAGTTCATATGCCATGAGGTCACCTAGTACTCAATTCACCTTGGTGCAAACCACAATAGTTGTTGATAAATTTAGCTTTTGTCCAATCTTTAAAGGTTACTGAATCGCACCACAGATTTCACATTGTCAATATAAGGATCCAAGCTTTAAGCTCTGAAAGTAGTAAGTAAGTACATATTTATGCATTACAATAAGCGTACATACACGATATGAAGTTCCCCAATATCATTGAAGTTTCCATTAAATCATTAGAGACAATTTCAGACTCTTGCTGTTCCACTGATTGGTATATGAATGAATGAATAAAATCTTTATTAGTATTTTAAATACTCTACAATACTTTACATATGTATTTATATTAACCAATTATTAGCAATATTTTCTTCAATTAGGAGTAAAATTTAACAAAATTAATAAAATGTTTTTTAAATAATTTAAAATTATCTTCATTTTTTATATAATTTGGCAGAGTTTTATAGTTGTAACCCTTTATAGAAAAGTAATCGTTGCATTGCTGTTGTCGCTACTCTTTCAATTCTAAAATGGTTCGCATTTCTTAGTTGATATGATTGTAAATCTCCCACACAGTTCAGTTATTCGCTTAAGTACTCCGGGGCTTCTCCTCTTTTTATTTTATGTATGAAACAGATAGTGTTCATTTTTAGCCTTTGTTCTATGTTAAGCTATTTCAAAGATTCCAACATGAATCGAATAGATGTATATCTATTGCATCCCAATATTGTTCTCATTGCCCTATTTTGCAATTTCTGTAGTCGTTCCAGTTGATAGGTCGTACAGCATGTGTATAATATTGTTGACCCGTATTCAAAATGTGGTTTAATTAAAGTGTTGTATATATATTTATTGTTTTCTGATTCTCTTGAAGAAGCCTTTTGCTTTTTAAATTTTAAATCTTTATCAATTATGAAACCGAAATATTTTATGTGATAAACCTTCTCTATAACTTGATTGTTGATTTTAAAAATATTGTTGCTGTCCGTATTTATTTCCATTATTTTCGTTTTGTTTTCATTTAATTTAAGTTTATTTATGTTAAGCCACTGAATTACATTTTCCATGTCCTGTGTCAGGCATTCATAGCATTGTTCATATGATTCTCCTTCCATGAAAATAAGTGTATCATCAGCATATATAACAACTTCTACTTTTCTTTAATATGGTCGGCATATCATTTATATATATATATATATATATATATATATATATATATATATATAACAAATAATAATGCTCCCAAAGTTGATCCCTGTGGAACGCCGTAGTCATTGCTCTTTATGTCTGATTTTGCTTTGTTTACTTTGATAATGTGCTTCCTGTTTGTTCAATAAGACTTAAACCATTGTAGTTCTTTTTCTCTAATCCCATATCTATGTAATTTTTGCAGAAGTAGACTTCTTTCAATTGTTTCGAACGCTCTTTTAAAATCCAAAAATGCCTACCATCTTTTTGCTTTTTTCAATTTTTTTCCATCTGTTTATTAAAAAGTTTAATGCCGTTTCGCATGAGAATTTTTTTTCTCAAACCTGTTTGGTACTTTGATAGTATATTTTTACTTTCAATATATTGCTCCAATTGATCCTTTACCACTTTCTCTAATATCTTTTCGCATGCTTTAAGTGTGGTTACTGGTCTAAATTCCTCGCATTTTTTAGTATTTGCAACTTTTTCAATTAGTGTTACCATTGATATTTTCCAGTTTTCAGGAAACTCACCGATTTCCATGAATTTGTTAATTATATCAAGGAGAAATTTTCCAAATATATTCCAGCTGTTTAAAATAATGTTAATTGATATTTGGTTGTTGTCCATTTTGTTTTTCCAATTTTTGCATATTTTACGTAGTTCATCCAATGTTATTGCCCGAAACTTAAATTGAGAGTTTATCACAGGTATTTCATTTACATATTGCACATTTTTTATATCATCTCTAATACATTTTATACTACTTATAAAGAAATTATTAAAATTATCGGCTATTTTGAGATCTTGATTATATTATTTTTCGTTAAATATCACAGATTTAATTTCATTTTGAGATCTTTTCAAAATGAGTTTTTTAATTTCCCTCCACATTACTTTTTGATCTTTAACTTTATTTATTTTATTTATCAAATTCTTTATTCGAGATATTCTCCAAAATAACCATTTTAATATTCTATTGTTTGTTGTTGGCTTAGCTAGGTGTATGCCTGCATTTCATTGGCGCTAACCAAATCATCAGTACCCTTTTAGCCAAATCATGATTGAAAGCATTCAAAGCTCGTATACTTATGCCACAGACTACAAACACTATATGAGAATTCAAACAGAACTCAATCAATTGCATTCATTATTCTCTTCAAAAGTCTTTAAATTCGTCTGATTTTTTACTGCATTTTCTAAGCATTGTGTAGCATGGTATGATATAATTCTTTTAAACAACATCAACATGAAATTATTTATCGTTTTAAACGCATGCACAAAATAACTGAAAGAATATCATGTGTCACTAACTATCAGTGCAAGCCGACAGACAAAATTGTCTCAAAACCTTTTGTGTGTGTGTGGCACACTTAACTCATAATGGAAAAATAATTTATTAATTTTAATAGATCAAATGACCGTTTGCATTCCCATGAAATATAAAGTGTCGCTGCACTTGCAGGCGACAACAATTGGCAAATTGTGCCTCTTTCGCTGCAAACGTTTATGACTATTGCCGTTGCAGCGAAGTGCACTTGAAATGGCCTCACATACAACTGCACCTATGCCTTTGCACTTGTGGGAAACATACAAAATATTTACACACAAAACACCCAAATATTTACACACAAATTTTCCCACCATATGTTTGTACTAATTCTAGATTTAGCGATATTCTCATAAGTAGTATATAAGCCAAAAATATTTAGTTTTAAAATCAATCTGAATTTAGCGCGACCTAGAGTTGCATGTAAATAAAGATTCACCCAATCTGAATTTAGCGCGACTTAGAGTTGCATGTAAATAAAGATTCACCCAATCTGAATTTAGCGCGACCATGAGTTGCAAGTAAATAAAGGTTAACCAACCAAATCGAAAACATTTCTTTCAATTTAACTTCCAATGTTTTCAATTGATCGAAAAAGTTTACATTATTGTTTAAATTGTCATTTGTATTAAATTGTTGTATATTCATTATTTGTCTATTATATTTTAATTTATTGTACTTAAATATATGAATCTCTTTCAAATTT
The DNA here is from genome assembly GCA_963681545.1 of Germaria angustata. Lineage (NCBI taxonomy): Eukaryota > Metazoa > Arthropoda > Insecta > Diptera > Tachinidae > Germaria > Germaria angustata. Next base: position 76,468,682 of record OY813000.1, on the reverse strand, counting down.
TTTGTACTACAATTGTATTCTGAGTTATTAATTGTTATTTCGATTGCTTCATGATCTGACACTTTATTTGAGTTACTGATATTTGCCGTTATGTTCTTACTGTTTGTTATAATGTAATCAATTAATGTTGAGCTCCGTGTTATTCTCGTGAAGTCTTTTATTATCTGTTTAAGGCCACTGTCATCTAATAAGAATTTTAGTTTTTCTTTATGAAATCCTTCTATACACCAATCTACATATGTTAAAATCTCCTGCTATTATTATATCACAGTTGACTTCATTTATTTCTTCTAATTCTTCATCAAACGCCATTATAAACTAGTGTTCTGCACTACTCGGCGATCTATACACAGCTATAAATTTGATGTTCTTATATTTTGCTACATATGCAGTTATCCAAATTTTTGATTCAACCACTCTTTCAACGATCTTTCTCATCAGTTTTGCGTTACGCTTTTCTGTCAAAGTTAAAAACGTCACGCAACGCTACAAAGTTTTATCTGACACGGCTTTAAAAGAGTTGCCGAACTTTTTGCGTCACGCTGCGTTAAAAGTGTTTTATGTGGCATGTTTCGTATAAGTATGTACATTTCATCTTTAATGTCAAAGCGAAGCTGTAACGCAACGCGAAGCAAAAGTTGTATAGGCCATGTCACATAAAACTTTTGCTTCGCCTTGCGTTACACCTTCGCTTTGACATTTAAGTTGAAATGTATATACTTATACGAAACATGCCACATAAAACACTTTTAACGCAGCGTGACGCAAAAAGTTCGGCAACTCTCAACTTTTTGCGTGCTTTGACAATCAAAGTTATGTATGTATGTATGTATGTTAGAATATGATATGAAAATGTGGTGTGATATGAAAAATACTAATTTTTTATTTTTAAAATTTATTTCCTGTTGAAGAATATGATCTTGTTTTTTAACTAATTTATAAAATAGTACCTATGTTTTTGCATGCTGTATATAAGTATATAGCATAAGATTATAATAATCAGTGGCAGCCTATTATTAATAAGATTTTACCTTTTTATATGAATATGTATGTATGTATGTATTTGAAAATTTAAAAAACAAAAACATTTATACTGTATAGTGGTGTATTTTCAATAAACTGCAATAGTTGATAACAAAATAAACACACAAAAGCACATAATATTTTGACTTTCATTTTTATAATAAAAAATAATTAGAAAATTCATAACCACCTTTTTGGTAAACACACGTTGCGCGCGTTGTGTCAAAGTTTTCATTGTGTCATACACCTTTTGCGTTACGCTTTTCAGTCAAAGTTAAAAACGTCACGCAACGCTACAAAGTTTTATCTGACACGGCCTTATGTGACATGGCCTTTAACTTTTTGCGTGCTTTGACAATCAAAGTTATGTATGTATCATAAACTACCTAGACCCGACAACTTTGAAAACGTGCATAAAGTTTGTGTAAAAGAGATAGCAAAGCTATTTGTTTTTATATAGATATCTCTTCACACAAACTTTATGCACGTTATACAAAGTTTATGCAAAATATGATTCGGACCCTTTTTATACGTCAAAGTTGGGTATTCTGTGTATATTCTGTGGTATGTATGTATGTATGTTAGAATATGAAATGAAAATGTGATGTGATATGAAAAATACTTATTTTTTTATTTTTAAAATTTATTTCCTGTTGAAGAATATGAGCTTTTTTTAACTAATTTATAAAATAGTACCTATTTGATTGCTATATGTAAGTATATAGCATAAGATTATTTTATTGTAAAAATCAGTGGCAGCCTATTATTAATAAGATTTTACCTTTTTATATGAATATGTATTTGAAAATCCAAAAAAAAAAACATTTAATTTAAGTTGTTTGTTAATTTTTGTGAAGTTTATTTTATTTTATTTAATAAAAAGAAAACTTTAAAAACAATTTAGCAGACTTATAATTTTCTTTAGTGTTATACAGTTTTCATATCCAGTCCAGTTTTCCTTCGTTGATGAAATATGACATAAATTGCTGTCGAACAGCTTCCGCCTCACCTTTTCGCGGATTGTATGGATTTTCACTATTTCTTTCTTCACTTATGGGATGTTGTGCGCTGTTTATATATGTATCGCTCGTTTGCATCAAAAAGTTGTGCAGTGCACAACAAGCGAATGTGATTTTTTCAACCGTTTCCACTTTAAGATTGATGTGAGTTAAAAATACACGGAAGCGATTTGCCAGTATCCCAAAAGCGTGTTCAACAACATGACGAGCTCGAGAAACTCTTGCATTAAATACTTGCTTTTCTCTGGAGTTAGTATGATACGGATATGGCTTCATTACGTGCACTTGCATAGGAAATGCATCATCTCCAACGATTACATAAGGGAGGCACCTTCCGTTGCCAACTACTGCGTTTGATGGTATTTCTTTGCCTTCTTCTAAAATTTTTCTTAATTTGCTTTGCAGAAAAACTCCAGCATCATTGTTACGACCATTACTGCCAATATCAACATAAGTAAATCTGCAATTTGCATCTACAAGGGCTAATAAAATTATACTATTTGTTCCTTTATAATTATGATAAAATGCACCGTCGCTTCGTCGTGCTCGGAAGTTAATGTGCTTCCCATCTATAGCCCCTAGGCAGTTGGGGAATTGCCATTTTAATGCAAATTCTTTTGCAATATACTCCCATTGTTGATGGCTGCTGGGGAACTGTTGCAGAACATTTGTTAATAAAAATTAAAAAAAAAAATCAAATTTATTGTGCATATCAAATTTATTTTGCATACATATAGTTTAGAATCTCATTTAATTCCAATGACACACATCATTGTAAAATTTTAAATATAAAAAAAAAATGGTCGGTTTCAAAGGATTTTGTTCGATTTTAAAAACAAGTTTGGCATCGATTTAATCATTTTTACCTTTACATACGTTGCTTTTAGTCTCTTCCAAATTGCTTCCGTAACTTCAGGTATTATGCCAGAAATAGATGCCTTTGAAATCCGGGTTTGGTAATCTAGGCTTTGGTACGTTTCTCCTACAATCTCTACATATATAAAAATTACGTGTATGTTCGTGATCGCTAAACTCAAAAACTACTGTACCGATTTTGACCAAACTTTATATACATGCTCTATGGGGCGTGAGGAGTGTTTCTGTGTATTTTGAAGTTCGTCCGACAGATGGCGCAATATATTTTTTTGTGTTTTGCCCGATAGAGATTAGCGCGATAAGCCTATGTTGTGTTTCGCTGAAGGAGTTGGATCCTTAATCAGCGTATAGTGGCGTTAATTAGCCCGATACCGGTATTTGAGCAATAATTACTATGTCGATTTAGTGCACCTTTCATTCTTCTTCGAAATATCGATCCGCCATGACTTTGCAACGAAACCAGACTTGCAGTGAAAATAAAATTTGAAGGCAAAACAACGTTTGCCCGGGTCAGCTAGTATTATATAAAAATACATGTTCAATTGTTTTTCTCGTAAGCTAAGTAACTTTTCATAAACTTACCGGTGACAAGAAAACGCAGTGTCAACGCCAACTTTTCAGCAGCTGTTATTGATTCCCTAATTAGATTGTTAGAACGTTCTATATCCCCTTGAACTAAATGTAGAAGAGTTTCGAATTGCAATTTCGTCATTCGTAAGTAGTTTCTGTACGAAGATTCGTCGTTCAAAAGCAGTTCTTTAGTCAGGAAAGCAAACGAGCGTCGTTCCTTTTTGGCATTCCTCCAAGGTTTGATCCATTTTCTTTTAGCTCTTCTGGTTGGAAGGTGTGTGGCTTTCTCGCATAATGCAACTAGTTCTTATGTGTAAAGTTTAATAATGAGGTATCTATGTGTATGTATTTTATGTACCACTTACCTATGCAAATATCCTCCTTCTCACTGTCGTCCGAATCTAATTCTATAGCTTCTCCAATGCATTGCATGAGTTCGCCTAATATTGAAGATTTGTCTATCTCCATTTAAAGGTTTACAAAATATCGCGCTTTAGAAAGAATCTTTAAATCAAATTTACAAAAAAAAGTTCTTTAGCCATAGAACACATATCACAAAAGGAAATGTCAAAAATGCTCAAACAACGTTTTTTATGTACACATACATAAAAACAACTCGTAAACAAGACTTGACTTGTGTGAACGCCAAAGAAAGTTCAAAGAAGAAAAAGGAAGAATCATGTCAATAAGACATGATGTGTCTGAACGTAGACTAAAAAAGCTCATAACAAAACCTGTATTTTAACTTAGCTGTCAGTTGAAAAAGTCGACGGATGACGGATTCTATGTGCCCCAGCCTTTACTGCATTGAATATACAGCTGTTCTCTTTTGACTTTTTCTCCCGCATATACTTATCTCTCAGCTTTTCTACTCTCAGGCTTTTTAATCTCTCAACGCCGAAAAAGTTGAAACAGATTGAACTTTTTCGGCGTCAAATTTCTTACGTCGTTGAGATTAACTGCTCTCATACAATTTCATACCATTGGGCCTTTTCACACAAGACTATTTTTTAATCCGCACAACTTTTCTTCTTTCGTATTCATACTAGACTAATTATGCTGGCATAAAATTGTGTACGTATACAAAGCTTTGTGTGTGTTAGTATTTTCTTTGTTTATTTCGCAGAACCTGTTTTCATAAGTGTGTATGTGTTAGTTTTGTTCTGCTTGTGCGGGGTTGAAGCTGGTTGAAAAAATTGTGCCAACCAAAAACCACTCTGTTCGCCGAAATTGCCAACAAACTGCGATTTTATGCCAGCACAATTATTCTTGTGTGAAAAGGCCCATTCAACTTTTTTTTTGACATTTGACGCCGTCGACGACGTCGACATTAACTCTAGCATTAATAAATAAACAATTTTTGCCACTTTGGAGTTTCTTAGTGCTGCCCAGTTTGTTTTCTTGATTTGCGTATGTTCAGTATTTTATTCACAGATGGCCTAAACAGTGATTTATGGTAAATGTTCTGGGCGTTTTTAATTCACAGTCATAAAAACTTCAATATTTAGTTTGACAGTTTACTTTCTGCTGCATAGACTACTAATGGGCATAGCGTAATATGTCTATTTGTGTCATAAGATAGCGGAAAATAATAAAAAACCCCTCTTCGAAAGACATTAATTTGTAAAAGCATGTCGGAGATTGGCTGTAAACACTTTCAATCGTTTGTGAAAGACCATAACTTAGATACTTATAGAATAGTTGATGCCTACTTTTCCGCATGTATAAATAGAGACGCAAGAGAAAAAAAGGCTTTATCGTGTTGCTGCTTCGAATGCGGTAGTTTTGGTACGCAGCTCTTTGCCTGTCTTCATTGTATATACTTTGGGTGTCATGGTTCGCATATTACTTCTCATCTACGTGGGAAGAAACATTCAATAGCCTTGGAACTTTCTCATGGCACATTATACTGCAGTTCATGTCGAGATTTTATATATGATGCACGATGTCGAGAAATATCCACAATTAACAGAAAATTGGAGACGAAGGACTTGCAGAAAAGCCTTAGCTGGACTCCTTGGATACCAACACCTAAAGAAACAAACCTCATGTTGGCGAACCCGAAAAGAAGACACGTTAGGGCTAATGAAACTGTGGGCCTAAGGGGTCTTATAAATTTGGGATCTACATGCTTCATGAATTGCATTGTACAGGCTTTAATACACACTCCCTTACTTAGCGATTACTTTTTATCTGATCGCCACGAGTGTAATGCTAAATCTTCCCTTAAATGTTTAGTTTGCGAAGTTTCAAGACTTTTCCAGGAATTTTATTCAGGATCGCGTTCGCCGTTGTCGCTACATCGACTATTGCATTTAATATGGAACCATGCAAAGCATTTGGCTGGATATGAGCAACAAGATGCTCACGAATTCTTCATTGCAACATTAGACGTCTTACATAGACACTGTTTAAAGGCAAAACCTGAGTCTGAAAATATAAACAAATCAAGCTCTGCAACAACTCATACGAATTGTCCCACTCAATGCAATTGTATTATAGACCAAATTTTTACTGGCATGTTACAAAGTGATGTAGTATGTCAGTCATGCAAGGGTGTATCTACAACAATAGATCCTTTTTGGGATATTTCCTTAGATTTGGGGGAAACTGCACATGGTGGGTCAACTCCAAAATCTTTGATTGATTGCTTAGAACGTTATACCCGTGCGGAACATTTAGGCTCAAGTGCTAAAATAAAATGCTCGTCTTGTAAATCATATCAGGAATCAACGAAACAATTTAGCTTGCGTACATTACCAAGTGTAGCTAGTTTTCACTTAAAGCGGTTCGAACATTCCTCACTAATAGATAAAAAAATTTCTACTCTCATTTCATTTCCGGTGGAATTCGATATGACTCCGTTTATGTCTGATAAGAATAATGCGTATGGAGACTTTCGATATTCATTATACGCAGTGGTAAATCATGTTGGAACTATAGATGCTGGCCATTATACGGCTTATGTCAGACACCACAAGGATACCTGGGTTAAATGTGATGACCATATAATAACCACAGCAACTCTAAAACAGGTCCTCGATAGTGAGGGTTATTTGCTTTTTTACCATAAGAATATTTTGGAATACGAGTAGTTGTTCCTTTTGCTGATATCATTTCAGTTATACGTGTGTTATCTTAATATGTACGCATGGTCAACTAATTATGTTAAGGAGACAAAACTAATAATACATATACAAGTAATCCAGTCTACAAAATATTTACCCATTCTCTTCAAACAAAATATTTTCAATTTGTTTGTGGCAGCAAAAAGAATTTAAAGAAGTCTATTACGCAGTCCATTCCTGTTTCAAAAGAAAAATTTAAATTGATGAATTAGCGTACTATGTAAAATAAATATGGCCTGGCATATATATTTGCAAATTGGAAGCTATTGTGTGTAATTGTTTATTGGAGGTGTACGACATAAATATGTCAATAAAATCCAAAAGTACGTATGTATGTAAGTATAGTTTTTAGCAAGACAAGCAGAAATTATGTACATATCTTAACCAATGCAGAAATCGTATGTGCATACATAAAAATTTTTAATAAGAGAAATGAATGCTTTTCAATCATGATTTTGATAAAAGGTTACTGTTGAATTGGTTAGCGCCAATGAAATGCATGCATATACCTAGCCAAGCCAACAACAAGCAATAAAATATTAAATAAGAGGAATGTTTTGAATAAAAATATATTATCTTTTTCAATACCCAATATTGAAAATTACTATTTCGGGATATTCTCCCCAACTAAATGTTAAAACAATTGAGTTTTTGCAAAGTGTTCATATGCTGACATTTCATTGGTTGCTAAACCGATAATGATCATATCCAATATAGAATTATCATATTGTGTTTGTTTGGCAATAATGTTGAATGAATTTAAACTGCTAAAAGTTCACTGACTATTTGGTTTAGGGTCAATGAAATGTCGGCATATGCACAGCTGAGACCACTTTTTAAATAAATGTTTGCACTGTTCCAATTCTCTCTAATTGACTACTATCATTTATTTCTACATATTCGCCTAAACCATTTTCAAAAGAATTTTCCATTAGTTTTTTCGCGTGCAACAACTCCATCTTTTAATTAGCAGAAGTATCTGGGCTCGTTTTCATTATAATTACTAGTTTTTTTTAACTTCTCTGTTTTCTGTCTTAACCACTCTTCACTTGTTTTGTAGCTGCTCCCTTCATCGTCTTTTTCCAAATCAATAGGTGAATTCACCCATTCGTACCGAACGCTTTTTTTTATATGTAGTATGACGCCTCTATTTTTTTGAGAGCGAGAGAGAGTAAATTTAATGCGGAACAACAACAAAAATTTCGTTCAGAACGAATAGGTGAATTCACCTTTAGGGTCTCATGATATACAGCGGGTGATTATATATTAAAATGTTCATCTTGTTACATAAATTCCTGTCCTGTTCCATGTAAATTAGAAACGATACGTTTTTTGACGTTAACAATATGACGAGTAACACCCCGTCCACATTGGCAATATTGTTGCATGCAATTCTTTAAAATTCTGCTTTGGAATTGCTTTAGTGTCCACATTAGAAAAAATCTGGTATTGCAATTTTTGTATAAAACGTATATAAAACGTCAAATACAACAACACCAAACATCAAGTTGAATAGTAAGAATTTCAAAGCAAAAGAGAATTGCAGAGAACATGGAACTCTGTAGCCCTCACCAAGCTTCTTACCTCTCTCACCTAAAACAACCAAGAATTGCTGCAAAAAATTGCAAATGTGGATAGCGTCTAAGTGCCAGTTTAGTCCTGTTTCACACACATCAATTTTTCTTGATTAAGTTTCAATTCAGCCGGGAGAGTATGTATTCTTTTCTTTATCTCTCTCCCAGCTGAATTGAAACTTGATCAAGAAAACTTGATGTGTGTGAAACAGGACTTACATTCAACGATTTTTGTCGCTGCAATTTTTGTCTTCCTTTCTTTAAAATTGTATTTGCGTTTACATTGAACAATTTTTGTCGCAGATATTTTATGCATACATACACACATACGTATGTCATTTTTGATATTTTCTTTTTTAAGTATATTACGGTAAACAAACAAGGAATTTACGTATTACGAATTGCGGGAAAAACGAATTGCAAGAGTACATGCCTATGTGTACTCTTTTTAGTTTCTCTCTTCCCCTATTAACTCTTCTCCCTATTTACCAACAAACTAATAATTGCAGCGACAAAAATCGTTCAATCTAAACAGGCACTAATAGCATGTTCCCACGACTACCTGAATCTCCTGTTTCGCTTTCTGAAGCAAGTTTATGAATCATGCTGTTTACACGACTCATCTACCTCTTCGATTTTATAATTTTTTTCTTTCCGTTGTTTTTTAACTTTTATAAAATTTAAATAAATTAACTTTTCACTCAATTCAAATTTATTATTACGCCTAGGAAAAACACACAAAAAACAATTATATTTTTTAAATTTTCACTTTTAAATTTTCCTTGTTTAAAAAAATATTTAATTTTGACAACTAGTGCAGATAAGCTTACGATAAAAATTAGAGAAGAGAGGATTTTTTCTTGATTCGCAAAGAGATTCAATAGCTTTGTTTCTTTACTTTTTGGGTAAAGTTCGTGTAAATGAGAGTAAGAACAAAATTCTCTCATAAACAGGCAAAATTGCACAAAAGTACGGGAACACAAAAAACCAAATTGTCAGCACAAAATAGAACGTCAAATTATACTTCCAATATTTTCTTTCTTCCACGTACTTTAGTAAAGAATATATTTTTAATAAAGCAACATTTCACAATTATTTCTCTTTAATTTACAAATTAACTTCTTTTGCTTTATTTTTGATTGTTTATGTTTAAGCAGCTATTTTGTTAAAAGCTATTTGATAGTTAACACAATTTACACAAAGAAAAAGTCTGGGCTTTTTCGTGCGAGAAGAAGAAGAATTTTATTCTCTCAAAACCACTCTCATTTGCACAAATTTAAAGTACAGGAACGCTTTTCGTGCAAATTGGGATCCCGATGGATCCCAAAGTAGAGTAAAAAAACACACCTAATATGAATCTACCTGTTTCGCTCTCAAAATTTTGTATGGCGAAGCAAGTTGATTCGCTCATGATTGGGGTGTGAAGCAAGAATAGAGAGCGAAGCAGGTGCCGTGGAGACATGGTATTAGCGATACAAATTCTATTTGATTTCATATACATACATATGCAAATAAAATTGGACTACATGATCCAATTTATGTGAAAACGGCTAGTTACAACATGGTCCACTGTAATGCAGTCATGGACCATGTCATTGACAAACAAGAACTTTAGTTAAGCGTCATGTTTTCGTGTTGACACGAATACAATTGAAATTGCTATTGTTTTTTATTTTGATCTACGTAGTTGCTTCTTTAGTAAGTCGTCATTTTATTTTCTTTGGCGTGGCGTGCACATGTTTTTAAAAATAAAAGTAGAAAGAGTGAGTTTAAAAAATTAAATTTTTAGTTAAATAGATTAAATAAAAAATGCAGTGTAGTTCGCGTCATAGAGGGCGACTTCTAAAAGCAGAAAAAGAAAAAAGAATCAATAGATTATTAAATAAAAATGATTGGTGCGGAAAATTAAATTAGCAAATGACGCAACAGATGCTGAAAACATTGAAGTGATGGAATCAGAAGCTTCAAAACACCACGTTGTAGATGAAGCAGTTGACGCAATTAATAAAAACGATAAATTAATAAGCAATTTAGGGCAGTGGAAGTTAAGTAGCAGAACATCCCACAAACATATGAGGGAACTTTTGTGTATTTTACGAGATTATGGTGTGGATGTGCCTCTTTCTCCCATGACGCTGGTCCAAAAACTTAATTCTAGAGCAGATATAATTTCTGTTCCACCCCGTGAATATGCATATTTTGGCATCGAACAAAGTTTAATAAAAGCAGCTCATGTATTACAAAAATATGACGAAATACTTTGCGACATCAATATTGACGGTTTACCTATCTACAAAAGCTCAAGTATGCAACTTTGGCCGATATTAATCAAAGTGCTAAACGATAAAAACATAAATATATTTCCTGCTGAGAAAGCACAAGCCGAATGATGTAAATGAGTTTTAAAAAAAAATTTGTTAAAGAAGTTTCCTATTTGCCAGAGTTGTAAATGAATCATTCATTTTTGATTTCAATTCATTATGAATTAGCTAAATTTTGAATTAATTCTTTTCGTCAAAAAACGAATTTAATGAAATTGGAATCAATTCATTTGAATTTAGCAAACATGAATTGCAATTCATTTTTAATTCAAATGAATTGGTAAAATGAATTGCAATTCATTTCCAATTCATTTGAATTGAATTGACTTTGAGTTAATTCAAATGAGTTAGAAAAAATGAATTGCAATTCATTTGAATTGATTTTGAATTAATTCAAATGAAAAATGAATTCTTGGTGGTTAAAAGTTTTGAACCCGAATAAAATTTCGTCAGTTCTTGTTGTATAGCGGTGTTTTAGTTTTAAAAAATAATGTTGGTGATGATTTTTATTACATATTTTTACTTTTGCACTGCGCTGTAAGGCTATTGTCGTGTCCGAAAAATTTTGAAATAACATCCAAGCCGCAGAAGATTTGTTCAAACTGTTTGTTGAAAATTTTAGTGTTGTTTTTAGTCCTCAAAGTGTCAGCTATAATGTTCATAATTTGCTTCACATATGTGCATGCGTCAGACTTGTTACATATATAACTTTTCAGCATATGATTTTGAAAACCACTTGCAAATGATTAAGAAAGATATTAGAAAACCGACTAGTTTTCTGGATCAATTGCACAAAAGAAATTATAATCAAAATTTAGTAAAAGAACCAAATACTTTAGGTTTAAAAGAAAAGAATGGAACTATATTTGGCTATTTATGCGAGGAATATTTTCTAAGTACTAAAGCTCCAAACAACACATGCCTTGTAATGCCTTTTAAGCCCTTAGCTGTTAAGAGCTTAAAAAAGGAGAAAACAATGAAACTTTTATAATTGCGAGACGTTTCCAAAATATTAGTTAATTTTTCGATGAACCATTAGACTCATTAACAGCATTAGGTATATGCACTGCTGATAACGTATTGGAAGAAAAAGAAGATACCTTTAATGTTAATACTATTCACTGCAAACTTATGTCACTGCCTTATGAAAATAAACTTGTTTTTATGCCAATTCTTCATAGCTGCACTTAACTTAAATTGAAAAAACACTATCAAATAAACCCCACTAAGCCTAAACTAAATTTGTTTTTAAGAAATAATATGGAAACACAAACAGGAAACCTGAAAAGACTAAATGCTTGCAGCACAGAGTACTCTAGTTTATGGCTTGCAGTGAACTTCTGAACTGTAAGTATACAATACTTATTCACGCCTTGCTATTCTGTTTACTAAATATTAAATACATTTTTAGATTACTCCAAAAAAAAACATGCTCTGTCTGCATAGAACTTAAAGGTGGGTTAATAAAAACTTATTTTTATTTTAACTTATTTTTCTTTTCAGCAAAAAATGTCGCCCGTATTTTGCACTTTGTTCTTGTTTCTGTACTTTTCTAAGAAAAAAATGTCAGTTGGTAGGTATATAATGTGTTCTTTTTAGTTATATCCCTACTAAGTTATATTTTGTTCTCAGAAAAGTATACAGAAAAGGACAAAAGACAAAATAATGGCGACATTTTTTGCTTAAAAGAAAACAGCATTAATTTCATTTTAATAACATTAATTTTTTTCAGAAATGATCAACAAACAAAACCAATTGATAGCCGCGATAATGACCGAGCAAAAAATTTTAAAAGAACAGTTTTTTAAATTGCAAGGTAGTGTGTACTGCTTACCTTGGCCCAATTAAGTAAACTTGGGCCAAATTACGGCATTCGATACGAATCGAAATTTTCATTTACTGCCAGTTCATCTGTTTGAAACGCTATCATTTGCATAAAAAATTCTATGAAATCTCCGAAGAAACTAAAATATTTTTCATGTAGGCAATGATATAATATTGTTATTTCGATTCGATTTGAGAGCCGTAAATTGCCGCCAGGGCCCTATTTCTCAAAACAAAAAACAGTTGTATTACAAGTAAAATACTTGTAAAAATTAATAAAATACATGTAAAACAACTGTAATACAACTTGTATAACAAATGTTTTTTGTTTTGAGAACTTGGGCCCAGGTCTATGCAGCTCTATAACAATAAAAAAACAAGTACTCTGTTTGTGTAAACCTAAGTCGTGTTTGTAAAATTTATAAAAATGTAAAGAAACTTTGACAAGCTTAGCAGAAAAATAAAAAATAGTTGTAGAGCTGCATAGACCTGTATAATTGGACCATATTGCCACTATCAATCAAAACAAAACTTTTTTGTTTATTAAAATAACATTTATCATTATTAACTTACTGCCTTAAAATTTAATTTTTAGATACAACAGAACATCAAAACAAAGTAATCGTAGAAATGTTTTTTGACAATAAAATTCTGTTACAAACCCATAACAAGACTCGCCAAAGTATTAATACCCTCACAAACTTTTTTCCACTTAAAACTGAAGAAGATCTTCAAATGATTGAAGCTGTTATATGCGAAGATAATGAAGAAAAATACGTAAGTAAAAATAATTTTAAATATTCAATTAGAAAAATACATACATATGTAAGTAAATCAAAGTCCATTAATAAAGTGGCCTTATTTCTACAACAACAACAACGACAAAAAACAACATGTATTCTGTTGCTAGAAATGTAGAAGCTAAAAATGTCAAACATTCTATGATTTGACATTTTTCGTCATTATGGTGAATAGCTGACTTACTGAGACCACTTCATTAATGTTACACTTTGATGTACATATGTACATATATTTTTCATTATTTTATTTTGACAGATATCTGCAGTTAAATATTTAATTGATGGAAACGCAGCTAAAAATTTGGAACGCATTTTTTCTCGAGAACTGTGCATATTATATACCACGGACGGAATCTGCGGAAAAAAGTGTTTAAAAGACTATAAAAACATATACAAAATTGTTATTGGTAAGAAATTTAATTACTGAGTAACATTTCCTTGTAATAATAAATCATACTTAACTGCAATAGGTAACTACTTCTGCAATGCTTCTAAAGAATTCAGAACGGCGCTTCAAGCGGTAAAGAAGCGGCACTTTCGTGTTATTTCCGCCAAAAATAAATTAAAGAAAGTACCTTGTTAATTTTATGACCGTTTCAATTTGAAATATTGTATATGTATATAGCTTACATTGTATTACATCTATATAAGTACATGTATATATATTTATAAGTACATATGTATATAAAAACTAAAAGATAGACTGAATTCTTATTATTTATTTTTATTTCCGTTTCAAATACTTTTCATTGTTATTTAATAAAAAACTTCTTTTTAAGAAAATGTGTGTTCACTATATAAATGTCAATTTATATTTAAGTAAAGTATTTACATACTTATTAACAACGCTTAATAATCCTAATATACTATCGGGTATGTTCTAGAATCCGAATTCACTCGAAAGTGGATTACTTTAGCATTTTTGGTGTTCTGAAATTCACAACCCCATGTTTTTATTCGTTTTCAATTAGAGTAGGAAGGGGTGGGTGAAAGTAAAACGAATCATACTTTATTCTTATAAATGCTAATATTATTAAGAAAAATACAATTTTGGTTTTTAGTTTGAAGTGTTTTTTATTGAACTTCATCAAAAAAATTTAAATTTTCACAGAAATATTAATGCAAACAAATTTTTTTTTAAACTTTGCCAAAAATTTCAATTTGGTTTTGGCAGATCTCACTTGTGTAAAAAACATGAAAAAATACAACAATTTTGTTTATGTTCGAAAACACAAAGTTGCCCTACATAATAAAGTTTGATATGTCAATCTTTTTGAACTAAATCTCAAGGCATTTAGATCTTATTGATAAAGAAAAATGAATTTTTTGAAGGAAATTAAAACTAATTTCATATATATAAATCTATTTAAACAATAATTATAATAATTCGATTGCATTTAGTTGTAAAGTCGCAATGCAATAATCAGGCAATACTTTGTTTTAATAACATATGATGCCAAGACAACGTAGTCGATATGCCTATAGCCGGCAAACAGCCGCGCTGATAAATAACGCAAATAGAAGAAGAAAATAGAATAAAATTAATAGTCTCTTTTAAAAAATTGTAAAATCAAAGCCAGCTTGTAAGGTCTTTGTATTTGTTGATGTGAATTTAAACTAACAAGAGCATGTTTCATGTTCAAAAGTTGTACGATGTAACGGTATATTAAATCAAGCAGATCAACCAAAAGCAAATAAATTTATTTTCGTTCGTTGTCTTTTTTGAGAGTATTGAATAATTTTGTTTTCATTCTATGTTTCTTTAAGAATACATTAGAGCCCCTACTAGCGTCGTCCCGATTTGAGTTGTTTCGATTTGCGTCGCTTTTTGAAAACTGGAAAAATCCGATTTGCGTCGTTGCAATTTCAAGTTTCGTCGGTCCGAGTTGCTTCGTTTTTTACATCGTTTTGATTTCGATTTGCGTCGTTTTATTCGTTTACTGCAGCATTGTGGATTACCATTTTTAGCATTTGTAGTGCCTGATATAGCATATTTTCTGTCTTTTAGCATTTTCACAACATCTGGCCTGTACATTAAGAAGTTTTCAAATTGCGTTAAGGGGAATTCCATTTTCTTTGTTATATAAGTGGTGCTAAGAACAACTGTCTGGTTATGGTAAGAATTTAGTGTGTTATTCGCCAAAATCCATCAAATCAAATGTTGTGTTGTTGATTTAGATATATCATCTGAAGAGAGCTCAATGTAAGCTAAATAAATTAAAATTTTTTAATGCATCTACTTTTTATGAATATACATATGTACATATGTAAATGAGTGTAATTTTATTATATTTGTTGAAGTAAACGAAATAAATAGAAATGTATTCATACTTTATTTAGGTTTAAGATTTCTCTTTATTTATGAACATTTTTTTGTTTGTGTTTTATTTAAATTTTAAACAGGCTACTTAGTTCAATCGTATTTTATAAGCCAAATTACATGTGTTCATACTTGTTTTTTTTATCAAAAATATAAACTTTTTTGCTTTGTTTTGAATATTTTCCCCAATAAATTAAATTTCAGTGTATTTATATAGAAAATGGTGATTCGATTTGCGTCGCGTTTCTCCGGTCCCCATTAACGAAGCAAGTCAGGGCTCGAATGTATTAATTTTGTTTTTATTCGCGTAGAAAATTAATTGAAAAATTTGAATATCTTTGTTTTCATACTCTGCAAATTGTTTTACTTTTGTAATTTGTTAATTTTTTTGCAACTTTTTTGTCGACCGCCGTCGATTTTTGCGTAGCTGTAGCCGTTGACATTTAGATTTTTTTTCGAACATAAACTTGCTAGGGCCGCTATTATTCTCAATTTACATATGTAAATGATATTAAAAACCTGAACTTAAGTGGTCAGCTGTGTATGTTTGCTGATGATGTATGTGTAATGTATCCCTATAAACATGAAATGGTACTAAAAACCGAAATTGAAAGGGATGCTGCACTTATTTTTGAATATGCGAGAATAAATCGATGACTGATGAATCCTGGCAAAACCAATCTTATTAGATTTAGACCACATTCTTTAAGTATAAATAATAACTTTAGTGTATATGTTGATGGGAAAATTGTGTATGAAACTCATTCCATAAAGTATTTAGGAATTATTCTTCAAAATAATTTATCATGGGACCTGCAAATTAGCGATGTGAAAAGAAAGATAGCACCAGCGATTGGAATTTTATATAAATTAAAAAACAAATTGGGTAAAAAATCAAAACTAATGATATATCATTCCTTAATACAACCTCATTTGAATTACTTGGCTATTACATATGCTTACAACAAAAGCAATAATCTACTTAAATCTCTTCAATGTATGCAGAACAAAGCATAAAAAATTGTATACAATTTACCATTATTATATGCAACTATCCCATTATATAAAGAAATATGTAAACCAATATTACCAATTTATGGGTTGCATGAATATCAAGTTTTAATGTTTGTGTTTAAATGTATTAATAACTGCCATACCTAAATTGGCGCGTCAAGCGTTGTCTGGCTGTCAAAAGTTCTCATGCCCATACATTTTGTATGGAGCATACCGAAATAACGCGGCGTCAACGCTTTGCTATTGAAAAATCCGATTTTGACAACGCGTTAAGAACACAGAGTACTCAACCAGAGTACTCAACTTTGACGTATAAAAAGGGTCCGAATCATATTTTGCATAAACTGTATAACGTGCATAAAGTTTGTGTGAAGAGATATCTATATAAAAACAACTAGATTAGCTCTCCCTTTCACACAAACTTTATGCATGTTTACAAAGTTGTCGAGTCTAGTTCTAGTTTATGGTTAAGAAGTGAAGTTGACTGCAGAAGTACTATTGTTTTTTTTAATGTGTCATTAATGCTCAGTGCTGCCACAACCAAAAAATTTTTACAACCAAAATTCGCTTTAAAAGTTACCAAATGAGAAAAAAAACTTTAACTCTTCTAAATAACTAATTTTTCCAAATTTTAATTATTTTATTTTAATTTTAATTTAAATAACAAAATTTTAAACACAAAATCACAAACAACAATGTCGTCCGGCAGCCTGTTAAAATAATCAGGGTTGTTTTATTTGTTTGTTCGATAACCCTGTTTTAATCGTTTTGACATAACGTTGACGCTTTTATTTAGGTATGGCATATCAGCGTTAAAGCTTGGCGTAAAAAAACGTTGCGATTGACGCTTTCATTTAGGTATGGCAGTTATATTGGTTACCATACTATACCATTCACGTTTAACCAAATAGAGTATAATACACGAAACAGAACAAATTTCAGGATTCCTAGATGCAGGTTGGAAACTACCAAGCAGAGAAATGATTACATCGGTGGAATCAAATTTAATAATTTGCCTATAGCTCTAAAAGGAATTGAACGAATTTCCAGTTTTAAGTCTTCTTGCAAAGAACACTGAAATAATACAATTGAAACGCTTTTAATATAAATTTTGAATAAATTTTTTTTCTCATTTATGATATACATATATTTCAAATATATTCTATAAGTTACTTTTTGTCCTATATTTTATTTGTACATTTAAGTTTTGAACTATTTTGCCAACTTGCCTCTATAATGCCTTCATGGCGCTGAGGCCAAAGAGAAATTTGTAAAATTTATTACGTCCAAATAAAATTATATATGTATATATATATATATAAAAAAACTTCGAATGTGGAAAAGCATGCTGAATTCATAACACCAATTTATAAATTATGGGGATTCAAAAAATTTTTCGTTTTCAATTCGAGTCGAAACCTGGAATATACTCGTATGTGAATATCGGCTAAAACTAAAAGATGGACTGAATTCTTAATCACGCCTATCGCCAATAAAATGTGAAATTTTTGTTCCCATGAAATTTTCATTCCCCATGCAGGGAAATTTGGAAATTTGCTATCGTGAATTTTATGGGAATGTTTGTTCCCGCTATCAATAGGTAGTGAATGTAAAATGAGAAGAATGTATAAACAGGGAATGAGAATATATGTATGTAATTTCAAATTGTATGTATGTACATATACATTTAAAAAAAGTACTTTGTTTTAGAAATGTCAATAAATAGAAATATTTATGTCTCAAATTAAATTGAAAAGTATTATTTAAAATCAATAAATAATTAAATTAACAATTCAAGTTTTTTCCTCCATAAAAGTCTTCTGGCAAACCAAAGCAGGAGGAATTTTCTAAGCCCTCTACCGTCTCTTTCATTCCTATTAATTCATATGTATGTATATGCACTGCTCGCTAACTGACAAACTTTTGGTATTGTTTGGTCCACCTCCTTTTTCCCGTTGGCATTTCAAATTAGCGGCAGCCTTTGACCGGACATATCTTTTTTGGTCTATCCACACCTAATACAAGTTATATATGTATCAGAGACCGGCAAAAATCACGTTTTTTATGCCTTCACTCATGCATAACTTTTTTGTGTCCAATTATTCACCAACACATAAGCAAGCATGCGCGTACGCTCATAATCTTTATTTGTGTTAATCATTAGGAAGGCAAATACAAAAATGCCTATATGAATTTTCCAAGCAAGATTTTAACACAGAAGCTATTTTGAGCGTTTGCATTCATTAAACACAAAAACGAATGGCATTTATTCAACATGCCTTTTCTTTGCAAAGAATATTAAGAAAAATCATGCAATGATATATGCTGGCACATAATCTTGAGTGTCACAGAGTACTCAACCAGAGTACTCAACTTTGACGTATAAAAAGGGTCCGAATCATATTTTGCATAAACTGTATAACGTGCATAAAGTTTGTGTGAAGAGATATCTATATAAAAACAACTAGATTAGCTCTCCCTTTCACACAAACTTTATGCATGTTTACAAAGTTGTCGAGTCTAGTTCTAGTTTATGTTGAGTGTGTAGGTTGTTAAAACATTGTGGTTGAGAAATAAGGATTCCATACGAAGTTACCAAAAAACGTCGGTTTTACAATAAACTTTAAAAATCGCAATTTTCGGTTTAAAATCGTTTAAAGATCGGATTATTTTTCACTCATTCAAAAAAAACTTGTTATTTTTATAAGAAATACTTCAACCTTGCCAAATTTGTTTGTTTTATTTAATTTTACTGAAATTAAAGTCGTTTTTAACTCCCAAGAATAATATCGCTTTATTGGTTTGGTACATAGATTACTTAAAAAGAAGGGTCTTTAAGTGTATTTTTCTGAGCGCGGTGCGCTTTTTTTAAATTTCGGTGCTTTTTTTAATTTTTGGCGGCACCGAAGCAAATTCAACAAATCTTTTTGTTTCAGTGTGAGAAAAAAATCTTTGTACAATAAAATACACCCGTTTCAACATTATTTTATTCAACAGCGCAAAATTTTTACAAGTTTTCTTGATCAAGTTTCAATTCAGCCGGAAGAGCGATAGGGAGAGTATGTATTCTTTTCTTTATCTCTCTCCCAGCTGAATTGAAACTTGATCAAGAAAACTTGATGTGTGTGAAACAGGACAAATTATTCACAATTGCAACTTGGGGAAAAGGGAAAATATTTCGAGGGAAAAAAATGTTCACGATAGGGGTGAATATGTATTAATTTTTATTTCCCTTTTGAATATGTTTTTTAATATTAATATGTATATAAAAAATAAGACTGAATTCTTAATATTAATTTTTATACCCGTTTTAAATACTAAAATGAAGACAAAAATAAACGTTATAAATGTATATAAAATATAAAACTGTGTATAACCATCTTTAAAGTACCAAGAATTAGTTTTAATACTAATCCTCTGGGGTGTACCATGGAGTAGTAATATGGAGTAGTTTCGAAACTAATCCTCAGGGGTGTACCATGGAGTAGTGATATGGAGTAATTTCAAAACTAATCCTCTGGGTTGTAGCATGGAGTAGTGATATGGAGTACTTTCAAAACTAATCCACTGGGTTGTTCTATGGAACATGAACATGGAGTAGTTTCAAGACTACTCCGTTGTAATGCAAAGCTGGGTTATATGGTCCAGCCTTAGGACATCGTAATGTTAAAAAAACCATGTTTTTCCAATACGTTTGGACTACCTTTAGACCTGGTCCTAATTCCTTATGGGTTACATTTTACATGCGTGTATGGACCAGTCGCATTATTTGCAGGGTATATACTTATGTAAGTATGTATGTATGTACTAGGCTTTTGCAAAAGTACATTTAAATTCAAATACATTTATTTTTAAAGATTCTCAGTTCAAAGCTAAATACAAAAGAGTATAAAAGCAAACAAATAAAAAGAGACAAATGTAAAAACAATCTTTATTATCTTTATACGCTCAGAGCATTTATATTTACTCATTCTTGCTCACTATAAGCAAGTCAAAGTAAAACGATTTTTTGCTGATATGCTGTAAGTGTTTTTCTACGTACTTATTTATTTTACCATATGAGTGTTTTAAGCATTGAAATCAAGCAATGGTTATGACTATTTAATGTGTTTTATTTGCAGATGATTCCTTATAATTAATAAAAAACTAATTGAAAAATTGAATATTTGAGTAATTAAATGTTGGTTTAATAAAATTTTATTTTTTATTTTTATAAAAAATATTTTTTTTATATTTTTAAGAAGCATATGCCTTTCCCAATAACGGTTAAACAACGTTTGAGTGTTTAGTTAAAGTTCATGCTAAAGTTACATAATTTATTACTTTTCTTTTCGAATAATTTTTGTAGAAGATTTTACAAAGTCATAAGTCACATGCGAGCAATTGCAGGAGATATGCAAGAAAAGATTTGTTAACTTATTCAAAATCAAAACTTAAATTTTTTTCCAGTTTAAGCTATTTTTTAAATTGTTTTTCAAGTTCTGTAAAATTTTTCCAACGCAAATATGACTTTTGTAAATTTAGATGACGATATCTAGGTAGATTTGTTGATAATTTGATATTAGAATCAAATCAAACAAAAATGTAATCTCATACAAATAAAATAAAAATTACAAAAATACTCAAGTATTATACTAAACGGTTTAAGTACTGCTTGCCGTAACTCCATGTCTTATTCAGCCTGATTACGGTTGGCGTAGTCGTAGTTCGACAGCTGTCATAGTCGAAGGCGATTATAATCAGCCTATTACGGTTGGCGTGTTCGACTAGTAAATGAGGCGGTTTTTAAAAATGGTATTGCCAAAAAAAAATAATTTAATAAAAATAAAGAAAATAAAGTAATAAATTAATATGAGCTCACACAAACCGTAAGTATTAACATTTTTTACCTTGTTAAAAATTATGTTGTGTTTTCGTATAAATTTTAGTCTAAAAATCACAACACCAAAGCAATTTGAGGAGCTAGTGGAGTTGATGGAAAAAAATCCACATCTGGGCAGAGGTTTTAATAAAGGTTCGCAGAAATTAAATATTAAAGATGAGTGGAACAAAGTTGGCGAAGAGCTTAATGCATTGGGTCCTCCCATACGCAATGCTGAAGGTTGGATAAAAGTATGGTCCGACTACAAGTGTAAATTGAAAAAAAACTAATCCATAATAAATCTAAATGCCGAAGCACTGGAGGAGGACCATATAAACAATTTACACTAACGCCAAATGAAGAAGCAGCTGCAAGTTTTTTGCAATTGCACTCCATCATTACTCCCGCTGGAAAAACATTCGGCGGCGTAAGGGTAAGTCCAACGAATGAACCTGACGGTTCTAATGCGGATGTTTCTCTAACGGAAGGAAGTTGTAATGCCATTGATGAACCTGCTACTTCACGAAACCTTTCCAAAAAGAAAACAAAATTCATCAGAAAAAAACAATCTTCTCGAGCAGCAGTTAAAGGTCCAGACCGAATTGTATACCGACCTGAAGAAATCACTTGCTGAAATAGAAAGATATAGTCGAAAGACATATAAACTAAAGGAGGAAAAATTAAGACTGTACAAGGAAGAACTAAAACGGAAAGAAAAGAATCGCAAGGCGTTAATGAAAGTTAGATTAGACGAAATCGAAATAAAAAAAAAAGAAAAATTGAATTGGAGGTACTCAAAAGTGGATTTTAACAACATTAAAAAAATTTTTAATTGGTTGTGTTACAAGGTAGTTTATATGCCAGCATTTCACTGGTTGTTACTCCAGCTCATCATTTGACCTTGCACCAAATTTTTTTTTAAGGTCTATTGATGAGCTGATACAGCCACCAGGGAAATGTAAGCACACATGTATATGTACATAGACTACCTTATAACTCGTAACAAATAAAAATTTTATATATTAAATGGTGGTCACTAAAAAAATTTAATTGAAACATTTTAATTTTTTCACATATTTCTTAACTCTTTAATTCGCTTTAATTTACTTATTTTTAGTTAAACAAAAATATGAATTTGAAAATAACGATAATAAAAATAAAAGTGATAGCTATATATATATATATATATATATATATATATATATATATATATATATATATATATATATATATATATATATGTATATATATATATATATATATATATATATATATATATATATATATATGTATATATATATATATATATATATATATATATATATATATATATATAATAAGCGATTAATGAGGTTCTGATTAATCAAAATATTTGCATAATTGAAATATGTACATAAAAATATATTAGTAAGTAAAAATTAACATGAATTAAAGTAAAAACAATAATAATAATTAATTTATGATAGATTCCATAATTTTTTGTCTTATATTTGAAGCCGCTAAATTGGAATTTGATTCTTCAATTGGGCTTTCCTGCGCTTCATTTTCAAAATTGTCTTCAGGGAATTCAATCTTATAAGCGATGCATATATTGTGTAAAGCCGCACAAACGGCAGTAATTTTGCCAGCAAATTGGGGATTGTAATGCAACAGTCTTGCGCCCAATATACATCGAAATCTATTTTTCAATACTCCTATAGATCTCTCAACTACATTTCTGGTTTTTGAGTGTATTTGGTTAAAACGACTCTCTTGGCTCCCCTCAACCGTCGACCGAAATGGTGTTATTAGAAATGGTTCCAGAGGATAACCAGCATCTCCTTAAATATGTGAGAATAAAATAATTTCTAAATTATACATACCCGCATATACATACATATGTATGTACTTACCTACCAACCATGTACTTTTCTCACCGCTGTCATATGCATCCTTCAGCAGTAATTTCAAGTCACTAGCATTCCAGATCAAAGAGTCGTGGGGTGAACCGGGATTATGGGAAGAAATATACCGTATTCTAAGCTTGTGGTCACATACCTGCATGTCTTTATTAATATAGTGTTTTTAAATTTAAATTAATTATTTAACTTACCAGCATCGTATTTAGACTATAGAATCCTTTCCTGTTATAATATTTGAATCTTTCCTCAATTGGTGGTGCTAAAATTTTTACGTGTGTTCCGTCAACACAGCCTATTACTCCAGGAAAGCCAGTTTTTTTATAAAAATAATCTTTTATTTCCTTTTTTTCATTTTCGTCCATCACAAAGGAAATCCATCTGGGACAAAGCTCATTGTACATCACGTTTATGCACTCCTTGAAAACTTTGCTCATTGATGATTGGGACAAATTTATATTGAAGCCAGCTCCCTTTTGGTAGCTACCCTCAGCAAGAATTCTTATATGTATATATGTATGTACACGCTCTAAAAAGTTAACCGAAAAGTTAACTTTTTAGAGCTGCACGTGGATTATGAAAAACTGTTAACTTATCCGCGCGTTTAACTTTTATGAGAGTTAACTTTTCTAAGATTCTACTGTATTTTAAATTTAAGCCAAATTTTTTCTACTTAATTTCTTAAGAAGTCGAATAAATCCACCTGTTTCAATTAATGCACCAGCTGCAATTAAACTTTTGATACAATAAATGTTTCTTAAAATTTTAAGAAAGAAGTACTTTTTCAAA
Source organism: Germaria angustata (assembly GCA_963681545.1). Taxonomy (NCBI): domain Eukaryota; kingdom Metazoa; phylum Arthropoda; class Insecta; order Diptera; family Tachinidae; genus Germaria; species Germaria angustata. The sequence continues at coordinate 76,444,665 of OY813000.1, read as the reverse complement.
TGTAAGTCGAAAAATGCACTACTTTGCAAGCAATGAAGATATCACTCCTCAAATACGGTTTTCATTTTTTTTCGCTGGGGTCAGTAAAAAAAAACAATATCAAATTTTTTTTTAACAACTCAGATATTTAGAATCATATTCCTAATCAATTTTAGAACATCTTTAAGAACTTAAGGGTCGGGTATAAAATTGTAAGTTGTTTTATTATTTTTTTTTTGAAAAACTTTTTAAGAAATGACATATTTCAGCTCACAACACATCTGCAATTTAAAATCTTTTTTTAGTCAGATAAAAGGTGATTTTTGTAGAACTTGCAGATTTGATAAAAAAAAAAACACATAAAATTTAGAGATTTTATATATATGTTGACCATGGCTACGCCTCAAATGGTTCATACGCTGGGTCCAATTTTGGCATACTCTCTCTAACATATCGGCCGGTATCTCACGAATAAGTTCTTCAATATTGGCTTCTAGTGCATCAACCATTGCGGGTTTCATTTCTATAGACATGAGCTTCAACATACTTCGAATTGCATGATCTAGGCGGCCAATTCACCGGCCCCAAACGTGAAATAAACTGTTCACCGGAATCACCCTTTATATATTTTGGGGTCATATTTCTGAGCTTTAAGGATAAATTTCTAAGCTCTAAGTGAAAACTATTATCTGAGACGCACTCGTGCAAAATATTTATTTAGTGTATAGGAATACGCATATTTTCATTGATGGAATCATAAATTACGAGTACTTTAATGTAACAGTAGTAGTTCCATATATAATTACCCTCGTATAAATTTTATGCAAATAATTGCACTATGAGAATGGAACAAGTTCTCCTACATAATGAAAACAAAGATTGATTATTGACAACATTTGCTACTGCAACATAAATATAGAAATGCAACATGATTTTCATGTTCGATTAGTTTCAATTTATAGTAGCTGCAATCTTCAATATATTTGGCACACTATCACTTTTCCTTGGTTGTTCCAAATGAGAAGTGCATATATGAAGAACATATTTAAAGGCTTCTTTATTTAATCGAAAATAACTCACGAATCTAAAAAATTAAATAATTTAAATCCTAAATGCATATGTATGTATGTAGCTACATTGTGTGTATGCAATTTTTAAACTTACTTGTGGTTTGGTAATTTGAACACATTTGACTCTAGCCGCAATTTCCGTCGTAAAGCAACCAATTCGACTTTATTGTATTCTTCATCTTTGTCAGATGATGAAAATGCAGCCACACTCAACAACATGTCTTGAAAGTTTTCTTTAACGCGCTTAATAAATTTAAACAAAATTGAAATTATCGCCGAACAGCTGTTTTTTATTTGTCATTTTTAACCAGTGCTGCACAGTTTTCTAAAGTTTCACAACACGTTTCTTAGATTTAATCTATTACAAAATATTTACTGTCGATTTTTTTTCGTGGTACCAAAAAATATTATAATCGCCTTCGACTATGACAGCTGTCGAACTACGACTACGCCAACCGTAATCAGGCTGAATATATACTTTTTTCTTTTGCATGCCAACAAATGCGTATTTTTTTATTTCATTTAATTAAAAATTGAACTTTATTTAATAACTCTTTTCTATATATGTACATATATGCTTGTGAGGTAAATCTTATTTATAAATTTTTTATTGCCAACTCGTCTCAATAATGTCCTAATGGACGCTGATGCACAAAATAAAATGTAAAGTAATATAAATTCTTAAATAAAGATTAAAATTAAAAAAAAAAATTACTTCTGTTTGTGCTGCTTTGCACAATATATGCATAAATTTTAATATTGATTGGCCTGATGAACACATTGATGAAGATATACACGAACCTGATTATAACGATGAAATCGATTCAAGTGCTTTAAATCCAAAATTAAGAATAATGCAAGAGCTGTGTAACTAGTAGATACATATACTTACATATATTTATTTTAAAAACAAAATACTTCATTTGCTAAATAACAATAAATCACCAAAGATTAATAAAAGCTTTATAAGTCATTTTTAATAAGTCAATTTCCATTCGCTTTTTTTGGTTTCAGGTTCGGCTGTTCTTATTTTTAAGAGTTCCTTTCGATGTTTTCTATTTCTGAAAACTTATTTTTTAAAACCAGACATAAGTCTTTTTGGAGTTCCACTTTTTCTTCTAATAATTTTAATTTATCATTTTCTTTATTTCTGCGAGTTCTTTTAAAAATAGAAGTTTCCTCGTTTTCGTCAATAGTAGTTTGAGAAGTACAAGTTTTGTTGTTTTCTTGAGTTACGTTTGTATCTATGTTTTTATTAATAGTATTTATTTTTTTGGTCTTTTAGCAGATGTACTAGTTTGTTCATTTTCAACAGTCAAGTTTATACCACGAATTTGACTATCAGTAAAGCTATGCTGTTGGAAAGTACATCTCGCTCGTTTAAGACCGAAAGGTTCTTTGTGGTCTACCAAAGCGTGCATTTCCAATAAATTAACTGCAGCCTCTTCCACTGGTGTCAAAATTAACTGTTTAAAAATTCCTCCACCTGTGGCCTGGCTTTCGGCTCTGTTATGTGCCAATTTTTTTATTATTTAAATTTATAGTCGCCCCATACCTTTAACCAACCTTCATCTGAACGAAATGGAGGGCCAATGCTGTTTGGATCATCTGCAATATGATTCCACTCTTCTTTAATTTGTATTTTACTTAAATCTTTATTATAGCCTTTTGCCAAATAAGCATTTTTTTCCATTAACTCAACTAATTTTGTAAATTGTGCTGGAGTAGTAATTTTAATCCTGAAATGTGTAAAAGTAAATAGCAAAAATATTGTAAAATAAATTATAATTAAAACTTTTAACTTACTTGTTTCCATCCATTTTAATAAAATTTTGTATATATAGATATGCTGTCATGATTAAAAAACTTAACGACATTTTTTCAACATTTGACAGTCAAATACGACAAACATGCTTTTGTAATAGACTGGCAAACACTGTCGTATTTACTGGCGTTTTTGCCAACCAAGATACCGATTTTTAAAAACGCCACAAAAACGTCCAAATTCGCAGCAAAATCGCCAACCGCGATAACGGTGATTATGTTGAGTATTTGTTTTTATTCATCTGAAGAAGATGAGGAGTTTAACATTGCTGACCGAGTTTAAAAAAAATTAAGACAGAAGTGTAATATATTTTCCGTGCCTAACAGAAAGTAAGTATCCATATATATTTGGTTTGGCGCAATCTTAAATTAGGTTAGGTTGATTGGAGGGGTGTGATAGCCCATGTCATACGACATACACTTAAGCCAGTGAAGGCTTGTTGTTCGCTCCCTTGGGTTTAACCATAACATATTGACCCAAAGGTCTAGAGAAACTCCGTGTCACTCACAAAGTTCCTTAATTTCCTCCAGCACATTCCCCGTAATCGGGTTATGTCCGGTAAGGTGTAACCCCCAAGATATTGGGACCTTATTTGTGAGAAGGCGGGGCATTGGCACAAATAGTGTTCCAATGTTTCGCTCTACTCCCCACATGCTCTACATTCATCTCCTCCCGCTATTCCCATGCGTTTAAGATGTGCCCGTAGTTGAGAGTGCCCTGTGACAACTCCCATTATTCTACTTTGTTCGGGCTTGCTAAGTCTTAGCAGCTCCCTCGTTCTTCTCTCGTCTGGATCTCCAAATAGAATTTTTGTATCGATTCCCATGGTTCTGTTATTCCAGAGAGTTGAAAGGGCTCTATGTGCCCAAGTCTTTAGCTCGGATTTAACTGCATCGAAAAGTTTCGCGCATTTCAAGCTTATATTACCTTACTCTGTTGCCCTAGAAGCAAGTGAGTGTGCCCTCTCATTTCCAGTTATCGCCGCGTGTCCTGGCACCAATATGATGCGCAGTTCACCATGTGTTGAGTAACTGTTAATAGCGTTTTTGCAATCCCAAACTGTACGTGATTTAGTGCGTTCCGCTGAGATTGCTCTAATGGCCATCTGACTATCTGTGAATATATTCACAAGTCCTGACCTCCCCATTACATTGAGTTCCCTGATATACTCCGTTATCGCCCGAATTTCCGCCTACAAAATTGTGCAATAGTCCGGCAGACGGAAAATCAGTTCCGTGGTGTTTTCTATATAAACACCAAGTCTCGGTTTACCTCTCGAACTTGCTCCATCCGTGTAACAATGAAGCCCCATGGGGATCTGGTTCCAAGGGTCGGTCAACCAGGAATGGATGTCGGGGATCAATGTTTCACAGTTGTTGTTGTTTAGTCTAGTCTCCGGTATGCGGTCATTTTCGACATTTTCCGGTATGGCCGTAAAGATTCGTTGATAATGCGCTTCGTGTTCCTGATCGATCCACTCACCCGTCACCTTTAGTCGTTTTGCTGCAAGAGCCGCTTCGTATTTTATACGAATTTCGATTACCTGGATAGATAATATTGTTTCCATCGCCTGTGTTCATGTCGTTCGGAAGGCCCCACTTATACCAAGACAGCAGGTTCTATGAACTTGCTGTATTGTTTTGATGTTGCTTTATATTAAACACAATAGAAGCGTAGGTCATAATCGGCCTGATAACGCTACTATAAAGCCAGTGTGTCATCTCTGGATTCAGCCCCCATCTTGTGCCTATGGCCCGTTTACAGATTGACCAACATATATGAGCCTTTTTGACTCTTTCGTTTATGTGGTCTTTCTAATTTCCGATCGAGAATGACTACTTGATACTTCACCCTTTCGGAAATATTTATTGTCCGTTCAAGAAAGCGCGGCTCATCATATGGAGCTATCCTCGTCTTTCTTGTAAATAGGCCCATTATAGTTTTTTCTGGGTTAACGTTCAACCCTCTTGGTTGAGCTCAGTTGTGTGCCAGGGTTAATGTCTCCTCGGCCTTCCTGCACAATTGATTTGGATCCCTTCCCTTCTGAAGTATCATGACGTCATCTGCGTAGCAGACTGTCAGAGTTCTAATAAGGGTATGTATTGTTGTGATCCATAGAAGGGGTGATAAAATCCCCCCTTGTGGAGTCCTACATTGCACCGTTTTTCTTATACTTACATTGTGCGCCTCACAATCCATCTGTTCCTTAGCATATTCCCAATCCGGTCGCGAATCGCACGGTTAACATTAAACTGGTCCAGAGAATGGATGTGTGTCGGTATGCACGTTGTTAAAAGCCCCCGAGTATATACATCTTTTCATTAAGTGACTTTTTAATAAAGTACACCACATTGTGCAATGAAGTGTCCACTGATCTACCTTTGACGTATGCGTGTTGCCTGAACCTCAGCATATGGGCTGCCATTCCGCCTTTAACCATGTCGCCGATTATCCTCTCCATGGTTTTCAGCAAGAAGGAAGTTAGGCTTATTGGCCTATAAGCCTTTGGTGAAGAATAATTAGGCTTGCCAGGTTTGGGGATAAACACTACCCTCGCTTCCTGCCAGCCTACTGGAATATATGCGTGTGTTAGGGATGCATTATAAATTCCTGCAAGATGTGTCGAAACTAAATTCATCCCCTTCTGCAGGAGCGCCGGAGAGATACCATCCGGACCCGCAGCCTTAAACGGAGAAAAGCTTTTTATCGCTTCCATTACGGCAATTATACTGATGCTAGGCATATGTTCCCTTTTCCCTGCTTCAGTACTGTTGCGTCTGCTGTTGACAACTCTGTGGATAAAAGAAAGCATAAATTTTTGTGACTAAGAATACAGGTCCTCATGTGTGTATATATTTTTTCATATATGACACAAAAATTTTCTCTTTCCTTCATTTTTTTGAAATGTTAATTTTTTAATTTTATTATTTATAAAAAAAGGGAATTGTCCTGAAGATGATACTCAATGAGTATCGGAATATCGATTATTTTTTAGTAAAATTAAGAGAGGATGTGCATAGTTTGAATTTAAAAGTACTTGAGCACGAAAACTTTTTAGTATCGTCTGACATCAGAATTACTGGTATACCTTTTCATAAGAATGAAGACCTTCTGGTATATTTCAAAATGTTTGCAGCGCGTTAAACACAAGAGTGCCTGCACACAAAGTTATTTTTCGTGTTAAGCACTTTAACCGTATGCGTGATGTTAGTGACCCTCCAATTATTATCAAAATGAACTCTCCATACGAGAGAAATTTGTTCCTCAAAAATGCTGCTGGTTTTCGTCGTGAACACAAATCGCCACAAATGCAGGCTTTGACAGCGACATCCCTTTCTTTATTAATGAAAACCTTACTCCGTATAATCATGGTATTTTTAAGTCGGCACTAAATTTAAAAAAGAAGAATTGCTTGAAAGCTGTGTTTACACAACGTGGAATCGTTCACGTGAAAACAAATGAAAATGATGAGCCTGTTAAAATCGTTCTTCCTGAGCAATTACAACAATTTTTTCGAGATTAAGTTCAATTTAACATACATTTTTTTCTATGTTTTATTTTTCATTAATTTCGTTTAGAACTTTTGATATTCTATGTAATTACTATATTCTAGTTTATTATCTAACCAGTTTTTTGTTAAAATTATTGTTTGTTACTTTGCTATTAATAACTTTTATTATATATTTAACTATGAACACGAGTAATGATCGCACTGTGGGAGAAAATACTAGTGACACTACAATGAGCATGGTTAAGATTTTAGCCAATTACAAGAAAGGTCTAACGTTAAGCCATATTAACGCCCAAAGCATAAACAATAAAATTGATGAATTTAGATATGTTTTTGAAAGCTCTAACATTGATATTGTATGTGTTTCTGAGTCCTGGCTTTCATCTGGGACCCCTGATAGTTTTATTTGCCTTAGTGGCTATAAAGTGTTTAGAGAAGATCGAGAGGGTAATGCTGGCGGGGTAGCTATTTTTGTAAAGAATAATATATCTTGCAAAGTTTGCTTAAAATCTTCAAATAATATGTCATTAAATGAAAAATATGTAGAATTTATTTTTGTTGAGATCTGACAGTAAGATGTTGGTACGATGCGTCTACAGGCCGAACAAAAGAATATCTTTCTCTAATCTATTCAGTGTGTTGGATACGCTTGCTGCCACTTATGATGATATTATTATTTCGGGTGATTTTAATTCAAATCTACTTTTGGAATCAGATTTAGTTGACAGTATATTATCTTTTGGCCTAACTCCTACAAACGTGGCTAATCCAACTCACCATACAGCGACAAACAGAACTTTGCTTGACGTTATTTTTGTTGCGAACCCAGCAAACGTAATGTTGTATGACCAAGTGTCAGCTCCGTGTTTTTCGAAGCATGATTTAATTTTCCTAATGTATAATTTTAGAATCCCTATTTCAGAACATACTGTCTACTATCGTGACTTCAGAAGCTTAAATTATAACGTGCTCCGTGAAAACGTATCTCGTATTGATTGGTCCGAAATGTACTACATGCCCTCAGTTGATGAGCAAGTGGAATTTTTGGAAAACAATATTCAACGTTTATTTGATGAAACAATTCCTCTAAAGTCTAAAAGAACATCTGGCAGGGAAAAGCCTTGGTTTTCTGCCAATATTAAACTTCTAATAGCTAAAAGGGACTGTGCTTATTCAAGGTGGAAGCGATTTAGAACCTCAGGGTTGAAAGCTGAATTTAAAATGGCAAGAAGAAATGTTACTATTAGCGTTAGAAATGCAAAAACTGAATATTATTCTAGACGCTTTGGCTCCGCAATAGGCTCTAGACAAACATGGAAATACATTCGTGAGATTGGCGTGGGTAGTTCAGAGAGTTTAAGCAGTTATCAAGTCGATGTTGAAGAGCTTGGTAGGACCTTCACAAATATACCAGTAGTTCCAATAGTTAACACTCTTTACAACTTTTCGAGTCTAAACCCTAATTATTACGAAATCACTAGCAACCTGTTTCAATTCGCATGTGTAAGCCAATCTGAAGTCTATTTAAGCCTTAATTTAATTAAGTCAAATGCAGTGGGTTCTGATAATATGCACCCTAAATTTGTTATGATATTGCTGCCTGTACACTTGCTATATATAACGCATCTATTTAATACTATCATAATGACTAGCACCTTTCCGTCTACATGGAAATACGCAAAAATAGTGCCAATACCGAAAAATAACTCAGAGTTTAGGCCAATTGCAATCCTTTGCTTTTTATCCAAGGCTCTTGAAAAAATTCTTCATAATCAAATTTTTCACTATATATCGAAAATAATAATTTATTGTCTGACAAGCAATCAGGGTTTCGCCAAAATCATAGCTGCGTTTCTGCATTACTAGACGTATCTGAAAACATACGACGTGAACTCGATAGTGGAAAATAAATTTCTTGGTTCTTCTTGATCATTCCAAGGCCTTTGACATGTTTGACCACAGCACGCTTTGCATGAAACTTCGCCTATCGCTATCTTCATACCTCTCTAGTCGTCGGTAATTTGTGTTTACGAACACTATTAATTCTTCGGTATTTAACTTATCTAGGGGTGTACCCCAGGGGTCAATCCTTGGACCACTCCTTTTTTCTATTTATGTAAATGATTTGCCTCAACAACTTTCCCATTGCAAAATTCATATGTACGCAGACGACGTCCAGTTGTATTTCAGTAGTTCAATCATTTCTGTTGCTGAAAATATTTCAAGACTTAATGACGATCTGAATAAAATATATTGCTGGGCAACCGCGAATGGACTTTGCTTAAACCCTCAAAAATCAAAATGTATCATAATTTGTAAGAAAACTATTAATCGTATTGAAAGTGTTGATATTTTAATAAATGGGGAAAAAATCCCCATTGTAAATGCTGCCAAAAACCTTGGACTAATCCTTAATAATAGTCTTACCTGGACCAACCATGTTAACACAATCGTTGGTCAGACTTATACAAAGTTGAGGTGTCTTCGGCCGTTGCAGCACTATACACCTTTCTATATAAGACAACTTCTTGCAAAATCTTACCTTATCCCTGGTTTAATCTATGGATGTGAACTTTTCGCAAGTTGTGACTCTATTAGTAAAAGAAAGCTAAACGTTTTATATAACAATATTATTAGATATGTTTACGGTTTGAAAAGATATGATCATGTTTCCTCATTTTCCTCTAAACTATATGGAGTTTAATTAAAAAACCTTCTTAATATACGTGTGCTTTTATTTTTACATAAAATTATTTATTCTGAAATGCCGCAATATCTTATTGACAAAATCAGGTTTGCCAGATCAGCTAGGGCGAAAAAGATTATAATTCCTTTTCACCGTTGTCTTGTTTCCGAACGTCAGTTTTTCATACATGCGGCACGCCTCTGGAATATTCTCCCTCAAACACAACAACTTAATAGCAACGCAACTAGCTTTAAGCACTTTTTATTTAATTATTTTTCACAATAGGAAATTATCAATATTATTATACTTAATTTGTTTTATTTTTATTTGTTTTATACTTAATTATACTTAATTCTGTTTAAATATGTACGTATGTCTCAGCTTAACTTTTTGATACCACTTTCCTGTACTTTAAATATAATAATAATTGTTGTTGTACAGGAATTGAAATATTGAAATTTATTATTCGGCAGAATATCCCCACTAATCGTTAGAAACATTTAGTTTTTTATAAAATAAAATAAAATCTTTATTGTAAATACTTAATATTGAAATTTTTTTCAATGCATAAATAAATAAAATAAAATAAAAATAAATAAATAAAATAAAATTGTTAAACAATAAAAGACCTTAAGCTTAAATATTAAAATAAACAAATTTCTTCATTTCTAATAAAATGTATTACCGTACTTACTCCATTCTTTAATAGTTGTATCTATTAATGTGAGCTTTCCAAATAAATAATAGAAACGGTTTTGATGTTCATTTAAGAAACATAAATTTATTGCCTATATTAAAAATATTAAAATTTTTTGATTAATTGAAGAAAAACTAAAAGTAAAAAAAAAATTCATTTTATTTAAAGTAGTTGTACGACTGGCATCTTTATCTAAGGAAAATTTCTTTATATACAATATTCTTCGTAAAATTCTATTGTCATTGAGTATATTTTCTTGACCTTTTTTATTTGAAATATAAAATTTTTGGCCGTCGAATGAACGAACTCTAGAAAAATGGTAAATTTATTCGTGGAATCAAAATTCTTTTATTTCGAACTACACCTGTTAATACTTTGCAATCTATGGTGTTGCGGTGCAAGCATTTTACTCTCATTCGAGTTCCATTTACTATGGCTTGTGCCGTGTTCAAATTACGAATCAGCATAACAATGGAATTTATTTTCAATTTCAATTTATGCGGTGGCATTCCGCTTACGTTCAGTGAATTTAAAAATTAAGAAGGATATTCACTTACGTCATTGACATCATTAGAAACTTTATAAAAACTGTAATAAACCTTCTCCTCCCCTGAAAGACGATTAAGTATATCATTATTTATTGAAGCGCCGTCTTCATTGGTAGGAGCTAAAATAACGGAATTAAGAATTTGATCCGATAATATATTCTGACGAATATTACCATAGATATCAGTAATTAAATTATCAAAACAGCCAATTATTTGTTGTGGCAATTCAATAATGTCATTACCTAACTGTGGATAATTTTTTAATTCACCATTACCAAGTTTATTTATGAAATTCGATGAATTCTACTTCTTCTGGTCTAGCTCTCGTATTTTGTGTTAAGGTAACTTTGTGAAAAGAATTAAATTCCTTCCAAGTACTGATGCAATTTTCAATTAAAGTAAATCGGGTCCCGTGTGGAAATTTGCCTTAAATCGCACATTACTATTTTAGTTTTACCACCAAATGGTGGAATAGAATGAACAAATAAAATAAGTTTTTCCTTCTGAGTGGTTACGGAGTTGCCAAGCCAAATTTAATTTAGTTAATTTTGAGTTTTTTGTTGTAATTTTTTTAGCAAATTAAGAGAGAAAGAGAGATCATGGCTTTATGATTGGCTAATATTCTTAACTGTTTTCAACTATCTTAGGCACAAAAATGTAGAATAAAAAATACATTCTGCACTGCTTCTATTGACAATCTATCAAACAAACAAAAAATCAAGCGAATACGTTGAGTTTAGGTCAGTTAAAATGGTTCATAACTTTTTCCACTTGCCCATTTATATATAGATTACTTTTTAATGATTACATTTCGCGATCGTACTGTACATGTTTTTTCGCAGGTAACGAAAAGTGTAAAAACCAATCATACAGGATTTCACAAAAATAGCGAACTAACAAAATAATTTTGCTACCTATTTTTTCGAATCTATGTTTGTATGTAAATATATATGCAAAGCCTTAAGACTATTTATGTACTTATATGCATGTTTCTTGCGCGACCAAGCCACCTTCTTCTTTTAAATCCATGCTTACACCACGACGGTCGAAGAATAAATAAATACGTTCTGTAAGAAACAAAACAATCGAACCTGTTTTTTCATATACTACGTTTATACGCACGTCTTATTTGCAAATAAAAAAGATGAATGTTGCCGTATAACTTTTTTATTGTAACTTATTAACTCACTTAAACAAGTCGTGAATAACTACACTATTTGCAAATAAAAAGTAAGACGTTGCCACTTCATGAACGTTTTTTGTGTTTTACTTACCAAACAATCATATTTTCGTCACATGGCATCACTAATAATAACATAAGTTCTGTATGCAATTTCCCGTATAAACAGTGAATTAGTTATTTACAAATAGTTCTATTTGCAAATAAGAGGTGCGTATAAACGTAGTAATAAATGCATATGTATTGGTTTTGTGCTAATAATGCGGTGTTATGCCTGGTTGAAAAATTGTGCCGACGAAAAACCATTCCCCTCGTCTCTCTTGCCAACAAAGTAGGATGTTATGCCTGCATAATTGTTCTCGTGTGTTAAGGCTCAATAACACCGCGTCCATATTAGCAATTTTGTTGCATGCAATTCTTTAAAATTCTGCTTTGGAATTGCTTTAGTGGCCACATTAGAAAAAATCTGGTATTGCAATTCTTGTATAAAACGTCAAATACAACAACATATAACAACAAGTTGAATAGTGAGAATTTCAAAGCAAAAGAGAATTGCAGTGAACATGAAACTCTGTACCCCTCCCCAATCATCTTACCTCTCTCTCCTATAACAACCAAGAATTGCTGCAACAAAATTGAAAGTGTGGACGGCGTGTAAGAATAACAACAATTAAGTATGTTTACGCAGTTGAGTTTTTTGTTGTAATTTTGGGTTTTTGTTGTAATGTTTTAGCAAATTAAGAGAGAAAGAGAGATCATGGCTTTATGATTGGCTAATATATTATCTGTTTTTAAATATCTTAGGCATAAAAATGTAAAATAAAAAATACATTCTGCACTGCTCCTATTGACAATTTATCAAACAAAAAAAAAAAAAAATCAAGCGAATACGTTGAGTTTAAGTCAGTTAAAATGGTTCTTAACTTTTTCCACTTGCCTATTTATATATAGAGTAGAATAAAAAATACATTCTGAACTCCTACTGACAATCTATCAAACAAACAAAAAATCAAGCGAATACGTTGAGTTTAGGTCAGTAAAAATGCTTCTTAATTTTTCCATTTGCCTATTTATATATAGAGTAGAATAAAAAATTCATTCTGAACTCCTCCTACTGACAATCTATCAAACAAACAAAAAATCAAGCGAATACGTTGAGTTTAGGTCAGTTAAAATGGTTCATAACTTTTTCCACTTGCCTATTTATATATAGATTACTTTTTAATGATTACATTTCGCGATCGTACTGTACATGTTTTTTCGCAGGTAACGAAAAGTGTAAAAACCAATCATACAGGATTTCACAAAAATAGCGAACAAACAAAATAATTTTGCTACCTATTTTTTTCGAATCTATGTTTGTATGTATATATGCAAAGCCTTAAGACGGTCGAAGAATAAATAAATACGTTCTGTAAAAAACAAAACAATCGAACCTGTTTTTTCATAAATGCATATGTATTGGTTTTGTGCTAATAATGCGGTGTTATGCCTGGTTGAAAAATTGTGCCGACGAAAAACCATGCCCCTCGTCTCTCTTGCCAACAAAGTAGGATGTTATGCCTGCATAATTGTTCTCGTGTGTTAAGGCTCAATAACACCGCGTCCATATTAGCAATTTTGTTGCATGCAATTCTTTAAAATTCTGCTTTGGAATTGCTTTAGTGGCCACATTAGAAAAAATCTGGTATTGCAATTCTTGTATAAAACGTCAAATACAACAACATATAACAACAAGTTGAATAGTGAGAATTTCAAAGCAAAAGAGAATTGCAGTGAACATGAAACTCTGTACCCCTCTCCAATCATCTTACCTCTCTCTCCTATAACAACCAAGAATTGCTGCAACAAAATTGCAAGTGTGGACGGCGTGTAAGAATAACAACAATTCTGTATTTTTTTTTTATATTTTAGGTTTAAAATTTCTCTTTATTTTATGAACATTTTTCCTTTCTGTTTGTGTTTTTTTTTATTTAAATTTAAATAGGCTACTTAGTTCAATCGTATTTTATAAACCAAATTACATGTGATAGTTATCAAAGAACAAATTACACCTGACAAACACTAGCAGAACGGAACAACATGCTGTTTTCGAAAGCCGCTACACTTTCACCATCAGCGTTATTGTGTTTGGTCCACTTCTGTGGTGTCAGTTGATGTATATTTCAGCTATTTATACAAATTTTTTCACTTTGTGAAAACTTTTTTTGTAATGAAAAGCCCAAATTACAGCTCACTAACTTACAACAGTGTTGCCATTGTTATTTATTCTTTACCAACTATACACATGTTTTTTAATTTGCTTATTTTGTTTTTAACTTATGACAAACTTGTTTGGTTTGTTACTATAAGTATATATATTTATTAATTTTTTGCTACAAGCCATTAGCTTGGTTAATTTATATTTTAGGTTTAAGATTTCTCTTTATTTTATGAACATTTTTCCTTTCTGTTTGTGATTTTTTTTATTTAAATTTAAATAGGCTACTTAGTTCAATCGTATTTTATAAGCCAAATTACATATGATAGTTATCAAAGAACAAATTACACCAAAGACACATGTGTAAATCACTAAACACTAGCAGAACGGAACAACATGCTGTTTTCGAAAGCCGCTACACTTTCATCATTTCACAAATTGTGATACATACGATGAATCAAAAAAATTCACGTATTCTCTTTACAGTGAAAAAATTTGTATAAATAGCTGAAATATACATCAACTGACACCACAGAAGTGGACCAAACACAAGAACGCTGATGATGAAAGTGTAGCGGCTTTGGAAAACAGCATGTTGTTCCGTTCTGCTAGTGTTTGTCAGAATGATTTACACATGTGTCTTTGGTGTAATTTGTTCTTTGATAACTATCACATGTAATTTGGCTTATAAAATACGATTGAACTAAGTAGCCTATTTAAATTAAAAAAAATCACAAACAGAAAGGAAAAATATTCATAAAATAAAGAGAAATCTTAAGCCTAAAATATAAATTAACAAAGCTAATGGCTCGTAACAAAAAATTAATAAATATACATACTTATAGTAACAAACCAAACAAGTTTGTCATAAGTTAAAAACAAAATAAGCAAATTAAAAAACATGTGTATAAAGAATAAATAACAATGGCAACACTGTTGTAATTTAGTGAGGTGTAATTTGGGCTTTTCATTACAAAAAAAAAGTTTTCACAAATTGTGATACGATGAATCAAAAAAATTCACGTATTCTATTTACAGTGAAAAAAATTTGTATAAATAGCTGAAATATACATCAACTGACACCACAGAAGTGGACCAAACACAAGAACGCTGATGATGAAAGTGTAGCGGCTTTCGAAAACAGCATGTTGTTCCGTTCTGCTAGTGTTTGTCAGAATGATTTACACATGTGTCTTTGGTGTAATTTGTTCTTTGATAACTATCACATGTAATCTATATATATAAAATTGGATGTGTGTATGTATGTATGTATGTAACGTAATGGCTCCAAAACGGCTGTGCCGATTTTGACGAAAATTTCAGGGAACCTTCAGAATACTCGGGCGGGTGACACTGTGAAGTCCGATTTTTTATTTTCGGTCTGTGGGCGGAGGGGCGTGGCAAAATCCAATTTTCATATTGCACCACCAATGACATAAACATATATTTATTTTTTGTGCTTTTTTTTATTTTGTTTTACTTTTTTTGGAAAGCCGTTGTCATGTTCTTCAAAACGAGATATCAAACTCTTAAATCGGTTATGTAGTTCCGAAGATATTTTGAGCTGACAGTGTCAGCTATATATGTACATAAAAATTACATGTATGTTCGTGATCGCTAAACTCAAAAACTACTGGACCGATTTTGACCAAATTTAATATTCATGCTCTATGGGCCGTGAGGAGTGTTTCTGTGTAGTTTGAAGTTCGTCCAACAGATGGCGCAATACTTAGTTTTGTGTGTGTTTTTGCACCGTAACTCAAGAACTACTGCACCGATTTTGACCAAACTTTATATACATGTTCTATGGGACGTGAGGAGTGTTTCTGTGTAGTTTGAAGTTCGTCCAACAGATGGCGCAATACTTAGTTTTGTGTTTGTATTTTTGCACCGTAACTCAAGAACTACTGCACCGATTTTGACCAAACTTTATATACATGTTCTATGGGACGTGAGGAGTGTTTCTGCGTAGTTTGAAGTTCGTCCGACAGATGGCCCAATATTTTGTTTTTTTTTTGTTTTGCCCAATAGAGATTAGCGCGATAAGCCTATGCTGCGTTTTGCTGAAGGCGTTGGGTCCTTAACCAGGGTGTAGTGGGGTTAATTAGCCCGATACCTTTATTTGAACAATAATTGCTATGTCGATTTGAAGGCAAAACAAGGTTTGCCCGGGTCAGCTAGTTTGGCTTATAAAATACGATTGAACTAAGTAGCCTATTTAAATTTAAATTAAAAAAAATCACAAACAATTCAGTATGTTTACGGAGTTGAGTTTTTTGTTGTAATTTTGGGTTTTTGTTGTAATGTTTTAGCAAATTAAGAGAGAAAGAGAGATCATGGCTTTATGATTGGCTAATATATTAACTGTTTTTAAATATCTTAGGCATAAAAATGTAAAATAAAAAATACATTCTGCACTGCTCCTATTGACAATCTATCAAACAAAAAAAAATCAAGCGAATACGTTGAGTTTAAGTCAGTTAAAATGGTTCTTAACTTTTTCCACTTGCCTATTTATATATAGATTAAACACTTTTTACTTATGGTGTACAGCTGTTTTCTTTGAAGCTATCGATAAATTTTTTGACATTTCATAGTGCTACCATATTTTCATTGCGATTTAATACGAAGAATTATTTAACACTGAAAAACTGAAGCTGAATTTAAATAGAATTTAAATTTATGTAAAATTTACCTAATTGCGTATTTAAATATTAAGTTAAAAACTGGGCCTTAATCTCTTAACCAATTATACTTATAAAAAAGAGAAAAATAGTAAAAATACCATTAACATTAAAAAGTATCTCTTTATAATAATATAACAAAAAATTAAATAAATAAATAAATAATAATAATAAAGTATGTCTATTAAAAGCCGTCGATGTTTAAGAAAAAAAGATTAATTGTGGACAATGCAGAAAAGAGGTGAAAGAGACTGATGATAATATTGTATGTGACAAATGTGAGACCACTTACCATGTCTCTTGCACAAATCTTAATAAGCACGAGAGTTAAGAGTATTTGTGTAAGAAATGCAACAACAATAACGACAAATCAGTAAAATCGGAGCTGCGAGAAACAAAACAACAGTTAAACAAACTTGATCAGCTATCTTCATTACAAGAAACAATGACCTTTATGTCTAAACAATATGATGCGATTCTACGAGGGGTGGCTGAAAACAAAAAGAAAATTGATGCTGTACAAAAAGAAAATCGTGCTTTGAAAAATTAAGTTAAAATGTTGAAAGATTCCGTAAAACTGTTAAATGACGAAAGGGTACAAAAAGATTGCATAATCAGTGGTGTTGTAGTTAATGACCATTCGAATGCGGTAGACACACTATTGGCTATATCAAAAAATATTGGCGTAAATCTTAATAAAAGCGAAATAGATACAGCTTATTTTTGAAAACAAAAATTTGAGAAAAATAAAAAAACAATGGTGGTTAAATTTGAATGCAAAAAATCGAAAGACAAATTGATGACAGCAAAACCAAAAACTTAAAGAAAATGGAAATACCAGGCATATCTATATCTGTGATTATCTAAGTAAGGAATCTCTTAACATTTTCAAGCACGCCAAAGGTTACAAGTCAGTTTACACTTATAAAAATAAATATGTAAAGAAGAGCGAAACGTCGAAACCGAAGTTAATCAGAAGTGAAGAAGAAGTTGACGAATTACTTATAGATTCTACAACAAATAAAACAGCAAGGCATAGATCAAATATGCCGACGACTGTACTAATGCAAAATATAGATGTTGTTGATGATGATTGCGATGATGATGGCGATGGAGAAGGTGCTTCTCTTGTGTCACCTGCTAACTATAATACCCGTATACATATAAGCAAAAATTATTAATTTTGAAACCATTTACTTATATTCCTTTTTATGAATTACAATCATCATTTTAGTAACCTTAACTTTTTTAATGATTATTTAAACTCTATTAATTCTCCACTATTCTCAGTGTTAACATAAGAAGCATTTCATCCTATGAAAAATTCAATAAATTTAAAATGATAATTACAAAATTTTCTAGACTCCCCCGTGTTATAGCAGTACAAGAGACGTGGTTTTGCGCAAACGTATCCCAAATTTACAACATACCGAGATACAATGCAATTCACTGTTGTAGAAACGATAATTATGGTGGAACCTCCATATATATTCATAATAACTATCGATACAATATAGAAGTTTGCGAAAGTAAAGAATATTTAGAGACAATAACAGTATCAATGAAAATTATAAGATTAATAGAAAATGCCTTAAATTAACATCTTTTTATAGATCACAAAAGTGTGATCTTATAAGATTTCTAAGTTTTCCCGAAAATTTGGTTGCTAAATATGGTAAGTTTCCTGATATCGTTGTTGGTGATTCTAATGTTGACTTTTTAAATAAAACATTATCTTCAAACATCATAAATGTGTTATGTAGTTTCAATTATGAAAATTGTCATACTTTAATTACACGTCCTGCTTCAGGTACATCTTTAGACAACGTGTTTAGCAATGTAATGGAAAATATTCTTATTGATTCTGTTGAGTGTTCAGATTACCATATCATATCTTGTAACCTGAGAAGTCATGTTAATGTTTCCGAATACATAGAGTCAACTAGGAAAATTTACAACTAGGGTCTTGCAAAAGAAAGCCTTTGTAACACTTTGCAAACATTTGTGGTCATTGGAGATATAAATGCAGATACTTTAGAAATGATTAGTTACATTTCGAACGCAGTATCGAATTCTACTATAGAAAAAAATAAAACCAAAATCAGAAACAAGATAACTCCATGGATAAATACAAAATTTACAGTCCTTAATACCATAGAAAAAGACTTTTGAAATTAAGGAGAAAACGAAACTGTAATGATCTAGAAAGAAGAATAAAAAGATTAAGTAGCGTTAGCAGAAAAGCTTGTAGAGAAACAATGAACGATTACTTAACCAAAAATTTAGGTAATATTAAACAGGAACCAAAAAAATATTGGAAATTTCTAAATGAAGTGCTTGGTAGAAATATACAAAATAAAATAAATATTAAAAATTTTGATGAAGAATTTATTGTAGATAATAACATAAGGAACAAATTGAATAATTCAAGTGACTCATGTAATGGGCTTAGAACTCTAAATAAATGCCAATACAGTTTTAACTTTTCTCATACTTCTGTACAAGAAATTTTAGAAATTATCTCACATCTGGAATTAACAAAAAGCTGTGGTTGTGATAGAATTTCACCAAAAATGTTGATTGAATGCAGGGACTTACTTTCTCCTTATTTCTCGAATATATTTAAGAACATGATTGATACATCAGTACATCCAAACAATTTAAAAATTGCAAAGATAGTTCTCATACCAAAGGAAACTCATGCTAATCAAATAGATAAGTTTCGGCCGATTGCTTTACTGCCTGCTCGAAAAAATTTTACATAAGTAATTGTCATCGTATTTAGACCAAACCAATTTATTATACAAATATCAATATGGCTTTAAATAATAAAATATATCCCTGAAGAGGACAATCAAAGGGTGTAGACGATTCACTGATCTGGAATGTAAACGACTTAAAACACCACCTCAAAGAAAAACATCAAAACGGAGAAAGAAATGCATGGTTGCTGGGTGCGTATTTTAATCTTACATCGAGTACATTTTGTTTTATTTTATTTATTTGCGATGCTGGTTATCCCTTAGAACCATATTTGATAACTCCTTTCCGTCAACAGTGGAGGGTTCTCCTGAAAGTACATTTAGCAATATACACTCAAAAACAAGAAATGTTGTGGAAAGAACCATTGGGGTCTTAAAAAATAGATTTCGCCAATTCCTTGGAGCAAGACAACTGCATTACTCTCCTCATAAAGATCACTTGTCTTGATCGGACGTGTTAATTTATGTATACCGCAGAATTAACTAATGAGGTTCATAAAATCAAGAAGTGATTTGTTTATACATATGTATGTATATACTTATTTGAGAATAAAATAAAAAATTTGTCTGACACATTACTCACAAAACAAAACAACATAAATAAAGAAAAAAAAATAAATAAATATAAACAATAAAGAGCTTGTTAATCAAAATCAAGAAAAAAAAAACAAATTAAAATATTCTTATTGAAACAGAAAATACCTACAAAAAAGAGTGAGGAAAAAATCCAAAGTAACACAAATCTCAGCGACAACAAAAAACACACAAGTCTCGATAATTATTTAAAACAACAGTAATAAACAAAATTAATCTTAATCTCTTAACCAATTATACTTATAAAGAAGAGATAAATAGTAAAAATAACATTAACATTAAAAAAGTATATATATCTTTATAATAAGATAACAAAAAATAAAATAAATAAATAATAATAAAGTGTATCTATTAAAAGCCATCGATGTTTAAGAAAAAAGATTAATTGTTGGCAATGCAGAAAAGAGGTGAAAGAGACTGATGATAATATTGTATGTGACAAATGTGAGAGCACTAACCACGCTGTGGTTATGATAGAATTTCACCAAAAATGTTGTTTGAATGCAGGAAATTAGTTTCTCCTTATTTCTCGAATATATTTAACAATATGACTGATATAGCAGTATATCCAAACGATTTAAAAATTGCAAATATAGTTCCCATACCAAAGGAAACTCATGCTAATCAAATAGATAAATTTCGGCCGATTGCTTTACTGCCTGTTATAGATAAAATCTTCGAAAAAATTTTACATAAGCAATTGTCATCGTATTTAGACCAAACCAATTTATTATACAGATGTCAATATGAAAAAAAGGTTTTGGCACGGAAGAAGCGGTAATTAACGTTGTGAACAATATTTTCAAGGCTTGGATCAAGGATCTAGGGGTGTTGCTGGGATATTTTATGATTATTCAAAAGCTTTCGATCTCGTGGATCATGAAATTCTTGTACAAAAACTGCAATATTATGGTTTAAGCTTACAAGCAAGCAGTTAGTTTATTAAGAACTA
Source organism: Germaria angustata (assembly GCA_963681545.1). Classification (NCBI taxonomy): domain Eukaryota; kingdom Metazoa; phylum Arthropoda; class Insecta; order Diptera; family Tachinidae; genus Germaria; species Germaria angustata. The sequence goes on along the minus strand of OY813000.1, from coordinate 76,423,977 downwards.
TCTAAGTGGTCGAAAGCAATTCGTCGAGGTAATTAGCTGCAAGAGTCAAATGCGACTGGTTGAATGTGGCGTTCCACAAGGAAGTGTTCTAGGTCCACTTTTACATACTGTTTACTTAAATGACGTAATGAATCTTGGTTTACTTGGTAATTTATTTTTGTATGCCAACGATATTTGCTTATTTTATCCATACAAGCATGAAATAGCTTTGAAGATATATATGGAGCGTGATGCAACATTGATAACAGAAATCTTGAGGATAAACAAATTGATATTAAATGCTGAAAAAACAAAAATGCCAAGATTTAAACCTTATTCAACAAATAATGACGATTTCAGAATATTTATAGATGGAAAAGAAGTTTTTGAAAGCACTGTAACGAAATATCTTGGCGTGTATATACAGAACAACTTATTATGGGAGACACACATACAACATCTGAAATCTAAAACAAACCCTGTTATTGGACTAATGTACAAATTTAAAAACAAATTTGATATAAAAACAAAACTTGTGATCTACCAAGCACTTATACAAAGCCACATAAACTATTTACCCATCATTTATGGTTACAAAAGGTGTAGCGAGCTGAAAGCACTTCAAAGGGTTCAGAATAAAGCTTTAAAAACTGTTTACAATTTGCCATTAACATATTCCACATTAGGCTTTTATAAATATGTTGCCGTAACAGTTCTACCAGTTTATGGGCTTTACAAAATGCAACTTTTACTACATGTTTTCAAATCATTGCACAATATTGGCCACCACACGGTAACTTTCGCTAGGAACCAAACTGCGTTTAATACGAGAAACACTTTGAACCTCCGAATAGCTTTATGCAGATTAGAAACTACTGAACACCGCATAGAACACATGGTAGTATAATAATCTTCTCAGCATTTAAAAGATACCGAAAGAATATCTATCTTTAAAAAAAAAATAAAAGAATATTTATTGCAAAATTTAGAAATGCTCCTTTAAAAGTTAAAATTTAATTTAATATATACTTTTTTCTTTTGCATGCCAACAAATGCGTATTTTTTTATTTCATTTAATTTAAAATTGAACTTTATTTAATAACTCTTTTCTATATATGTACATATATGCTTGTGAGGTAAATCTTATTTATAAATTTTTTATTGCCAACTCGTCTCAATAATGTCCTAATGGACGCTGATGCACAAAATAAAATATAAAGTAATATAAATTTTTAAATAAAGATTAAAATTAAAAAAAAAATTTGCAGGAAAAATTACTTCTGTTTGTGCTGCTTTGCACAATATATGCATAAATTTTAATATTGATTGGCCTGATGAACACATTGATGAAGATATACACGAACCTGATTATAACGATGAAATCGATTCAAGTGCTTTAAATCTGAGATTAAAAATAATGCAAGAGCTGTGTAACTAGTAGATACATATACATATATTTATTTTAAAAACAAAATACTTCATTTGCTAAATAACAATAAATCACCAAAGATTAATAAAAGCTTTATAAGTCATTTTTAATAAGTCAATTTCCATTCCCTTTTTTTTTGATTTCAAGTTCGGCTGTTCTTATTTTTAAGTTCCTTTCGATGTTTTTCTTTTCTCTCCAAATCATCTTTAGAAAGTTTTAATTTTTCTTCTTTAATTTTATAAACTTTTCTTGTATATCTTTCTATTTCTGACAACTTATTTTTTAAAACCAGACATAAGTCTTTTTGGAGTTCCACTTGTTCTTCTAATAATTTTAATTTATAATTTTCTTTATTTCTGCGAGTTCTTTTAAAAATAGAAGTTTCCTCGTTTTCGTCAATAATAGTTTGAGAAGTACAAGTTTTGTTGTTTTCTTGAGTTACGTTTGTATCTATGTTTTTATTAATAGTATTTATTTTTTTGGTCTTTTAGCAGGTGTACTAGTTTGTTCATTTTCAACAGTCAAGTTTATACCACGAATTTGACTATCAGTAAAGCTATGCTGTTGGAAAGTACATCTCGCTCGTTTAAGACCGAAAGGTTCTTTGTGGTCTACCAAAGCGTGCATTTCCAATAAATTAACTGCAGCCTCTTCCACTGGTGTCAAAATTAACTGTTTAAAAATTCCTCCACCTGTGGCCTGGCTTTCGGCCTTGTTATGTGCCAATTTTTTTATTATTTAAATTTATAGTCGCCCCATACCTTTAACCAACCTTCATCTGAACGAAATGGAGGGCCAATGCTGTTTGGATCATCTGCAATATGATTCCACTCTTCTTTAATGTTTATTTTACTTAAATCTTTATTATAGCCTTTTGCCAAATAAGCATTTTTTCCATTAACTCAACTAATTTTGTAAATTGTGCTGGAGTAGTAATTTTAATCCTGAAATGTGTAAAAGTAAATAGCAAAAATATTTTAAAATAAATTATAATTAAAACTTTTTTAACTTACTTGTTTCCATCCATTTTAATAAACTTTTGTATATATAGATATGCTGTCATGATTAAAAAACTTAACGACATTTTTTCAACATTTGACAGTCAAATACGACAAACATGCTTTTGTAATAGACTGGCAAACACTGTCGTATTTACTGGCGTTTTTGCCAACCAAGATACCGATTTTTAAAAACGCCACAAAAACGTCCAAATTCGCAGCAAAATCGCCAACCGCGATAACGGTGATTATGTTGAGTATTTGTTTTTATTCATCTGAAGAAGATGAGGAGTTTAACATTGCTAACCGAGTTTAAAAAAAATTAAGACAGAAGTGTAATATATTTTCCGTGCCTAACAAAAAGTAAGTATCCATATATATTTTGTTTGGCGCAATCTTAAATTAGGTTAGGTTCATTGGAGGGGTGTGATAGCCCATGTCATACGACATACACCTAAGCCAGTGAAGGCTTGTTGTTCGCTCCCTTGGGTTTAACCATAATATATTGACCCAAAGGTCTAGAGAAACTCCGTGTCACTCACAAAGTTCCTTAATTTCCTCCAGCATATTCCCCGTAATCGGGTTATGTCCGGTAAGGTGTAACCCCCAAGATATCGGGACCTTATTTGTGAGAAGGCGGGGCATTGGCACAAATAGTGTTCCAATGTTTCGCTCTACTCCCCACATGCTCTACATTCATCTTCTCCCGCTATTCCCATGCGTTTAAGATGTGCCCGTAGTTGAGAGTGCCCTCTGACAACTCCAATTATTCTACTTTGTTCGGGCTTGCTAAGTCTTAGCAGCTCCCTCGTTCTTCTCTCGTCTGGATCTCCAAATAGAATTTTTGTATCGATTCCCATGGTTCTGTTATTCCAGAGAGTTGAAAGGGCTCTATGTGCCCAAGTCTTTAGCTCGGATTTAACTGCATCGAAAAGTTTCGCGCATTCCAAGCTTATATTACCTTACTCTGTTGCCCTAGAAGCAAGTGAGTGTGCCCTCTCATTTCCAGTTATCGCCGCGTGTCCTGGCACCAATATGATGCGCAGTTCACCATGTGTTGAGTAACTGTTAATAGCGTTTTTGCAATCCCAAACTGTACGTGATTTAGTGCGTTCCGCTGAGATTGCTCTAATGGCCATCTGACTATCTGTGAATATATTCACAAGTCCTGACCTCCCCATTACATTGAGTTCCCTGATATACTCCGTTATCGCCCGAACTTCCGCCTACAAAATTGTGCAATAGTCCGGCAGACGGAAAATCAGTTTCGTAGTGTTTTCTATATAAACACCAAGTCCCGGTTTACCTCTCGAACTTGCTCCATCCGTGTAACAATGAAGCCCCATGGGGATCTGGTTCCAAGGGTCGGTCAACCAGGAATGGATGTCGGGGATCAATGTTTCACAGTTGTTGTTGTTTAGTCTAGTCTCCGGTATGCGGTCATTTTCGACATTTTCCGGTATGGCCGTAAAGATTCGTTGACAGTGCGCTTCGTGTTCCTGATCGATCCACTCACCCGTCACCTTTAGTCGTTTTGCTGCAAGAGCCGCTTCGTATTTTATACGAATTTCGACTACCTGGATAGATAATATTGTTTCCATCGCCTGTGTTCATGTCGTTCGGAAGGCCCCACTTATACCAAGACAGCAGGTTCTATGAACTTGCTGTATTGTTTTGATGTTGCTTTATATTCCACACAATAGAAGCGTAGGTCATAATCGGCCTGATAACGCTACTATAAAGCCAGTATGTCATCTCTGGATTCAGCCCTCATATTGTGCCTATGGCCCGTTTACAGATTGACCAACATTTATGAGCCTTTTTGACTCTTTGGTTTATGTGGTCTTCCCATTCTAATTTCCGATCGAGAATGACTACTTGATACTTCACCCTGTCGGAAATATTTATTGTCCGTTCAAGAAAGCGCGGCTCATCATATGGAGCTATCCTCGTCTTTCTTGTAAATAGGCCCATTATAGTTTTTTCCGGGTTAACGTTCAACCCTCTTGGTTGAGCTCAGTTGTGTACCAGGGTTAATGTCTCCTCGGCCTTCCTGCACAATTGATTTGGATCCCTTCCCTTCTGAAGTATCATGACGTCATCTGCGTAGCAGACTGTCAGAGTTCTAATAAGGGTATGTATTGTTGTGATCCATAGAAGGGGTGATAAAATCCCCCCTTGTGGAGTCCTACATTGCACCGTTTTTCTTATACTTACATTGTGCGCCTCACAATTAATCCATCTGTTCCTTAGCATATTCCCAATCCGGTCGCGAATCGCACGGTTGACATTAAACTGGTCCAGAGAATGGATGTGTGTCGGCATGCACGTTGTTAAGAGCCCCCGAGTGTATACATCTTTTCATTAAGTGACTTTTTAATAAAGTACACCACATTGTGCAATGCAGTGTCCACTGATCTACCTTTGACGTATGCGTGTTGCCTGAACCTCAGCATATGGCCTGCCATTCCGCCTTTAACCAGGTCGCCGATTATCCTCTCCATGGTTTTCAGCAAGAAGGAAGTTAGGCTTATTGGCCTATAAGCCTTTGGTGAAGAATAATTAGGCTTGCCAGGTTTGGGGATAAACACTACCCTCGCTTCCTGCCAGCCTACTGGAATATATGCGTGTGTTAGGGATGCATTATAAATTCCTGCAAGATGTGTCGAAACTAAATTCATCCCCTTCTGCAGGAGCGCCGGAGAGATACCATCCGGACCCGCAGCCTTAAACGGAGAAAAGCTTTTTATCGCTTCCATTACGGCAATTATACTGATGCTAGGCATATGTTCCCTTTTCCCTGCTTCAGTACTGTTGCGTCTGCTGTTGACAACTCTGTGGATAAAAGAAAGCATAAATTTTTGTGACTAAGAATACAGGTCCTCGGACGATTCCCTGTTTTACATAAAATAATTTGGTAGTTTACATGGTTTAATCCATTAACCCTGTTTTTTGTCGTCCAGGGTTCTTGTATTAATGCCACATGTATCTTACCTTTGTTAATTTTCTCCATCAAAGCGTGAGTTGCCGTCTTGCTCCGGTGGAGGTTAATTTGGATGACCTCCCACATCATCCTTCTAATAGGCGGTACTCTTGGGAGTTGGAGATATTTTGTTCCAACTCCTCCTTGGCCGTCGGGACCTCCGAGACACCCGCCTGATTTTGGCTAGATGCAGCCTGTGCTGTGCTTGTTCTGTCGTTGATGGGGGTTGTTTTCGCCTGGCTGCCGATATAGACAGCTTTTGACACAAAGAACACCTTCCCTTCAGATTTGGAAAGGCTGGAAATAGATCCTTGGTCGATGCCCACCACAAAAAGTGTTCCATTTTGATCCTCCTCTCTGTGGAACACCTCCCATTTCTCTACCGCCAGTTCTTTGTTTTTTCTGCCAATAACCTCCAAAACACGGTCGGATGTGAATTTGCATCCCTATCCTTTAATGTAGAAGGTTGCCTTGGTTAGAGTTGGTATATTGCTCCCTTCCACCAGTTCCAGCTTACAGCCTTTCCAACTCGCAGCTGTTTATTTGCATTTGAGATCCGTTATCGGTAGCCATAGCGTATTCCAATATCGCGTTATTTACCAGATCCTCAACCTCAACCTGCTGTTGATTTTCTGGAATTTTGCCAGTCAGACGTGAGGTGTCAATGACCGCGTAGCAGAGATTGTCCCTGTATTGCCTCCTGGCTACTTTAGTGTAAGATGGCAGCTCTTTTTCCTTGGTTGCGTCTAGCTTCCTCTTACGCGTGAAGAGATTCCGCTTTTTGGCGTTCTCTGTTTCCGCGGAAGATTTCACAGACGTGCCCGCCTTCTCAGTAAGTGCTGCACCTTTGACCTCCTTACTAGAAGGATTCTTCATGGAGACTCCTTTAAGAAGGGAGACGCTCGATTTTGCGACTTACTGGTCGACGAGGAGCACCTTTTCTTATGCTTCGGCTCCGCAATATTCTGCCCTTCTGGAGATCGGATCCTCTTACCAGTCTCTACCGAGGTGGAGGGATTCTCCGATGATTCCTTTAGGGCATCTTGCGCATTTTTAGCTGCTGCCTGGTTCTTCTTGCCAAGTTTTCGCCTTTGAGCCCCAGAGAGCCGCTTTTTCCTAGTATTTAGGTTCGCGATTTTGTCGCTCACCTCATCTACCAGTGTGTCTAGATCCTGCGAAGGATCTCTACCTGACTGTTTTACGTTTTGAGAGTCAAAGTTGGTGTTCCCACCTGTCTCTGAAGGCTGGGTTGACCTTAAGTCCCCCCGGGTATTACCACCTCTTCCTCTCTTTTTTGTGTCGCTGTCCTTGTCCGATTTTCTGTTCCGTTGTCCATTTCTATGTCCATTGTCGTCATCGTCATATTTTCGTTTTTGTGTTGTTTAGAATTGTTTTTTGTCATTTTGGGTCCCACGAGTGTAGGGGAAAGGGATCTCCTCCACGTCATAGCCCCCGATAACGTGGAGGTGCCGTAGTCTATTTGCTGAGGTGCTCAGGTATCAGTTTGAATACAGTCTCGTGCCCCCGACTGCAAAGAGAACAGATAGGGACAGGTCGCGTAACACCTCTGTTTGGCGGTGGATAACTTTTAGTATGGACGCTTTTATGCCCACCACTTTCTTCAGTTAAACTATGGATCCTCATTTGCCTTCAGAAGAGATGTGCAATTCAGTCCACACTTAAGCCCTCACGCCACGACAAGGAAGTTATCCCAGCAAAGGAAACTTAAATTAACTTTATAAATATATGTATGTATATTAGATTTATAAGTTATTTTAGGCTGAACAAGGAAGCATGCAAGTATGTGCTAGAAGTAATGCAATATAAAGTATTGTAATGGGGATTTGGCCCAGGATGGTCTTTTACACTGCATCCATTGTTGATCTATTGCGCTTCCCCTGTCCCTAACAGTCCAATATATTCGCAAATAGGATCAGCTCCTTCAATGGGAGCATTAGCAGATCCTCTTCACTCAGCGTATATGCATGTAGAGTTCTGTGTCTTCTGTGGCACAATGCCCCACAATTTGCTATCAAGTGTTCCATCGACTCCTCCATTGATGTCATTCCAATGTTGTGCAATCCGGGACGATGTCCATTTCGAAATCTCCTCCTTAAGGAGACTTTTGTTGAATCCAAAAGAGGGGGTGGGTCCAATGAAGTTCCCCTCAGCCCCTATTCTCGCACAGATGTCCGTCATCTAATTTCCGGCATGCCCCTGATGCCCTGGTATCCATATCAGAGTAATCTGATTTTGAGTCTCCAGGTCCTTGAGCCTGCTGTGGCATTCCAGTAATAATCTGGACATGTACGTACAGCCGCTCAGGGCCTTAAGAACCAATTGGCTGTCCGAGAATATCTAAACCCGTATTCTCCTGTGTCCTCTCTCGGATAGGATCCCCACAGTTTCCAGTATCGCGTAAAGTTCCGCCTGTAAAGTTGTCGTGTACCTGCTCAATGTTATAGACATGTGTGCACTAGGCCCCACTATTCCCGCCCGAACTCCTTGGTGCATTTTTGAGCAGTCCGTGTACCACATTTGCGATCCATCTCTTAGCCATCCTGGGTTTGCGCACCATTCTTCCCTTGTAGGGAAGATGACCCTGTATTTCCTGTCGAAACAGTATACCGGGTCCATATGGTCGACATATCAAGTATGTCCCAAATTCCCCTGAGGATAGCCAGATGATCAGTAAGGTTGCCCGCCTTAAGGTTCTTGTTGTGTCCCCAGTTCATTTATTATCTTTTTATGTAATAAAATACAACCAACCGTTCCACAGAGAAGTATTTGACCCAAAAAACTGGCAAAAATTATTAAGCCTGTTTTTTGTTTTAAAAGTTTAACTTTTTTGATAGTTTTAGCTTTAGTTTGATAGAAAAAATTTAGTGGCAAGTTATTATTGGGTTAGTGTTATTTTTGACACCCACCACCCAGCACCCACCAACCAACCTCCCACCCACCTTTTATAACTTTGTTAGATTTTTTTCTTTTTGAAGAGAATTTAATTTTATATACATATATATTAATTTATTATCCGTACACGGTATGCCGCGCTACACGATTGTTGTGTATTTTTAGAAAAATTATTTATTATTACGTATGCCAGTCTCCCCCTCGCAATCCGCCAAGAGTTGGTTTGCAACTGTACTTTATTCTAATAGTAACTCAAATTAAATTTAGATAGTCGAACTATTGTAGTTGTGTAGATACAGGGAAATAAAATATAGCTTCTTATGGATGTTACAATGTCCCCCTTGTCAAAATTATAATTTATCCAATATTAAATATTAAAAAAATTGGTCTCATAGATTGGCTTCCTATAGGGGATAAACAACCAAATAAACAAAAACATATTCACTTTTAATATTTATTTTATATTATTAAATACTCATCACTTGAAAAAATTAAACTAATTAAAAAGTTAAAAATATAGTCACGTCATACGTATTTCATCATGGGCTTCATCATCCGTATCAGGAAGAAGTAGTTTAATAGTATCTGATGAAAAAGGCTTTTTTATCTTTCGTGTCTTTTGTGTATTGCAGTTTAAAAAAGGGTCACTGCTCAAAAATAACCTATTTGGAACTTCATTTCCATGTTATCTCTCAAAGTTGCAAAACTCTTATAATAAGAATTCTGCCCAATAAGCCATATATGTGTATTTTTCAAAGTGCATTTTCCCGTTACTTAGTTAACAACCTGATACTTGGGTGCATTTTTTATATACCTACACCGTTTTTAAATGTAATTTTGATTTTTAACGCTTTTAAATTAGGTATGTAGTACATATCTAAAGTGTCCTGGAGACGACCAAGTCTTATATAGACAGCAGGTAAACAAAAATAGTTCAGTAGGTGTGTATGCGTGTGGTTGACTTATAATTATTCCTAATAAGACAATTAGTAAATTTGAATTTATGAACTAAGAACTGAATTTTAAGAAATTCCTTTTTTAAGGGCGGGTAATCCATCACATTGGTAGTTGTTAAAAGTGATGTAAATAATATTTCATATCAATAATTCCAAAAACACAAAAGTTTATGACGACAATAGAGTATAAGAAAAAGTGCCTTATGAGCAAAAATAGAAAAAATATAACATTTTCAAAAAATCACCAAAAATACTGTCGCAAACTTTTTTCTTTTTTCTTAAATTAGAGATATCATATTTTATTGTGGTATATAACATTATTTGTAGAACGGCAACCTCACTTTCAAAAACTATTCCTTTTTTTGTTAAGAATTTATATATATATATATATATATATATATATATATATATATATATATATATATATATATATATGTATATATATATATATATATATATGTATATATATATATATATATATATATATATATATATATATATATATATATATATATATATATATATATATATATATGTATAATTTTTTTAAAATTAATATTTTTAAAATAAATATTTGAGATAATTTTTTCTTTTTAAATATTAAAAATAGCTGCTTATGGAATCTTTCAGGTAAAAAAAAATCAATGTAATACCTCTGTTCGTTTAGCCACAAAAAAATCATATAAATATCTTGAAATCGAAAAAATTCAATAAAAACGCATGCAATTTTCTTCACTTTCCTGACTTTAACAGTGTCCCACAACTACAAATCTTAACTTACAATCTTTAAAATGCACGATATGATGTAGATTTTTTTCTTAGGATTTCATCAAATTAATTTTTACGTTTTTGGCCAGCTTTTTGGGTCAAATACTCCTCTATGCGTTCTAGAGATTAAATCAAGGGTGAACTCTTTAGTTTATTTAATTGACTTATCTTACTCCCCGTCTACATTGGCAATTTTGTTGCATGCAATTCTGCTGCAGAATTGCTTTAGTGTCAACATTAGAAAAAATCTAGTATTGCAATTCTTGTATAAAACGTATGTAAAACATCAAATACAACAACACCAAACATCAAGTTGAATAGTGAGGATAGCAAAGCAAAACGGAATTGCAGAGAACATGAAACTCTGTACCCCTCCCCTAGCTTCTTACCTCTCTCTCCTAAAACAACCAAGAATTGCTGCAACTAAATTGCAAGTGTGAACAGTGAGTTACATGTTGCAAGGTTCAGAAGAGCTTCCATACCCAATGTTGGTATTGATTTCATTGCCCCTTGTGACGCATAAGCACGCAAGTCTTTGTAACCTGCACAGTCTCGATATAGCTGTCCGTTGCTCAGTCTTCCTCTACCATACCAGAGCCCCGTACAGTATGGTTGGTCTCACCATCTGGATATATATCCAGAAGGTCATTTTGGGGCTCAGACCCAAGATGTGCTAGAAGTAACTCCTCCAAAATTAAAAAATCCAAAAAAGTAATTCAGTGTATCGAAACTGCTCAAACTAACTGCAACACTGCGAATTCTTGTTGAGGGTAGTTACCAAAAAGGAGCAGAAAATGACATAAATGTTAATCTTTCCCAGTCCTCTGTAAGCGATGCATTTCACGAATGTATTGAAGCGATGTATTGTGTACTATGTCCTAGTTGGATTTCATTTGTAACGGATGAACATAAAAAAATGAAATCAAAAAACATTTCCTTCAAAAAAAAAAAAAAAAAAGATTTCCTGGTGTAATAGGCTGTATAGACGATACTCACGTTTTTAAGCGTATTGGTCTTTTCATTTTTAAATCCAATATTTTTTAAATAATAAAATATATCCCTGAAGAGGACACCCAAAGTGTGTACAAATATTGGGTTAAAAAATAAAATGACCAATAAGCTTAAAAATAAAAATTAAGTTAAAAAGCTATTTAACTTTGAAAGGTGTGTGATCACAAACTGCGAATACGATATAATCAATTCCATTCACCGGGATCTTGTAACGATTCACTGATCTGAATATAAGCTATTTAAAATACCACTTCAGTACGTATTATTTTTTCGTCGAAGTACACACATATCTGCGAAGTATATATAATATAAATTTGGTGATTCCCATTCATTGTTATTGTAATTCGCAATACATGTATATTTACGACATCTGTATTAATAAGTAATATTTATATAAAAGTAAGTATATACAAATATGCATTTATTGGTATCTTCCTGTAATCTCTATTAACCGTGTTTTTCGATTATATGCGCCAAATCGAATAATCGTGATGTGCTTATAATACAGAAAATTGTTATTTATCTACTTAGTTCAACAAGAGCTACTTCATTAGGATCCTTGATAAATATTTTCGGTGTTTGTAGAATGAATTTAACAATTAATAATAGTTGCAACTCTACTGAAAATGTTATCTTACCCTGCTAACACTTTAAATTAATAATCTTTTTGTACGAGAATTAACATAAATACAATATACATATATCGAATTATAATATTGTCAATAGAATAGTAGTTACGTTGAATACGAATATAATGCGATTTTAAATAAACTTGTGGTATTTATTTAGAGAAATCTAGAAAAGAAAGTTAAAAATTTTTGCGAAACATACTTGCCCTTAACGCGGAAAAAGCTTAAGTTACATAATTTGTGATTATATGTTCTATTTTTTTTACCGTTTTTGTTTAATTAATAAACAAACAAATAATAAATATCCTGAAGATGGTACTCAATGAGTACCGAAATATCGATAATAATTTAACATAAAAATTTAAGACCTTAAGCTTAATAAAAAATAAAATAGTTTATTAATAATTTGTGATTTTTAATTTTTTAATTTTTCGATAATTTACGATCTCTAAAACTAAATTCTAAAGTTTTATTATAGTTTCATCACAAATTTGGGACATCCATTTTGGAGCTACCATACAACTAGGCGCGACGGCAGTTAATAAAAATACTTCTTTAAAGAATTTCACCCTGAGCTTTTTTGGCGGTTGAGACACGAAATACATACATGCTTTTTACTATGAAATAAAAAATAATATATTAACAATAACAAAAATAATATTTAACAATTTGCTCAGACGGCTCATTTTTGAAATAGTTTATATATTTAAAAAAAAAAATTAGAAAACAACTGATTAATATCCTTAAATTAAGTACATAAAGAAATAAAAAGCAAAACATTATAATGTCAATTGTGCGTATATCATTCATTTGCGGCATCAACACGCTAGTGATTAGCAAGTGTTACATAAAATATGTAATATATTTTAATGCTCTTGTAATATATAGACGTGTTACAAGTGAATTTAATAAAAGGAAAAATAAACATTTTGCATTCCATCGAACAAAAACAATAATAAATAAAAAAAAAAAAAAAAAAAAAAAAATTTAAAGGAAAAAAAAACATAAAGCGAGCATTTAGTGAAGATTCAAACGCATTATGCGTTAACACCATGAATAAAAGACCTAAATCTAAAAACAATGCGATGAAAACAAATCAAACAAAATTATCAACAAATTATTACTTCCCGTTACAAGCAGTAGAAGATAATGATGAAGATGAAATTATTGTTCAAAAACCAATAAAAGTAACAATATCACCTATCACAGTATTGAAATGTAAAATAGAAGAACTTCATGAAATTTGCAAAACAAATAAAGTTTCTAATTATTCGATAAGGAAAATTTCTATCGGCCTTAAACTGTTTTGTAGTTGTAAGGAAAGTTTTGACAAGATTTGTGCGGCTCTCACAGACTCATATGAGTATTTTACGTATGCAACTAAAAGTGAAAAGCCATATAAGGCCCTGCTGTTTGGTCTCGATAAATACGATCCTATGCTTATTAAGAAAAAGCTACAAGAACTGGGCTTAAAATGTTTAGACGTAAAATTAGTTGTTAAACGGAATGACCACAACGTAGAATACTTCATTTATGTTGTTTACTTTGAACGTCAGTCTATAACAATGAAAGAGTTGAGACAAAACTATTCGGTAATAGAGTACGTTAAAATCAAGTGGGAATTTCAGAAAGCAAAAAGAAATAAAATCACACAATGTTACAACTGCCAGATGTTCGGACACGGTTCCAACAGATGCAAAGTTAAAACATTTTGCGCAAACTGTGCAGGTTCGCACAAAACAGCTGAATGCAAAGAGTCTCAAATCAAATGTGCAAATTGCAATGGTGATCACAAATCGACGTCTGACAATTGTCCAAGTAGGGCTACGTACTTAGAAATTAGACAACGTGCAAAGCCGTTGCGTCCAATCCCACGAATTACGGATAGTATCAACCCCGTTAACTACAATAGAAACTTTCCAAACACATTACACCAAAATATTCCTAATGCTGGAACATTAAAACAACAATGGCAACACAAGACTAATGTTAACAACAGTAATAGTGATCTTTTCACATTAAATGAGATTAAAAACTTAACTCTTGAACTTATTACAAATCTCCGTAACTGCAAGAGTAAGGCAGATCAGTTCGAAGTAATAACAAACCTAGCATGTAAATTTCTCTCTTAATGACGAATGAAATCAAAATTATTACTTGGAATGCTAGAGGCATTCGCAACAAAAGTCTTGAACTGTTCCACTTCTTAACAAACAACAACGTGGATGTGTGTTTAGTGTCAGAAACATGGCTCAAATCCAATATTTCTATAAAACACGGAGAGTTTTATGTTTATAGAAACGACAGAGAAGTTTTAAGAGGAGGAGGTGTAGCAATAATTATTAAAAAAAATATCCAACATACTTTATTACCAATTGTTAATACTAAATTAGTTGAAAATATTGGAGTCAAAATTTTTACTAATAATAGTAGTGTAGACATTTTTTCATGTTATTTTCCAGGTGGTTCAGCTGGTGTTGACAATAGTAGAAAAATACTTTTTTCATCCGATATACGAATGTTAAGTAGTGTTAGTGAAAGGTATATTCTGGGAGGCGATTTCAACTGTAGACACCAGAGCTGGGGCTGTCTGAGAGCAAATTGTTGGGGAAACATCCTGGTCGAGAAACTTTCAGTACATAACATCAATCTTATTTACCCTTGTGAACAAACATACTTACCAACTAGTGCCAGTAGACAAGGATCTATACTAGATATTTTCTTGACGAACATGCCAAATATAATCTCTCCACCTGTTGTTTTTAATAACCTTAGCTCTGATCATCTACCAGTTCAAATTAATGTCAGTAGTGACTTCACCAGGGCTACATTAGTCCTGCATGACTACAAAAATGCAAATTGGTTAGCTTTTAAAAGATACCTTGCTAGAAATACAAACATACCTAATAGTAGGGATATTATTTCAACAGGCGATATCGATTCGGCGATTATACAATTCAAAAATCTTATAAAAGAAGCCATCGAAATAGGAATACCAAAAAAAGTACCTTCTTTTAAACAAAAACCTACACCTATGTATTTGAAAATCTACATACAGCAAAGAAATAGACTTCGACGAAATTGGCAACGATATCACAGCTTGATTGACTTTTATAGTATGAAACTCCTCAGTAGAAAAATAAAGGAGGAATTCGAAAAACTAAAAAATAAATATTGGTCTTACGCACTGTCATCCTTAGACAAAGGTTCAGCCCCGTTTTGGAATCTTACAAAAATTATTAGGAAAAAGGGTACCTCAATGCCAATTCTGAAACACAACGATACTAGATTTTTTACTAATGTAGAAAAATGCAATATCCTGGCTCAAACTTTTGCAACTAATCACACAATATCGCATAACCTAGGTGACACCGAAACAAACTCGCAAGTAAACGATACTCTTCAATCTTTTAGATTATATACTTCTAACATCCCTGATGATATGTTAATAACTAAATCCCAGATAAGTGATGTTATAAAAAAGTTGAAAGCAAGAAAGGCTCCAGGAATAGATGGAATTAATAATAAATGTCTAAAACATATGCCAAAAAAATCAATAGAATTTCTAACCGTAATTTTTAATTCATGTCTAAATCACAGCTACTTTCCTCTAGATTTTAAGAAAGCAAAAATTATACCAATACGAAAGCCAAACAAACCTGCAGATAGCCCGCATTCCTACCGCCCAATAAGCCTGTTGTCATCTATAGGAAAAGTTTTTGAGACAATTCTGAAAGACAAATTGTTGTCCTTCACTGAATCCAAAGGAATTTTCCCGAATTATCAATTCGGCTTCCGAAAGGAACATAACACAGTACAATCTCTAGTACGAATTAGAAATTTAGTCACTAAAAATTTTAAACTTCAAAAATCAACGGCAATGGTATTATTAGACGTCAAAGCTGCTTTTGATGCCGTATGGCACGATGGCCTTATCTATAAAATGATACAATATGAAATCCCTGTTTTTTTAACAAAAATAATTGAAAGCTTTCTGTCGAGGCGTTCTTTTAAAGTCTATATCGGATCATCTTGCTCCGAGAGTTTCATTATAACCGCAGGTTGTCCCCAGGGCTCTTGTCTTTCCCCAATATTATATAACTTGTACACCTCAGACTTACCCCAACTTGAAAGTTGCATCATGTCAGTATTTGCAGATGATACAGCAATATTATGTTCCGACATACTCTCTGAAAACATTATTTCAAACTTACAAAGGGAACTAGACGATTTAACAAGATATTTTAATAGATGGAAAATAACATTAAATGCAGATAAAACTCAGGCTATATACTTTACCAGGAAAAGAAAACCTTGTTATATTCCCCAAAGAAACATTATTTTTTTAAACACGGAAATACAATGGGAGCAAAAAGTAAAATATTTAGGAATAGTTCTCGATTCAAAAATGAAATTTAAAGAGCATGTACAATACACAATAAATAAAGTGAATATTCTAACACGCATTCTCTATCCTTTTATAAACCGAAATTCTTCTCTAAATATTGAAAATAAAATGCTTATATTCAAACTGATCTTCCAGGCTGTAATATTTTATGCTGCTCCTATGTGGGCTACAAGTGCAACATGCCATATTAAAAAACTTCAAATCGCGCAGAACAAATTATTAAAACTTTTATATAATCTTCCTTGGTTCCTTTCAACCCTTAGGCTTCATTCGATTTCGAATACAGATACTGTCGTTTTTAGACTAAATAAACTAAATAGAAATTTTTACTCCAGATGCTCTTGGTCAGAACACACCCATATCAATGATTTGACATCAGCTTAGGTAGATTGTAGGCTTTAAGTTAAGTAGTTTTAATTAAAATATTAGAAAAAAAATGTTCAAATAGGTCTTTTTAAAATTTTGCCTCCAATAAAATTTTAATGTAAATATGTATATAATTTTCTAAATTACTATAAATTATTAAGAAGAAAAAGTGCAAAGCTTGAACTATTTAAATATAATTCTAAGATGTAAATGCCAATGTAAATATTATATGAAGTACAATAAATTGAATTGAATTGAATTAAAAAAAAAAATATGAAATATTTGTAGTATGAACAGTAATTTTATAGAAAATGAAAAACAATAACATTGCTTTTATGTTTATATTTTTAATTTGAAAACAGAGAAGTAAAACATATCTTTTTTACTTAAAAATATTAAATGATAAAGTTTACAAGGCTAATTATTATACAATTATTAAAAAATAATAAGAATTATGTGTGATTATAATCTTTCGCGTTTTACATTTTCATTTTTTTGTTGTTTTGTTTTTGGGAGTTTTTATGTCAATATTTAATAACTAAAATAAATTTTTTTGACTATTAGGAGAAGGAATGTGTTTCCATTTCTGACCATTGTTGGGAAAAAGCAAGCAAAGGTGAATTCACCCATTCGTTCTGATCGTTCCGAACGCTTTTTTATATGTAGTTTGACGTCTCTATTTCTGAGAGAGAGAGAGAAAGAGAGTAAATTTAATGCGGAACAATTTTTGCTTGAATTGGTTTCACACTGTCCACATTAGCAATTTTGTTGCAGCAATTTTTGGTTGTTTTAGGAGAGAGAGGTAAGAAGCTTGGGGAGGGGTACAGAGTTTCATGTTCTCTGCAATTCTCTTTTGCTTTGAAATTCTTACTATTCAACTTGATGTTTGGTGTTGTTGTATTTGACGTTTTATATATGTTTTATACAAGAATTGCAATACCAGATTTTTTCTAATGTGTACACTAAAGCAATTCCGTAGCAGAATTTCGTGCAACAAAATTGCAAATGTGGACAGTGTGTTTAATTTTGATTATCGTCCGGAACGAATTGAACTGTGCTGCCAGATACATTTTTTATGCAAAATTGAAATGAGCTGTCATATCATATTATATGTACATATGTATGTATAATAATGTACAAGTATATTTGTAAATTTTTTATATTTATTTAACAAAATCGCTATTAGAACATGCACTCGACTTTTATTTATTTGTATATTTTTTTTATTTTATAAAAATTTTTTTTAATTTAGAACACAAATTGCAATCATCTGCCACCGTCCTGCCTGCTTGTAAAAGAAACACACATCATTTACAGAGTTGTTCCATATGGTAGCTTTGTTTCTCCAGTACATTTGTTCGATGTGGGTGAATCTTTTGTTAGCAAACTCTCAGTAAACTAAAAATTTCGTTCAGAACGAATAGTTGCATTCATCTTAATAAAGCAAAACGAAAACAACATAACAGCTTTTTTGTACAGTTTCAGGGGTGGAAAATGAAAGAAAGTATGTAAAAAAAATTTTATTAAAAACATGGAATCTTTTCCAAAAGTCCAAGTGCCGTATATTCAAAGGTCATTCCCTAAATACAAGGAAAAAGTACTTGTCACGTAACAAGTCTAGTCAGGAAAAATTTTATATGTACATCGTATATTTATTTTATATTACGTTGGCTCATGTTAAAGGAATAACGGGATACATTAAAACACATTCACCGTTAGATTTAGGTTCCGAAGAAACATTATTTTTTTTAAGAAAGAGGAGTAACACTCAGGCAGTGAGTGCCTACTAATAAGTTGTAACTTCTTTTGTGAAAGGGATACTATATAGAGACGACATATGGAGAAATCAGAAGACAGAGAGTTCAATTATTTTTTTTACAACTCTTCTATTCCTCGTTTTTTTTAATAAAGCATAGTTGCAGCGTCTATGGCGTTAAGGGACGCATTGAGTTACTTAAGCTGTATGCGTAGCAATTTTTATATTGTTTTGCTTCGCCGACGATTCTGCTAACATTACCGGCGACGCAGGGCGCTTGATGTAGTGCATATAGCGTAGGTAATTGATACTCCATGCTAATGTGCCGAAACTATTCAGTGACCAGTGCCTTCATCACTTAAACCACAGAATATACACAGAATACCCAACTTTGACGTATAAAAAGGGTCCGAATCATATTTTGCATTAACTTTGTATAACGTGCATAAAGTTTGTGTGAAGAGATATCTATATAAAAACAAATAGCTTTGCTATCTCTTTTACACAAACTTTATGCACGTTTTCAAAGTTGTCGGGTCTAGGTAGTTTATGACTTAAACAGTCTAACAACACTTAAAACAACGCCACGCTAATCTAAATCAGAAAAACCCATGATGTTGATGAATTGTCCTGAACAGGGATCGAACACAGGTTCTCAGCCATAAGTTGCTTTGTAGTCAACGCGTTAAGGTGTATTCACCCATTCGTTCTGAACGTTCCAAACGCTTTTTTTAATTAATGGTTTAATTTTAATTATCGTCCTGAACGAATTGAACTGTGCTGCTAGATACATAAATTTTCACGGTTATATTTATTTATTGAATCTTGAAAAACTGAACTAACAATAAGTATTCAAATCTTAAATATATATATATATATATATATATATATATATACATATATATATATATATATATATATATATATATATATATATATATATATATATATATATATATATATATATATATATATATATATATATATATATATATATATATATATATATATGTATGTATATATTATTAGGCCCAACCAGTGTCAGACATAAACTTAGTGATAGTAATTAATAATACATAAATGTGTTAAGCACAAAAATATTCAAAAAGTTCCATCTGAAGTGTGGCGTATTAAGGCCGTAGTATCCGTCTTTTTTAAGCGGAAGTGTCCAGGAAAGTTCAAGATGTTACGAGCAAGGGGATTAGGATGGGACTCGAGTTTTGTTAAATATTTGCCAGCATATTTTGCAATTTCAGCGGTCACAAGTGGTATGTTTAAATCACGAATTTTTTAAAATTGAATTTTTCATGTACCAAGGAGCCGATGTTATTAACCTTAAAATTTTGTTTTGCATTCGTTGGATTCTCTCTACATTGGAAGCTGAAGCAGTGCCCTATAGCTGAATTCCGTAATACTATATGGGTTTCAAAAGCGACTTGTATATTAAAAGTTCACAATCTAGGCTGAGGGTAGAATTTCTACCAATCAGCCAATGTATCTGGGTTAATTTAAGCTTCATTTGTGTTAGCTTAGAGTCTATGTGGTGTTTCCATGTAAGCCGTCGGTCAAGATGTATACCGAGGTATTTCACCTGTGAATGTTGAGGAACAACTTGATTGTTGATTCGAATGGGGGAACAAGTGCCTCTTCGTAGGGTAAATGTGACATGAACACACTTTTGTTCATTTACTTTTATTCTCCATAAGTTCAACAGGTTAATATGTTCCTGAAGATATCGGGATGCCTCGTGAGGGATTTCATGCATACTAAGGCAGGCTGTATCATCGGCAAATGTAGAAGTGAAGATATTACTGCTCAGAGGCATATCACAGGTATAAATCAAATACAAAACTGGCCCCAGTATACTCCCCTGTGGCACCCCAGATGAGATAGTTTCGGGCACACTCATGAAGTTTCCTTCCACGAGAGTGAACTTCCGGGCAAGAATGTAACTTTCCAGTAGATTCACAATATTCATTGGTAGGTATGTCCTCAATTTCAAAATCAGGCCCTCATGTCACACTTTATCAAATGCCTGAGAGACATCAATAAAGAGGGAAGAACAATACTTCTTTTCTTCAAATGTTCTTCTTATGAAATGGACCAATCTATGAGTTTGTTCAATGGTGCTATGCTGATTTCTAAACCCAAATTGATGGTCCGGTATGCACCCATTATCAGCTAGAATTGGACAATTTTGGGACAATTTTGTCATGAGCAGTTTTTCGAAGAGTTTTGAAATTGTTGACAGCAAACTAATTGGCCTTGACTCAGCCTTGGTAAGATAACAGGGTTCTAACAGCAACACGAGGCAACTTCATCAGCATCTTGTTACTAATTCCATCAATACCCGGAGCTTTCTTCGGGTTGGTTTCAGCAATTAGTTTTTGTACATCATGCATCTTAAACTTTATGTGTCGAGGGGGCAGAGCAACTACACTCGGAAAATCAACAGCACCAGTACATGCGTTTGGGGTAAATACGTGTTTTAAATGTTCAGCAAATATGTTACCTTTTTCAGTATTGGTTCTTGCCCAACCTCCGTTAGAAGTGCGCAAGGGTGATTTAGACTCAACGGGTGTTTTAAGTTTTTTAGCAGCGCGCCACAAGGAGTAATTAGATGCTGCTGTGACATCGAGACCTTCCAGATAGTTCTTAAGAGAAGCAGATTTTTCAGATGCAAGCAACTCTTGGAGTCGTTTAGTGCATTCTCTAAGTCTGATTTTATGTTGTGGTGATCTTTGCTGTTGCCATTCCCTTCTAGCTCTTCTTTTTTCACATACGAGACGTTCAATATCCGCAGAATAAATTCTATTAAACCCAGTCTGCGGATGGGAGGTAGTGGCATGTTTAGCAGCCTGTTTACTATTTTCAGAAAGATTGGCAATGTTAAATTCAATATCATCGGAAGTTCTTAGCTCGATGTTTTCCGTACGATGACTACTGAGATATTTTTTGAACCCCAGCCAGTTAACACGATTTATCATCTTCACATATGGGTGAGGCAAGTCACTTCTTAGTGGGCTACAAATTGTAACGATCGTGGGAGAGTGATCTGAGGAGAGACCATGTGAAGCTTCAACATGAATTAAATCCCTAGGGATATTTTTCATGACACCAAAATCTATAACATCCGGAATTTTTTGTATGTCAGTAAGCCAGTAAGTGGGCTCCCCGCTCGAAATGACGTCCAAGCCCATTTTTGAAATTGTGTTGAACAACGCTCGACCTCTAGGTGTAATAAGACGCGATCCCCAGAACGTATGTTTGTATATTTGTAAATTTTTTATATTTATTTAACAAAATAGCTATTAGAACATGCACTCGACTTTCATTCATTTGTATATTTTTTATTTTATACAAAATTTTTTTAATTTAGAACACAGCAAATTGCAATCATATGCCACTGTGCTGCCTACTTGTAAAAGTAACATACATCTTTTACAGAATTGTTCCATACGGTAGCTTTGCTTCTCCAGAACATTTATTCGTAGTTGGTGAATCTTTTGTGAGCAAACTCAGTAACTAAAATTGTCTCACAACAAAAATTTCGTTTTGAACATATGGGTGAATCCACCTTTAACTACTGCTAATATCACCCTCAAATATTACATGTACTAGTATTATGATGCATACAATGATAACAATATCAACACTGAAACTAGCTTTTGTTTTCTTATCGTGATTTTTTCATATTTAATGTGTTTTAATTATAGTGCGTCGAGTTTTAAATTATTAAGATTTATATACATATGTATTACTTTTGATATTTATTATAATGTTTGGTAGGATTATTTTATCTACTATTCTTAAATTAACAATGGTAAAACGTTTGTATTTAGTTATAAAACATTGGTAAAATGTTTGTATTTAGTTGAAATTTTACAGTTTTCAAATTTGGTAAGAAAAATTCCTCTTATTTGTAATTTATTGTCATTACAACTATGTGTCAGGATGACTGTTTGTTTGAAACAATAAAATAAGTCAAACCGTTATTGTTTAGTCAATATTAATTTGATATAAATTTTAAGTTTATTAATTTTCGTTAAAATAAAAAATTTTAGGAGATTCAAACGTTCATCGTTTCTCAAACTAAATTCAGTTCTTTTTTTCTTCGCTTCTCTTTTTGTTGATATTAAAAGCAAAGCTATCTGTATATCTACATATATAATTTATTTTTAAACAATAAGAAAATACATTGCTGTTTGCAGCACAGGGTGACAGCTCGGCCTATCCTGATACCAAATCGTTCTCGATTTCGAAGTCATCATTTTCTGAAGATTCATCTAGAGTAGGGCAACTATTACACCATGGTTTCATTTTATCGGCTGAGTACACTGAAGAGAATTTTCGACTGGTGACTTCTATAAGGTAACGATCGTTTCCCAGGATTTTGGCTACAGCGTAAGGGCCTCGGAATTTAGGTTCAAGCTTTCGAGAATCTCCAGTAGCAGGTGTCATAATATAACACAATCTGGCAACTACGTTTTCTCTGATTGCATTAACATGACAGCTCAACAAGAACGTGTTCTGTCTTTCTTTCTAATTTAGGGGTTACTGGCATGCGGTTGCATCTTAGCTAGAGAACTTTATTAGAGACAAATTTTATACTTTTAGTGTATTCATTTATAACTAAATAAAACCTTTAAATTTATGAACTAATATCAAACCTGCCTATACATAATATTACATGGTGTCAGGTGTGGAGAAAGCTGCCAACATGAGCGAAATGGAAAAGTTAAGAAAGCAGATAGCAACGCTCCGCACACAAATACAGGGGACGCCACAAATGTTAACACACAAATTCCACTACCAGCACCTATAGACATAAAAGAAGGCGACATAAGTGAAAACTGCAAATATTTTAAACAACAATGGCTAAACTATATCACAGCAACAGGGCTTAACTCTCAAAGCGAGGAAAAAAGAAAGCTATTCTGCTATCGGCAATTGGCGAAGACGTCTTTAAAAGATATACTAATATGCCAATAGAGGATGAAAATATAACGACAGCAGATTCACTACTGGAAGAGATTGAAAAACACTTAACGCCAGCCGTCAACAAACGTTACATCAGAGCTGTGTTCAACATGGCAAAGCAAGAAGCCGACGAGACGTATGATGAATACTTCAACAGACTTAGAGGCCTGATAAAAAATGCACAATATGGTGCGTTAGAAAAAGATTTGCTGCTAGATAAAATTATATGTTCTATAAAAGACCACGAAATCAGAGAAAAACTGTGGTTAGACTGCAATATCACCCTTGAAAAGGCCATAGAAACATGCAGATCAAAAAAAAAAAAAATAACAGAAAAACAGATTCGGGGCATAGAAAACAGCCAAGTTGAAGTCAACAAATTACAAAGAGCGAAGAAAAGTAAGAAAGAACAATACGAAAATAAAACATCTGATCGAGATAATTGTAGATTTTGCGGCGCAGACTACCATGATAATTTGGAGCAATGCAGAGCCAGAAACTCAATATGCATCAAATGCAACAAACGGGGACATTATGCACGAGTATGCATGTCAAAATCGTATAACAACAGCTACAACAAACGAAACAGAAGCTCAAGAACAGTAAAAGAACTAGTACCAACATTAAATGAAAATGGTGAATCATCTGATTCAGAAGAATTCGTTCTCAACACAGTTGAAAACAATAGTTCAAAGGGACTGTATGTCAGACTGAATATACAGAACAGAAACAGCAACAAATATATTTCTACAAAGTGCCAACTGGATACGGGTGCAACATGCAATATAATCGGACTCAATAACCTAACCAAAATAAATAAATCGCCATCCATCTACAGGACTCAAAAAAAAACTCACAACAATAGAAGGAGTACAAATAACACCCGTCGGAAAGACACAGCTGAAAGTTGAGAATAACAAAACGGAATATAAACTATTATTCTATGTAATCGAGAAAAATCATTGTCCGCTGCTATCGTTACAAACCTGTCAATTACTGAACCTCATAGAAGTCTGCAAAGAACTTAAAGAAAACACGGACGAAACAGAGGCAAAAAAAAATTATCAATATGTATGAGGATGTATTCCAGGGTCTAGGTAAGTTAAAAGGTAAAATATGTCTCGAAGTGGATGAGAGTATCAAACCTAGGAGCGAGCCACCGAGAAGAGTGCCTATAGCTCTCCGTGAGCAGTTAAAATCCACACTAAAAGAAATGGAACGAATGGGTGTCATAATAAAAGAGCCAGAATTCACAGAATGGACAAGTAATTTAGTAATTGTAAAGAAAAATGATAAACTTAGAATATGTATCGATCCAAGACATCTAAATAATGCGCTGAAGGACGTGAAGTACCAATTACCAACAATGGAAGAAATTCTATCCGAGCTAGCCGAAGCAAAGGTTTTTTCAACTCTAGACGCCAAACATGGATTCTGGCAGTTAGAGTTAGATGACAATAGCAGCAAACTTACATCTTTCTGGACACCATACGGAAAATACAGATTTAAACGCGTACCATTTGGCATCAAACCAGCAATGGAAATTTTCCAGATGCGTCAGAATCAAATAATAACTGGCTTAAAAGGGGTTGTATGCATAGCTGATGACATATTAGTGTTTGGAAGAGGAGACACAAGGAAAGCAGCAATAGAAGACCATAATAGAAATCTGCAACAGCTATTAAAACGCCTCAAGCAAGAAAATCTGAAAATAAACAAAAATAAAATGAGACTATGCAAGAGCGAAATAACGTTTTTCGGCCACATACTCACAAGTAATGGTATCAAAATGGATCCCCAAAAAATAGCCGCCATCAAAAATATGACCGCACCAAAAGACAAAAAGGGCTCGTTACATACGTAAGTAAATTTATAAAAAATCTTTCGAAAATTACAGAATCCCTACGAAGCGTTGCTCACATAAAGAATAAGTTCGAATGGAAAGAACCACAGGAAGCGGCATTTCAAAAACTTAAAAATTTTAACAAAAACTCCAGTTCTACAGTACTACAACGTTAACAAACCGATTATAATTCAAACTGACGCATCATCATTTGCATTGGGTTGTGCATTACTACAAGATGGCCACCCAGTTATATACGCCTCAAAAACACTGACGAAAACACAAAAAAACTATGCACAAATTGAGAAAGAGATGCTAGCAGTTTTATTCGCATGCAAAAGGTTTGACCAATATATATATGTGGCAGAAAAGGTATAACAATCGAGACCGGTCACTCACCATTAATAAGCATATTCAAGAAACCATTACTCAAAACACCAAAGCGTTTACAACAGATGATCCTAGCATTGCAAAGATACAACTTCAAAATTCAATACAAAAAGGATACTGAAATGTACTTGGCTGACACATTATCAAGAGCACCAATGGATCAGAATGAAACTTCACTTGAGATTTACAAGATCGATGAGGGCTTTAAACAATTCGGCAATGCTAGCGACATTGAAAACAAAAGTCTTCGAACAACAACGATTACAACTATACAAAAGGCTACGGTAGAAGACATCACAATTAAAACATTAATAGAAACAATCAAGAACGGATGGCCGGAAAAAAACGAGACGTTAACGATAACATTAGACAATACTGAAATATCAGAGACGAATTGATCGTGAATAACGGCTTAGTTTTCAAGGGGAATAGAATTATAGTACCTCAAAAACTAAGACATGAAATGCTGGAAAGACTTCATCGACCTCATTTAGGAATAGAAGCAACAATGAAGCTATCCAGAGAGACGATATACTGGTTCGGAATCTCAGACGACATAAAACGTATTGTTCAAAACTGCGACATCTGTAACACCTACGCTAGACGACAGCAACGCGAACCGTTAATAATGACCTAAATACCCAAAACGCCCTTCCAAATCGTATCGATGGACGTTTTTGAATCACAAATAAAGGGTAAAAGGAGATATTTTATGATAACTGTCGATCAGATTTTTTCGAAATTGACGAGCTAAACAATTTATCTGCTAGTATCACCATAAATATTTGCAAGAAAAATTTCAGCAGACATGGCACACCAATCAAAGTCATTACGGACAACGGAAGCAATTTTGTCAACGCGCATTTCCAGACGTTTGCAGCACAATGGGATTTTGAGCATCATACATCAAGCCCGCACCACCAACAAGCCAATGGTAAAGCAGAAGTAGCTGTGAAAATTGCGAAGCATTTATTGAACAAATCACTAGCATCAAACACTGACTTTTACAAATCGTTATTGATCTGGCGGAACACACCGAACAAAATAGGCTCAAGTCCAGCCAAGCGTTTATTTAGTAGATGGCTACGATGCGACATTCCGGCTACAAATTTGAAACAACAGCGCATAAAAAATGTTCCGAATATAATAGAGAAGCAACGACTGCAAAATAAAAAATACTTCGATAGAGGAACACAGAAAGAGAAAGAAATGAGAGAGGGTGATAGAGTTTTCATAAAACGAAAGCCAGGGGAGAATTGGGTGAAAGGTAAGATCGAGAGGCAAGTCGCAAACCGCTCGTACGTTGTGAGTGCAGAAGGCATGCAGTATAGACGGAATACGATCCACATAATGAAGACAAATTTAAGCCATCAGGAGCAGAATAAACATGAATCGAGAAACTCAACAGGTCCTCCCTCACAGACAATACAGCGGGACGAAGAAAACCGTACGTCACCAAAATTAGATAAATCCGAAGAAGTTGCACATGATAAAGGGGATTCACCACGTACAAGCGAAAGTCCAAGTATCACATTCCCCAGTCACGCGAATATTAACAATGATGACCGCAGACAAGATGAACCAACGCAAAGACCACAAAGGGAAATAAAGCGCCCGAGACATCTGAAAGATTATGAGGTTTATTAACTTTAAAAAAATTAGAGGGGATGTCATAATATAACACAATCTGACAACTACGTTTTCTCTGATTGCTTTAACATGACAGCTCAACAAGAACGTGTTCTGTCTTTCTTTCTAATTTAGGGGTTACTGGCATGCGGTTGCATCTTGGCTAGAGAAAGAGAACTTTATTAGAGACAAATTTTATACTTTTAGTGTATTCATTTATAACTAAATAAAACCTTTAAATTTATGAACTAAAATCAAACCTGCCTATACATAATATTAGAGCAGGCGCCTCCTTTTCTATAACTACAATGTCCTTTTCGGCATTCTGTTTCGGGACGGAAGGTTTCGCATTAAACCGTTTTTCCCACTTTTCACGCTCTTGTTGAATATTTTTCACTGCAACAGCTCGTTTTTCCGTTATTGGTAATGAATCTTCATTGATGGCTGCTACCAAATAATTTTGGATAATATCTCGCAGCTTGAAGTCAAATACCAGCTCATTAGGTGAAAATCCAGTTGTTGAATTTATCTGTGAGTTCACGGCCCACTGCAGATCTCGCAACGGTTGTTCGAATGTACATAAGTAAGATTTGTTGGTTGGCACGCTCAACTTGTTCATTCGCTCTTGGTGTCCGCACAGCTGTTATATGTTTAATTGCGTTGTGAGCACAAAAGTCCTCGGAAACCTTCGACGTGTAAGCAGTACCTCTATCCATAATGATGCGTTTTGGAAGACCAAAATACGGCGTCATATCGTTTACGGTGCTGATTATGGGTAACGTTTTTGTACTAACATCTTTCACCACCAGATATTTACTGAACGAATCTGATATGGCGAGAACGTAAGATTGGCCCCGTTTATTTTAGTCAATGGACCTAAATGGTCAATATGTATTGTATGAAAGGGAACTGGTTCGACCTCGTTGTAATGGAGACGTGCTTCTGATTTCCCAGTGGGGGATTCATTATAGCAAAAATTTATACTGCTAGCAATGTAGTCCGTGATATATTTCCTGATTTTGAAGAACCAAAATTTTTGCTGTATTCTCTGGATTGACTTTTTTAGGCCAAAATGTCCCATGTCGTCGTGCGAGAACTTTACAGTTCGCCACCTGATGTTGTTAGGTACTTCCAATTGAGCCCATCCTCATCTTTGTGGTATAGTCTAAAGTTTTTCAAACAATACTCCTTCCGAATTTGATTATCTTGGCCGGTCTTGATCCTGCATGGTGACTACCCAGTCAACTACGTCGGCAGCAACCCTAATTATTAAATCTGTTTCCATTTTGACAGGTGGCATATCGGGTGCTCGGCTCAAAGCGTCCACATGCATCATTCGACGACTTTCACGGTGTATGAGAGTAAAATCGTACTCTTGGAGTCTCAGCCACCATCTCGCAATTTTCGATTTAAGTCCCTTATTAACTTTTACTTGTACGACAGCAGAACAATCGGTCACTAAACGGAAGGACTTACCAAGTAAATAAACTCGAAAACGATTCAGTGTTTCGACCACTGCTAGTGCTTCGTAACTATGATAACGGCGTTCTGCGTCGGTACAATGCCGGCTAAAATAAAATGCTGGCTTCCAGTGGCTGTTATCGTTGGATTGCAATAGAATACCAGCTAGAAACAAACTGCTTGCATCGGTGTGAACTTCATCTTGAGCATTGCTATCATATAATGCAAGAACGGGTTGACTTGTAAGTATTTCAATAAGTTTGTCGAATGCTTTTTGTTGATTTTTTCCCCACTAATATTTATTTATTGTATCTTCAAAACTGAACTAACAATAAGTATTCAAATCTTAAATATATCATATATATATATATATATATATATATATATATTATATAATATTCAAATCTTAATATATATAATAATTAGGCCCAACGAGTGTCAGACATAAACTTAGTGAGAGTAATTAATAATACATAAATGTAGTGTTAAGCACAAAAATATTTTCAAAAAGTTTCATCTGGAGTGTTGCGTATTAAGGCCGTAGTATCCCTCTTTTTTACGCGGATGTGTCCAATAAAGTTCAAGAAGTTACGAGCAAGGGGATTAGGTTGGGACTCGAGTTTTGTTAAATATTTGCCTCCAAATTTTGCAATTTCAGCGGTCACAGGTGGCATATTTAAATCACGATCTAAAATTGAACCTTTCATGTACCATGGAGCCGGTGTTATTAACCTTAAAATTTTGTTTTGCATTCGTTGGATTCTCTCTACATTGAAAGCTTAAGCAGTGTCCCACAGCTGAATTCCGTAACACCATATGGGTTTCAAAAGCGGCTTGTATATTAAAAGCTCACAATCTAGCCTGAGGGTTAAATTTCTACCAATCAGCCAATGTATCTGAGTTAATTTAAGTTTTATTTGTGTTAGCTTAGAGTCAATTTGCTGTTTCCATATAAGCCGTCGGTCAAGGTGTATACCAAGGTATTTCACTTGTGAATGTTGGGGAACAACTTGATTGTTGGTGGAACAAGTGTCTCTTCGTAGGGTAAATGTGACATGAAAACACTTTTGTTCATTTACTTTTATTCTCCCTAAGTTCAACCACAGTTCTAACAGTTTGATATGTTCCTCAAGATATCGGAATGCCTCGTGATGGTTTTCATGCATACTAAGGCAAGCTGTATCATCGGCAAATGTAGAAGTGAGGATATAACTGCTGAAAGGCATATCACAGGTATAAATCAAATACAAAACTGGTTCCAGTATACTCCCCTGTGGCACACCGGATGAGATAGTTTCGGACACACTCATGAAGTCTCCTTTAACAACAGTGAACTTCTGGGCGGTATGCACCCATTATCAGTTAGAATTTGTCATGAGTAGCTTTTCGAAGAGCTTTGAAATTGTTGACAGTAAACTTATTGGCCTATATCACTCAGCCTTGAAAAGATCTTTGCCCGCCTTTGGAATCATTTTGACCAGCTGTGTGGATAATACTCCAGTCGTAAAATGCCATTGAAAATAAATAACAGGATTCTAATAGCAATACGAGGCAACTTCATCAGCATCTTGTTACTAATTCCATCAATACCCGGAGCTTTCTTCGGGTTGGTTTCAGCAATTAGTTTTTGTACATCATGCATCTTAAACTTTATGGGTCGAGGGGGCAGAGCAACTACACTCGGAAAATCAACAGCACCAGTACATGCGTTTGGGGTAAATACGTGTTTTAAATGTTCAGCAAATATGTTACCTTTTTCAGTATTGGTTCTTGCCCAACCTCCGTTAGAAGTGCGCAAGGGTGATTTAGACTCAACGGGTGTTTTAAGTTTTTTAGCAGCGCGCCACAAGGAGTAATTAGATGCTGCTGTGACATCGAGACCTTCCAGATAGTTCTTAAGAGAAGCAGATTTTTCAGATGCAAGCAACTCTTGGAGTCGTTTAGTGCATTCTCTAAGTCTGATTTTATGTTGTGGTGATCTTTGCTGTTGCCATTCCCTTCTAGCTCTTCTTTTTTCACATACGAGACGTTCAATATCCGCAGAATAAATTCTATTAAACCCAGTCTGCGGATGGGAGGTAGTGGCATGTTTAGCAGCCTGTTTACTATTTTCAGAAAGATTGGCAATGTTAAATTCAATATCATCGGAAGTTCTTAGCTCGATGTTTTCCGTACAATGACTACTGAGATATTTTTTGAACCCCAGCCAATTAACACGATTTATCATTTTCACGTATGGGTGAGGTAAGTCATTTCTTAGTGGGCTACAAATTGTAACGATCGTTGGAGAATGATCGGAGGAGAGATCACGAGAAGCTTCAACATGAATTAAATTCCTAGAGATATTTTTCATGACGCCAAAATCTATAACATCCGGAATTTGTTGTATGTTAGTAGGCCAGTAAGTGGGCTGCCCGCTCAAAATGACGTCCAAGACCATTTTGGAAACTGTGTTGAACAACGATCGACCTCTAGGTGTAATAAGACGCGATCCCCAAAACGTATGTTTTGTATTGTAGTCGCCAGCTGCTACGAAACAAGGTCCAAGAGTTTTGTAAAAATCCTCGTATTGATCCTCAGTGATTGAAAATCTGAGAGGGGAGTAAATTGATGATATCACGAGATTTGAACAAAAATTTTCGATGCAAATATTCGTTGCTTGTAGATAGTCTTCACAAATGTTCTCAAGAATATAGTGCTTGAGTCTTGACTTTATTAGAATTGCTGATCCTCCGCATGCTCTTCCTCTCGGGTCCTTTGAATCATATAAGGTGTAGCCATTCATTTTAAAAAGGCTTCTCGAAGTCAAATGAGTCTCAGATACCAACATTATATCAATATTTTTTACCGAGTTCGTTTTTATGTTGGCGGATGCCGTTTGCGTTCTAGAAACATAATTTTAACGTATTCATGGCCTGTTCACTAATGCTAGAAGCAGTGTGTTCTGCGTTCGCAGCATTTCTTGCATCATGCTAGTCATATTTGTTGTAAAGTGGTTTATGGTTTGCACCAGATTATCAATAGTAGCTTCAAGGCGACTGAAATTAAAGCTTGCGTTTGCATTTGTTGTATTAGTTGGTGGTGACACTTTTTGCATGGGAACAGAGTTGATCTTCACAGCGTCAGCATACGACACTTGTATGGTGATAGGTTGGGCTATTAAAGGATAAATGGCGGAGTACGTATTTCCTGTTTGCGCTGGGACTACTTTAGGCTTTTGACTCATAGCCTGTTTAACAAGAGAGTATACAGGACATACCCTGTAGTTAGCAGTGTTATTACCTCCACAATTACTGCAATGTTTTTCGTTTTGTTCTTTCGACTTATTGCAAATAGCAGTATCGTGTAATTCACCGCACACAACACAAACAGTAGGTAATTTGCAGTAAGTTCTTGTAAGGCCATATTATTGACAATTATTGAACTGTACGGGTCCTGAACGCTTGTGTGGTTCTTCAACTGTGATTTTTCGGTATAAGAGATATTTTAAATTATAAATGGGATGGGTCTCATTTTTCTTCAATAATATATCATTTGGCTCCAGTTCAATGCGAAATAGGGGTTGGGGGATGTTCTCCCTGTTTATTATGTTGGATACATTTTTGACCTTGAATCCTTTCAGGGTGAGAGCATCTTTTATTTCAGCAGGGACAACGTAAGAATCTATGCCCTCCAATACGACCTGTAGGCCTTTAGCGCTCTTAAGCTGGAATGTGTAAAATCTTGTTTTATTTTTTTCAAATTCATTAACCATTTTACGGAAATCTTTTTCTTCATATATTTGAATTTTAGTTTCATCAATGTTACCACGTTTTATTGGAACAATGTGAAATGCCTTTTCACCAATGACCGATATTAATTTTTTGATAAGGGTGTTTGAATTTTTTTCTCTCAAATAGATTGGTGGTGGTTTGGAGGTTTTTTTCCAGGATGCTTCGGGTTTGCGATTGTTCGCCTGCAATATTTTAAAACGGTTTTGATGGTTAACTGTGGCGGCGTCGTTTTCCCTGGATATCTTGGGAACCGATGAGATTTTTTATGAATTTGGGCTTCGCCCGTGCTTTACTACTGTAATATATCTGTCCATTCCGACAGGCACCTTAGATTTCTGAATACTATTGTCTATTGTGATAACTTGGTTAAGTGATGAACACGAGCCCGGAGCGGATAATGGCGCTGACTTAAATAAAGAAGTACTAGGCAACGGTAATGTTAACGAGTCACTACTTGGCATTGGAGTAAGCGAAGTTGATCGCTCGCGTAAAATTGGCTTTGCCGTTAGAAAAAGACTATCACCAGATTTTATTTTATTGTTTGCATTAAGAGCTTCAGAACTCACAGTAAAATAGGCATTTTTGCCGTTAGAACTCACTTCACAATTTTTTGTTTTTGAGGTACTCATGCAGAGTATTCCTCAGTCACTTTGTTTGCGGTTTTTTTTCTCTTTGTTGTTCCAGATTATATGAAAAATATTATTAATGCAAATAAAGCAAATTTAACAAAATCAGTACTTATTACGAATATTTTTTTTGTATTTTTGTTTGTTTAGTATGTAAAAAAACTCCGCTAATACGTCTGTTCACTGCGAAGGTTCAACCAAGACTGAACCCCAAGAAAAAACATTTTCGGTTTTTCGTAACAGGTTTGTTATCGGTTTAGTTATTAACGAATAGTCCTGGACAAACTTTCTAAAAAAACCTGTCAAACCCAAAAATCTTCTTACTTTGCTGATATTAGTCGGTATAGGGAAGTTTCTGATGGTTCTTGTTTTAGCGTCGCCTGGCCGAATGCCATTTTCGTCAATCTTGTGTCCTAAGTAGGAAATTTCGGTTCCCAAAAATATACATTTATCAAGCGGAACTGTAAGACCGCTTTCTAACAAAATTTCAAGGAATCGTTCTATGCGTGAGAGACCTTCTGCACAGTTTTACTTGGTATAATTATATCGTCCAAATATGCTAATATTTCACCTTTGCCCATCTTTATAATGAGTTTCTCCATGATAGACTGAAACACAGCTGAGGCATTGACGAGTCCGAATGGCATACGATTATACTCGAAGTGACCATCGTGTGTAACAAATGCAGTGAATTTTTTTGAATCTTCATCAACTTCAATTTGATGATACTCCATGCGTAAATCTAATGTAGTAAAATATCTGTTGTCGGCTAATTGGGCAAATTGTTATTCCATGATTGGCATCGGATATAGCATTTTCATCGTGATCGAGTTAAGTTGACGGTAGTCGACACACATGCGATGTTCGCTATTACTCTTCACCACTAAAACTACAGGAGAAGCATAATCAGACTCTGACGGGCGTATTATAGAATGTTGCAGAAGATCGTTTATTATATCAGTTAATATTTTACGTTTAGCAAATGGAACTCGATATGGTTTCATTGGAATTTGTTTGTCGGATTTAAGGTGGATTTCTATCTTTTTTACGCTACAACTACCCAGTTCAGATATATTTTCAGCGAAACAATTATGATGTTTTGCAATTAATGCCTTCAGTTGTTTCACTTCCGACTCCGATAATTTAGGGGAGTGTTTTACATCATTGACTTTCTCCAATCGACAAGCATCATCTTCTATAATTAGCCTTTTACCTTTTCCGCACAGTATGTCGCAACCCAATAAAATATCCTCACTTATAAAATTGTCTTCCACAACAAGCAAGTCAATTACAACAGTATTGCCATCAATTTCCACAGTCGCTTTTACCCTTCCGGTACATTCATACCGTCCTCCAGCAAAACCTTCGAGCAAAATTTTTGACTCCCTAATATCACCTATTAGAGCGGCACAAGATTTTTGTATTAGCGATCGGTTACTACCAGGGTCAATAAATGAAATTGTTGCTTTCCCATTTATTTTCACTTCTTTAATAATTATGTTATTTTTGCTAACTTCACATTTTGTAGCAAAATCTTCTATTTTATTTACTACTGCTTTTGGTCCAGATTTTTCCGTGCATTTATTGGTTGTATGTGTCGTCCGCTTGTAGATATTACAACGTGGCTTACGTTGTGGTTCGGGGCACTTCACAGAGTAGTGACCCATTTAAAAGCAATTGTAACACTTTACAGAGTTTCCGTTTTTAATTCCATTTAATTTCTTATTATCTGAGATTGTTGTAGTTGTCATAGGTAAAGTTTTTCTTGATACGTTAGTTACGTGTTTGAGCTCATTATAATTACAATACACAATTATGTCTCTTAATAAGTCGTTGCATGTCAGGTATTCATTTGATATTTTCCTCTTTAAGTCAATATCGTTTATGCAGACTCGGCAAGATACACCTTGGACCCTGTGTAAAAATAATCTTGTGGTGATTCATTATTTTGACGTTTAGTATTTGCCATTTCAATGTGAACATCGGCAACATTTCTGGTTATTGGAAAATCTCTTAGAAATTTAGCGCAAAAATCAGCCCAAGTAGCAAATATTTCCAATGTGGAATCAATACAATATTTTGCAGAACCAAACAATTTCTGTTATACAGCAAACAATACTAACTGATCATCCCAAATGTATGCTTGCTTAAGACTGTTAATTCGTCTAACAAACTGTTCCGAATTTAATGAAGTTTCTAATGATGGGTTGAAATCTGGTAACATACCAATTATCTCACGTACACTGCTATACGGACGTGAAGCGGCGAACATACTGTTCAAACGATGGTGACATATAATTACGTGTATTTGGTAGGTTGTACGGTTGTTGCATAGTATCACCAATATTCGAATTATAAACAGGCGATGTAGAAGTATATGTGTCACTGTGTTGCTTGGTGGAGCTTGAGAACCTAAATGGTGAGAAGCTTGTGATAGCTTATTTACTGTAGTATAGACGGGAGCAACCGATGAGTTTAACAAACATGGCAATGAAAAATTAACAGTCGATTGGACATTTTCACTTGAAGGGGGCTCGGCAGTAAGTGTATTGTTCGGATGTATCGGATGGATAACCAGTTGCGTTTGTAATGTCTGCACGGAGAGTTTCAGTCATTGTTATCCTTGGCCACGATACAGTGGGAGGTCGGAAACCATTATCACGTATTTCGTTGAGAGTCTTTTCCAAAGCTTGTACTTTTCGTAGTAACAATGACTCATTCTCAAAACTGGAGTAATGCTCATCTGAATAACATTCCTCCAGACGCTCGATTAAATGCTGTTTATTTCCAGACGTTTTCAAACCGAGTTCTTTAAATTTTTTTTTTCAATTCGTCTACTTTAAATTTTTCAAAATTACGACCAGACGCCATGCTGCACGTTTTTTTTCTTTCGTAACGACGGTTATTTCTTCTCGAACTCTTAAAAGTTCATCCCACTTCTGAAAATTGTCAGGATGACTGTTTGTTTGAAACAATAAAATAAGCCAAACCGTTTTTATTTAGTCAATATTAATTTTATTTAAATTTTAAGTTTATTAATTTTCGATAAAATAAAAAGTTTACGGAAATAAAAACGTCAATCGTTTCTCAAACTAAATTCAGTTCTTTTTTTCTCCGCTTCTCTTTTTTTTTTGACATTAAAAGCAAAGTTATCTGTATATCTACACATATAATTTATTTTTTAAACAATAAGAAAATACATTGCTGTTTGCAACACAGGATGACATATGTTTGCGATATGATTATTATAATTTTTAAATATTAATAATCCAGGAAGTATTTTTCATAAGGACAGTTTGATTCCTTATACTCTAAAATATTTGGTATACAATCATAATTAAATTTTTATCTAAATTTTGTTGAAGAACTTGCTCATACATATTTTGTGCTACGATCGACGAGCACGGTATGTGATTCTAACCCTTTTCTCATGCTAATATTTATTTATTTTATCTTCAAAACTGAACTAACAATAAGTATTCAAATCTTAAGTATGATATAATTATTAAGCCCAACCAGTGTCGGACATAAACTTAGTGATAGTAATTAATAATACATTACAATCATATTTAGCAAAAAAATATTTTTTAAAAGTAGTATCCGTAGTATCCCTCATTTTTAAGCGGATGTATCTAAAAAAGTTCAAGATGTTACGAGCAAAGGGATTAAGATAAGACCCGAGTTTTGCCTTCATGCCACACTTTATCAAATGCTTGAAAACCATCAATAAAGAGGGAAGAACAAACTTCTTTTCTTCAAATTTTCTTTTTATGAAATGAACCATTCTATTAGTTTATTCAATGGTGCTATGCTGACTTCTAAAGCCAAATTGATGGTCCGGTATGCACCCATTATCAGTTAGAATTGGGGACAATTTTGCCATGAGTAGCTTTTCGAAGAGCTTTGAAATTGTTGACAGTAAACTTATTGGCCTATATGCCTCAGCCTTGGTAAGATCTTTGCCCGCCTTTGGAATTATTTTGACCATGGGAAGTTTCCAGCTGTGTGGATAATACTCCAGTCGTAAAATGCCATTAAAAATAAATAACAGGATTCTAATAGCAATACGAAGCAACTTCTTCAGCGTCTTGTTACTAATTCCATCAATACCAGGTGCTTTCTTCGCGTTGGTTTCAGCAATTAGTTGTTGTACATCACGCATCTTAAACTTTATGGGTCAAGGGTTACCTTTTTCAGTATTGGTTCTTGACCAACCTCCGGTAGAAGTGCGCAGGGGTGATTTAAACTCTACGGTGTTTTTAAGTTTTTTAACAGCACGCCACAAGGCGTAATTAGATGCTGCTGTGACATCGAGACCTTCCAGATAGTTTTTAAGAGAAGCAGATTTTTCAGATGCAAGAAACTCCTGTAAGTGCATTCTTTAAGTCTGATTTTATGTTGGGGTGACCTGTGCTGTTCCCGTTCCCTTCTAGCTTTTCTCTTTTTCACATATGAGACGTGCAATATCCGCAGAATAAATTCTATTAAACCCAGTCTGCGGATGGGAGGTAGTGGCATGTTTAGCAGCCTGTTTAATATTTTCGGTAATATTGGCAATGTTAAATTCAATATCATCGGAAGTTCTTAGCCTGATGTTTTCCGTACAATGACTACTGAGATATTTTTTGAAGTGTTGCGTATTAAGGCCGTAGTATCCCTCTTTTTTACGCGGATGTGTCCAATAAAGTTCAAGAAGTTACGAGCAAGGGGATTAGGATGAGACTCGAGTTTTGTTAAATATTTTTCATGTACCATGGAGCCGATGTTATTAACCTTAAAATTTTGTTTTGCATTCGTTGGATTCTCTCTACATTGAAAGCTGAAGCAGTGTCCCACAGCTGAATTCCGTAACACCATATGGGTTTCAAAAGCGACTTGTATATTAAAAGCTCACAACCTAGCCTGAGGGTTAAATTTCTACCAATCAGCCAATGTATCTGAGTTAATTTAAGTTTTATTTGTGTTAGCTTAGAGTCAATGTGCTGTTTCCATATAAGCCGTCGGTCAAGGTGTATACCAAGGTATTTCACTTGTGAATGTTGGGGAACAACTTGATTGTTGGTGGAACAAGTGTCTCTTCGTAGGGTAAATGTGACATGAAAACACTTTTGTTCATTTACTTTTATTCTCCCTAAGTTCAACCACAGTTCCAACAGTTTGATATGTTCCTCAAGATATCGGAATGCCTCGTGATGGTTTTCATGCATACTAAGGCAAGCTGTATCATCGGCAAATGTAGAAGTGAGGATATAACTGCTCAAAGGCATATCACAGGTATAAATCAAATACAAAACTGGTTCCAGTATACTCCCCTGTGGCACACCGGATGAGATAGTTTCGGACACACTCATGAAGTCTCCTTTAACAACAGTGAACTTCTGGGCGGTATGCACCCATTATCAGTTAGAATTTGTCATGAGTAGCTTTTCGAAGAGCTTTGAAATTGTTGACAGTAAACTTATTGGCCTATATCACTCAGCCTTGAAAAGATCTTTGCCCGCCTTTGGAATCATTTTGACCAGCTGTGTGGATAATACTCCAGTCGTAAAATGCCATTGAAAATAAATAACAGGATTCTAATAGCAATACGAGGCAACTTCATCAGCATCTTGTTACTAATTCCATCAATACCCGGAGCTTTCTTCGGGTTGGTTTCAGCAATTAGTTTTTGTACATCATGCATCTTAAACTTTATGGGTCGAGGGGGCAGAGCAACTACACTCGGAAAATCAACAGCACCAGTACATGCGTTTGGGGTAAATACGTGTTTTAAATGTTCAGCAAATATGTTACCTTTTTCAGTATTGGTTCTTGCCCAACCTCCGTTAGAAGTGCGCAAGGGGGATTTAGACTCAACGGGTGTTTTAAGTTTTTTAGCAGCGCGCCACAAGGAGTAATTAGATGCTGCTGTGACATCGAGACCTTCCAGATAGTTCTTAAGAGAAGCAGATTTTTCAGATGCAAGCAACTCTTGGAGTCGTTTAGTGCATTCTCTAAGTCTGATTTTATGTTGTGGTGATCTTTGCTGTTGCCATTCCCTTCTAGCTCTTCTTTTTTCACATACGAGACGTTCAATATCCGCAGAATAAATTCTATTAAACCCAGTCTGCGGATGGGAGGTAGTGGCATGTTTAGCAGCCTGTTTACTATTTTCAGAAAGATTGGCAATGTTAAATTCAATATCATCGGAAGTTCTTAGCTCGATGTTTTCCGTACAATGACTACTGAGATATTTTTTGAACCCCAGCCAATTAACACGATTTATCATTTTCACGTATGGGTGAGGTAAGTCACTTCTTAGTGGGCTACAAATTGTAACGATCGTTGGAGAATGATCGGAGGAGAGATCACGAGAAGCTTCAACATGAATTAAATTCCTAGAGATATTTTTCATGACGCCAAAATCTATAACATCCGGAATTTGTTGTATGTTAGTAGGCCAGTAAGTGGGCTGCCCGCTCAAAATGACGTCCAAGACCATTTTGGAAACTGTGTTGAACAACGATCGACCTCTAGGTGTAATAAGACGCGATCCCCAAAACGTATGTTTTGTATTGTAGTCGCCAGCTGCTACGAAACAAGGTCCAAGAGTTTTGTAAAAATCCTCGTATTGATCCTCAGTGATTGAAAATCTGAGAGGGGAGTAAATTGATGATATCACGAGATTTGAACAAAAATTTTCGATGCAAATATTCGTTGCTTGTAGATAGTCTTCACAAATGTTCTCAAGAATATAGTGCTTGAGTCTTGACTTTATTAGAATTGCTGATCCTCCGCATGCTCTTCCTCTCGGGTCCTTTGAATCATATAAGGTGTAGCCATTCATTTTAAAAAGGCTTCTCGAAGTCAAATGAGTCTCAGATACCAACATTATATCAATATTTTTTACCGAGTTCGTTTTTATGTTGGCGGATGCCGTTTGCGTTCTAGAAACATAATTTTAACGTATTCATGGCCTGTTCACTAATGCTAGAAGCAGTGTGTTCTGCGTTCGCAGCATTTCTTGCATCATGCTAGTCATATTTGTTGTAAAGTGGTTTATGGTTTGCACCAGATTATCAATAGTAGCTTCAAGGCGACTGAAATTAAAGCTTGCGTTTGCATTTGTTGTATTAGTTGGTGGTGACACTTTTTGCATGGGAACAGAGTTGATCTTCACAGCGTCAGCATACGACACTTGTATGGTGATAGGTTGGGCTATTAAAGGATAAATGGCGGAGTACGTATTTCCTGTTTGCGCTGGGACTACTTTAGGCTTTTGACTCATAGCCTGTTTAACAAGAGAGTATACAGGACATACCCTGTAGTTAGCAGTGTTATTACCTCCACAATTACTGCAATGTTTTTCGTTTTGTTCTTTCGACTTATTGCAAATAGCAGTATCGTGTAATTCACCGCACACAACACAAACAGTAGGTAATTTGCAGTAAGTTCTTGTAAGGCCATATTATTGACAATTATTGAACTGTACGGGTCCTGAACGCTTGTGTGGTTCTTCAACTGTGATTTTTCGGTATAAGAGATATTTTAAATTATAAATGGGATGGGTCTCATTTTTCTTCAATAATATATCATTTGGCTCCAGTTCAATGCGAAATAGGGGTTGGGGGATGTTCTCCCTGTTTATTATGTTGGATACATTTTTGACCTTGAATCCTTTCAGGGTGAGAGCATCTTTTATTTCAGCAGGGACAACGTAAGAATCTATGCCCTCCAATACGACCTGTAGGCCTTTAGCGCTCTTAAGCTGGAATGTGTAAAATCTTGTTTTATTTTTTTCAAATTCATTAAACATTTTACGGAAATCTTTTTCTTCATATATTTGAATTTTAGTTTCATCAATGTTACCACGTTTTATTGGAACAATGTGAAATGCCTTTTCACCAATGACCGATATTAATTTTTTGATAAGGGTGTTTGAATTTTTTTCTCTCAAATAGATTGGTGGTGGTTTGGAGGTTTTTTCCAGGATGCTTCGGGTTTGCGATTGTTCGCCTGCAATATTTTAAAACGGTTTTGATGGTTAACTGTGGCGGCGTCGTTTTCCCTGGATATCTTGGGAACCGATGAGATTTTTTATGAATTTGGGCTTCGCCCGTGCTTTACTACTGTAATATATCTGTCCATTCCGACAGGCACCTTAGATTTCTGAATACTATTGTCTATTGTGATAACTTGGTTAAGTGATGAACACGAGCCCGGAGCGGATAATGGCGCTGACTTAAATAAAGAAGTACTAGGCAACGGTAATGTTAACGAGTCACTACTTGGCATTGGAGTAAGCGAAGTTGATCGCTCGCGTAAAATTGGCTTTGCCGTTAGAAAAAGACTATCACCAGATTTTATTTTATTGTTTGCATTAAGAGCTTCAGAACTCACAGTAAAATAGGCATTTTTGCCGTTAGAACTCACTTCACAATTTTTTGTTTTTGAGGTACTCATGCAGAGTATTCCTCAGTCACTTTGTTTGCGGTTTTTTTTCTCTTTGTTGTTCCAGATTATATGAAAAATATTATTAATGCAAATAAAGCAAATTTAACAAAATCAGTACTTATTACGAATATTTTTTTTGTATTTTTGTTTGTTTAGTATGTAAAAAAACTCCGCTAATACGTCTGTTCACTGCGAAGGTTCAACCAAGACTGAACCCCAAGAAAAAACATTTTCGGTTTTTCGTAACAGGTTTGTTATCGGTTTAGTTATTAACGAATAGTCCTGGACAAACTTTCTAAAAAAACCTGTCAAACCCAAAAATCTTCTTACTTTGCTGATATTAGTCGGTATAGGGAAGTTTCTGATGGTTCTTGTTTTAGCGTCGCCTGGCCGAATGCCATTTTCGTCAATCTTGTGTCCTAAGTAGGAAATTTCGGTTCCCAAAAATATACATTTATCAAGCGGAACTGTAAGACCGCTTTCTAACAAAATTTCAAGGAATCGTTCTATGCGTGAGAGACCTTCTGCACAGTTTTACTTGGTATAATTATATCGTCCAAATATGCTAATATTTCACCTTTGCCCATCTTTATAATGAGTTTCTCCATGATAGACTGAAACACAGCTGAGGCATTGACGAGTCCGAATGGCATACGATTATACTCGAAGTGACCATCGTGTGTAACAAATGCAGTGAATTTTTTTGAATCTTCATCAACTTCAATTTGATGATACTCCATGCGTAAATCTAATGTAGTAAAATATCTGTTGTCGGCTAATTGGGCAAATTGTTATTCCATGATTGGCATCGGATATAGCATTTTCATCGTGATCGAGTTAAGTTGACGGTAGTCGACACACATGCGATGTTCGCTATTACTCTTCACCACTAAAACTACAGGAGAAGCATAATCAGACTCTGACGGGCGTATTATAGAATGTTGCAGAAGATCGTTTATTATATCAGTTAATATTTTACGTTTAGCAAATGGAACTCGATATGGTTTCATTGGAATTTGTTTGTCGGATTTAAGGTGGATTTCTATCTTTTTTACGCTACAACTACCCAGTTCAGATATATTTTCAGCGAAACAATTATGATGTTTTGCAATTAATGCCTTCAGTTGTTTCACTTCCGACTCCGATAATTTAGGGGAGTGTTTTACATCATTGACTTTCTCCAATCGACAAGCATCATCTTCTATAATTAGCCTTTTACCTTTTCCGCACAGTATGTCGCAACCCAATAAAATATCCTCACTTATAAAATTGTCTTCCACAACAAGCAAGTCAATTACAACAGTATTGCCATCAATTTCCACAGTCGCTTTTACCCTTCCGGTACATTCATACCGTCCTCCAGCAAAACCTTCGAGCAAAATTTTTGACTCCCTAATATCACCTATTAGAGCGGCACAAGATTTTTGTATTAGCGATCGGTTACTACCAGGGTCAATAAATGAAATTGTTGCTTTCCCATTTATTTTCACTTCTTTAATAATTATGTTATTTTTGCTAACTTCACATTTTGTAGCAAAATCTTCTATTTTATTTACTACTGCTTTTGGTCCAGATTTTTCCGTGCATTTATTGGTTGTATGTGTCGTCCGCTTGTAGATATTACAACGTGGCTTACGTTGTGGTTCGGGGCACTTCACAGAGTAGTGACCCATTTAAAAGCAATTGTAACACTTTACAGAGTTTCCGTTTTTAATTCCATTTAATTTCTTATTATCTGAGATTGTTGTAGTTGTCATAGGTAAAGTTTTTCTTGATACGTTAGTTACGTGTTTGAGCTCATTATAATTACAATACACAATTATGTCTCTTAATAAGTCGTTGCATGTCAGGTATTCATTTGATATTTTCCTCTTTAAGTCAATATCGTTTATGCAGACTCGGCAAGATACACCTTGGACCCTGTGTAAAAATAATCTTGTGGTGATTCATTATTTTGACGTTTAGTATTTGCCATTTCAATGTGAACATCGGCAACATTTCTGGTTATTGGAAAATCTCTTAGAAATTTAGCGCAAAAATCAGCCCAAGTAGCAAATATTTCCAATGTGGAATCAATACAATATTTTGCAGAACCAAACAATTTCTGTTATACAGCAAACAATACTAACTGATCATCCCAAATGTATGCTTGCTTAAGACTGTTAATTCGTCTAACAAACTGTTCCGAATTTAATGAAGTTTCTAATGATGGGTTGAAATCTGGTAACATACCAATTATCTCACGTACACTGCTATACGGACGTGAAGCGGCGAACATACTGTTCAAAGGATTAAACGATGGTGACATATAATTACGTGTATTTGGTAGGTTGTACGGTTGTTGTATAGTAGCACCAATATTCGAATTATAAACAGGCGATGTAGAAGTATATGTGTCACTGTGTTGCTTGGTGGAGCTTGAGAACCTAAATGGTGAGAAGCTTGTGATAGCTTATTTACTGTAGTATAGACGGGAGCAACCGATGAGTTTAACGAACATGGCAATGAAAAATTAACAGTCGATTGGACATTTTCACTTGAAGGGGGCTCGGCAGTAAGTGTATTGTTCGGATGTATCGGATGGATAACCAGTTGCGTTTGTAATGTCTGCACGGAGAGTTTCAGTCATTGTTATCCTTGGCCACGATACAGTGGGAGGTCGGAAACCATTATCACGTATTTCGTTGAGAGTCTTTTCCAAAGCTTGTACTTTTCGTAGTAACAATGACTCATTCTAAAACTGGAGTAATACTCATCTGAATAATATTCCTCCAGACGCTCGATTAAATGCTGTTTATTTCCAGACGTTTTCAAACCGAGTTCTTTAAATTTTTTTTCAATTCGTCTACTTTAAATTTTTCAAAATTACGACCAGACGCCATGCTGCACGTTTTTTTTCTTTCGTAACGACGGTTATTTCTTCTCGAACTCTTAAAAGTTCATCCCACTTCTGAAAATTGTCAGGATGACTGTTTGTTTGAAACAATAAAATAAGCCAAACCGTTTTTATTTAGTCAATATTAATTTTATTTAAATTTTAAGTTTATTAATTTTCGATAAAATAAAAAGTTTACGGAAATAAAAACGTCAATCGTTTCTCAAACTAAATTCAGTTCTTTTTTTCT
This sequence comes from Germaria angustata, assembly GCA_963681545.1. Taxonomy (NCBI): domain Eukaryota; kingdom Metazoa; phylum Arthropoda; class Insecta; order Diptera; family Tachinidae; genus Germaria; species Germaria angustata. The sequence goes on along the minus strand of OY813000.1, from coordinate 76,379,521 downwards.
CCGCTTCTCTTTTTTTTTTGACATTAAAAGCAAAGTTATCTGTATATCTACACATATAATTTATTTTTTAAACAATAAGAAAATACATTGCTGTTTGCAACACAGGATGACATATGTTTGCGATATGATTATTATAATTTTTAAATATTAATAATCCAGGAAGTATTTTTCATAAGGACAGTTTGATTCCTTATACTCTAAAATATTTGGTATACAATCATAATTAAATTTTTATCTAAATTTTGTTGAAGAACTTGCTCATACATATTTTGTGCTACGATCGACGAGCACGGTATGTGATTCTAACCCTTTTCTCATGCTAATATTTATTTATTTTATCTTCAAAACTGAACTAACAATAAGTATTCAAATCTTAAGTATGATATAATTATTAAGCCCAACCAGTGTCGGACATAAACTTAGTGATAGTAATTAATAATACATTACAATCATATTTAGCAAAAAAATATTTTTTAAAAGTAGTATCCGTAGTATCCCTCATTTTTAAGCGGATGTATCTAAAAAAGTTCAAGATGTTACGAGCAAAGGGATTAAGATAAGACCCGAGTTTTGCCTTCATGCCACACTTTATCAAATGCTTGAAAACCATCAATAAAGAGGGAAGAACAAACTTCTTTTCTTCAAATGTTCTTTTTATGAAATGAACCATTCTATTAGTTTGTTCAATGGTGCTATGCTGACTTCTAAAGCCAAATTGATGGTCCGGTATGCACCCATTATCAGTTAGAATTGGGGACAATTTTGCCATGAGTAGCTTTTCGAAGAGCTTTGAAATTGTTAACAGTAAACTTATTGGCCTATATGCCTCAGCCTTGGTAAGATCTTTGCCCGCCTTTGGAATCATTTTGACCATGGGAAGTTTCCAGCTGTGTGGATAATACTCCAGTCGTAAAATGCCATTAAAAATAAATAACAGGATTCTAATAGCAATACGAAGCAACTTCTTCAGCGTCTTGTTACTAATTCCATCAATACCAGGTGCTTTCTTCGCGTTGGTTTCAGCAATTAGTTGTTGTACATCACGCATCTTAAACTTTATGGGTCAAGGGTTACCTTTTTCAGTATTGGTTCTTGACCAACCTCCGGTAGAAGTGCGCAGGGGTGATTTAAACTCTACGGTGTTTTTAAGTTTTTTAACAGCACGCCACAAGGCGTAATTAGATGCTGCTGTGACATCGAGACCTTCCAGATAGTTTTTAAGAGAAGCAGATCTTTCAGATGCAAGAAACTCCTGTAAGTGCATTCTTTAAGTCTGATTTTATGTTGGGGTGACCTGTGCTGTTCCCGTTCCCTTCTAGCTTTTCTCTTTTTCACATATGAGACGTGCAATATCCGCAGAATAAATTCTATTAAACCCAGTCTGCGGATGGGAGGTAGTGGTATGTTTAGCAGCCTGTTTAATATTTTCGGTAATATTGGCAATGTTAAATTCAATATCATCGGAAGTTCTTAGCCTGATGTTTTCCGTACAATGACTACTGAGATATTTTTTGAACCCCAACCAATTAATACGATTTATCATTTTCACATATGGGTGAGGTAAGTCACTTCTTAGTGGGCTACAAATTGTAACGATCGTTGGAGAATGATCGGAGGAGAGATCACGAGAAGCTTCAACATGAATTGAATTCCTAGAGATATTTTTCATGACGCCAAAATCTATAACATCCGGAATTTTTTGTATGTCAGTAGGCCAGTAAGTGGACTCCCCGCTCAAAATGACGTCCAAGACCATTTTTGAAACTGTGTTGAACAACGATCGACCTCTAGGTGTAATAAGACGCGATCCCCAGAACGTATGTTTTGAATTGTAGTCGCCAGCTGCTACGAAACAAGGTCCAAGAGTTTTGTAAAAATCCTCGTATTGATCCTCAGTAATTGAAAATCTGAGAGGGGAGTAAATTGATGATATCACGAGATTTGAACAAAAATTTTCGATGCAAATATTCGTTGCTTGTAGATAGTCTTCACAAATATTCTCAAGAATATAGTGCTTGAGTCTTGACTTTATTAGAATTGCTGATCCTCCGCATGTTCTTCCTCTCGGGTCCTTTGAATCATATAAGGTGTAGCCATTCATTTTAAAAAGGCTTCTCGAAGTCAAATGAGTCTCAGATACCAACATTATATCAATATTTTTTACCGAGTTCGTTTTTATGTTGGCGGATGCCGTTTGCGTTCTAGAAACATAATTTTAACGTGTTCATGGCCTGTTCACTAATGCTAGAAGCAGTGTGTTCTGCATTCGCAGCATTTCTTGCATCATGCTAGTCATATTTGTTGTAAAGTTGTTTATGGTTTGCACCAGATTATCAATAGTAGCTTCAAGGCGACTGAAATTAAAGCTTGCGTTTGCATTTGTTGTATTAGTTGGTGGTGACACTTTTTGCATGGGAACAGAGTTGATCTGCACAGCGTCAGCATACGACACTTGTATAGTGATAGGTTGGGCTATTAAAGGATAAGTGGCGGAGTACGTATTTACTGTTTGCGCTGGGACTACTTTAGGCTTTTGACTCATAGCCTGTTTAACAAGAGAGTATACAGGACATACCCTGTAGTTAGCAGTGTTATTACCTCCACAATTACTGCAATGTTTTTCGTTTTGTTCTTTCGACTTATTGCAAATAGCAGTATCGTGTAATTCACCGCACACAACACAAACAGTAGGTAATTTGCAGTAAGTTTTTGTAAGGCCATATTCTTGACAATTATGGAACTGTACGGGTCCTGAACGCTTGTGTGGTTCTTCAACTGTGATTTTTCGGTATAAGAGATATTTTAAATTATAAATAGGACGGGTCTCATTTTTCTTCAATAATATATCATTTGGCTCCAGTTCAATGCGAAATAGGGGTTGGGGGATGTTCTCCCTGTTTATTATGTTGGATACATTTTTGACCTTGAATCCTTTCAGGGTGAGAGCATCTTTTATTTCAGCAGGGACAACGTAAGAATCTATGCCCTTCAATACGACCTGTAGGCATTTAGCGCTCTTAAGCTGGAATGTGTAAAATCTTGTTTTATTTTTTTCAAATTCATTAACCATTTTACGGAAATCTTTTTCTTCATATATTTGAATTTTAGTTTCATCAATGTTACCACGTTTTATTGGAACAATGTGAAATGCCTTTTCACCAATGACCGATATTAATTTTTTGATAAGGGTGTTTGAATTTTTTTCTCTCAAATAGATTGGTGATGGTTTGGAGGTTTTTTTCCAGGATGCTTCGGGTTTGCGATTGTCATCCTGCAATATTTTAAAACGGTTTTGATGGTTAACTGTGGCGGCGTCGTTTTCCCTGGATATCTTGGGAACCGATGAGATTTTTTATGAATTTGGGCTTCGCCCGTGCTTTACTACTGTAATATATCTGTCCATTCCGACAGGCACCTTAGATTTCTGAATACTATTGCCTATTGTGATAACTCGGTTAAGTGATGAACACGAGCCCGGAGCGGATAATGGCGCTGACTTAAATAAAGAAGTACTAGGCAACGGTAATGTTAACGAGTCACTACTTGGCATTGGAGTAAGCGAAGTTGATCGCTCGCGTAAAATTGGCTTTGCCGTTAGAAAAAGACTATCACCAGATTTTATTTTATTGTTTGCATTAAGAGCTTCAGAACTCACAGTAAAATAGGCATTTTTACCGTTAGAACTCACTTCACAATTTTTTGTTTTTGAGGTACTCATGCAGAGTATTCCTCAGTCACTTTGTTTGGGGTTTTTTTTTCTCTTTGTTGTTCCAGATTATATGAAAAATATTATTAATGCAAATAAAGCAAATTTAACAAAATCAGTACTTATTACGAATATTTTTTTGTATTTTTATTTGTTTAGTATGTAAAAAAACTCCGCTAATACGTCTGTTCACTGCGAAGGTTCAACCAAGACTGAACCCCAACAGGTAACAGGTTTGTTATCGGTTTAGTTATTAACGAATAGTCCTGGACAAACTTTCTAAAAAAACCTGTCAAACCCAAAAATCTTCTTACTTTGCTGATATTAGTCGGTATAGGGAAGTTTCTGTCGGTTCTTGTTTTAGCGTCGCCTGGCCGAATGCCATTTTCGTCAATCTTGTGTCCTAAGTAGGAAATTTCGGTTCCCAAAAATATACATTTATCAAACGGAACTGTAAGACCGCTTTCTAACAAAATTTCAAGGAATCGTTCTATGCGTGAGAGACCTTCTGCACAGTTTTACTTGGTATAATTATATCGTCCAAATATGCTAACATTTCACCTTTGCCCATCTCCATGATAGACTGAAACACAGCTGGGGCATTGACGAGTCCGAATGGCATACGATTATACTCGAAGTGACCATCGTGTGTAACAAATGCAGTGAATTTTTTTGAATCTTCATCAACTTCAATTTGATGATACTCCATGCGTAAATCTAATGTAGTAAAATATCTGTTGTCGGCTAATTGGGCAAATTGTTCTTCCATGATTGGCATCGGATATAGCATTTTTATCGTGATCGAGTTAAGTTGACGGTAGTCGACACACATGCGATGTTCGCTATTACTCTTCACCACTAAAACTCAAGGAGAAGCATAATCAGACTCTGACGGGCGTATTATAGAATGTTGCAGAAGATCGTTTATTATATCAGTTAATATTTTACGTTTAGCAAATGGAACTCGATATGGTTTCATTGGAATTTGTTTGTCGGATTTAAGGTGGATTTCTATCTTTTTTACGCTACAACTACCCAGTTCGGATATATTTTCAGCGAAACAATTATGATGTTTTGCAATTAATGCCTTCAGTTGTTTCACTTCCGACTCCGATAATTTAGGGGAGTGTTTTACATCATTGACTTTCTCCAATCGACAAGCATCATCTTCTATAATTAGCCTTTTACCTTTTCCGCACAGTATGTCGCAACCCAATAAAATATCCTCACTTATAAAATTGTCTTCCACAACAAGCAAGTCAATTACAACAGTATTGCCATCAATTTCCACAGTCGCTTTTACCCTTCCGGGACATTCATACCGTCCTCCAGCAAAACCTTCGAGCAAAATTTTTGACTCCCTAATATAACCTATTAGAGCGGCACAAGATTTTTGTATTAGCGATCGGTTACTACCAGGGTCAATAAATGAAATTGTTGCTTTCCCATTTATTTTCACTTCTTTAATAATTATGTTATTTTTGCTAACTTCACATTTTGTAGCAAAATCTTCTATTTTATTTACTACTGCTGTTAATGCACGAGCATTATTATTTAAGTTCAATAAACTTCAGTACTTTAAATTATTTAAGTTTAATAAAACGTTAGCACTTTTTAAGTTTAATAAACTTCAGCACACTTTTAATTATTTAAGTTTAATAAACTTTAGCACACTAAATTATTTTAGTAAACGTCAGCACACTTGTTCTAAATTAAAACATTTTTTTTATTACAATTTATTTTTATTTTTTATTCTTTTCTTTCACTATTGTAATTTAATATGGCACACGCTTAACACATTTATTATTGCAATTTAATTTGCTGTGCAAAGTAATCATATTTCTTTCATAAAATTAGTATATAAGACTAAGAAATTTCTGAATAAAACAACTCTTACTTTGAAACTAAAAGAAAACTGTCTTTTTCAATTAAGAGCTAGCAACACGGTTCAAGTGCTGTTGTTGCGCCAATTAAATCAATTCACTTCCAGGTTAAAGTGCTTGAGAAGTAATATAAAAATTCATTATTCAAAACCCTTGAAGTAATCTTCCCATTTCTTTGAGCTACAAGTGCTTGGAAGAAAGCCCAAAGCGAAGATTCTCAACATTTTGGTGACCCCGACGTGATCCTGTTATAAGTGCAGGACGTCTAAATTGAGCAGGCAGTACTCATCATATCATCAGTCGATCAACACACTATTCGAGTGGAAATACTAGCAGCAGTGATAGCCAGCTAAATATCATCCACAATGGTGTCATTCGAAGAATTGATCCAAAATCAAAAGATTCTTGGGGAGAACATTGAAACGATTATCAAAAACTACAAGAAGGATTCCCAAGCCCGAAAGGAGTCGGTGAGCTACTTTCAAGAGAGACTACGTAGACTAGATGAAGAATGGATGGCGTTTGAGACAAATGACAACCAGATTCGGCTACTTGACGACAAACCTCTAGATCACCGCTATTTCACGGAAAATTATTATGCCGCAATACAGAAGATTGTGGAACAATATAAAGATATATTCGAAAAATCTATGATGAAGGTAAAGTCAACTTCAGGCAAAGTTCCACCAAGAGAGAGCTGTGATGTGTTACCAGCTGAGACGAATGAGTTCTTAAGGCTCAAACGTCGACAAGCGGTAATGATGTCTTCTTTAGAACGATTGCTTAATGACGAATCTACTCATCAGAATCGAAACATCGCATTAAACATATGGCAAGGCATTGAAGCCATACATTTCCAAATATTTGAACTTTATGACAACCCAGAGCAACTAGGCTACGACTCCGTGCGCTTTATACAACTCGAGACTAAGCTGCGAAAGGTAATCAATACAGTAAGCACTATTGAGCAGTCTCAGCAGAACATCAGTGATCCAGAATCCTTGCCTATGCCAAAGGTCGCACTACCAAAATTCGACGGAAATCACCTCAAGTGGCAAGAATTCTATGACATATTCCTATCTCTGGTGATAAGGCGATCAATGCCCAAAATTCAAAAGATGTGGTATCTAAAAACACAGCTAATGGGAGAAGCAGCAAATTTAATAAAACACTTCGCTGCCACTGAAGAAAATTTTGACGCTGCATGGACCATGGTGGTGGAGCGGTATAACAACAAAAGATTACTGGTCAACAAGCTTGTGCAAGAGCTAGTAGATACCCCAATTAAAGGCTATACCGACAACTACAAGTCGCTCCATGACAGAACCAAGGAGTGTCTTTTAGCGCTTCAAAATCTTCAGGTGGATACGAAATCATGGGATCCAATATTATGCTACCTACTACTAAAGAAATTGGACCAAGCAACGCGTCTCCGATATGAGCAAGCCCTGAAGAATCCTCGGGAGGTTCCGACAATCACAGAGTTCCTGGAATTCTTGGAAAGAAATTTCCAATCAATGGAAGTGTTCTCTGAAAAAACGCCGCACTCAAAATCAAGGGTGTGTACTTCCATCACCACAAAGCAAGTCAACAATTCATGTGTTATGTGCAAAAATGGAAATCATCCGTTATTCGCATGTACCAAGTTTCGTCAGTTATCCACATCAGCAAGACTACAATTCATTCAAAAGCAAAAATACTGTGTGAACTGTTTAAAGCCCGGTCACAACTCTAAAACCTGTATGTCAAGGGGTTGCAAGGAATGCAGCAAAAAGCACAATACATTGCTACACTTGGAGAGCTCGAATCAAGGCAATAATTCAGCAACATCATCAACGCCAGCAATAAACATTTCAAACAACAAAGACCTACAAGGCGATCACTCATCATCTAGAAATCAAGACGCCATATCACTTACAACGTACAACCAATCCAAAAGTCCCAGCTACGTTCTTCTGAGCACAGCAATGATAAAAATACGAGCTAATGAGAAGGAGATACAATGTAGAGCACTTCTCGATTCAGGATCCCAACTGAATTTTGTCAGCGAACGTCTAGTTAAACGTCTCGGAATTTCAACTAAACCAACATCAATCTCCATTAGTGGCATCGCTTCTAGTGACACTAGGGTAACACGCCGAGTAAACGTAGCATTACATTCAAGAATCAATAATTATACCGCACGGCTTGAAGCAGCGGTCCTTCCGCACATAATTTCACCTCAACCATCACAAGTTATCAATATAGATCATTGGCCAATTCCAAAGAACATTATGCTAGCAGACCCACAATTCAACCGTCCTGACAAAATAGATGTTCTACTTGGGGCAGAATTTCATCACCAACTATTGTCAGGTGGGCAGATTCAACTTGGTAACGATTTGCCCATTTTAAATAACACTTTACTTGGCTGGGTAATTTCTGGTAGAATTGGAGAACATGAATCATCAACTGCAGCATGCGGAATATGTACTGAAGACGAAGTTAATTTGGAAGAAGCTATTGCTCGGTTCTGGGAACTGGAAACTATCAGCACATCTGACAGATGTCTTTCGGTGGCTGAAAGACAATGTGAAAACCATTTTCTGCAGACTCACACCATTGACAAAAATGGAAGATTCGTGGTCAAAATTCCATTCTGCACTAGCTCAAACACTCTTGGCGAATCCCATGGAGTAGCTTTCAACAGATTTTTATCATTAGAAAGGCGATTATCAAAGTCTCCAGAACTCAAAGCTCAATATATAAATTTCATGAAAGAATATGAAGAATTAGGGCACATGGCCCAAATAGACAAAAACTCTATACAAACACCAAATTACTTCATTCCTCACCACTGTGTACTTAGACCAGAGAGTCTAACAACAAAATTACGAGTAGTTTTTGATGCCTCCACTAAAACTACTAACGGAGCTTCGTTGAATGACATAATGTACACAGGACCCATAGTACAGAGTGAATTGTTTTCTATTCTACTACGTTTTCGGTGTCCACGATTTGTCTTCACAACCGACATAAAAAAATGTACCGCCAAATAATAATGCACCCAGATGATAGAAACTTTCAAATAATTATTTGGAGAGAAAATCCCACCAAACCAATAAAGTATTATAAACTAAATACAGTCACATATGGAACGAGATCTGCACCTTATTTAGCTACAAAATGCTTAGAACAAATCGCTAAGACAAACATGATACGATACCCATATGGAGCCCAATTTTTACTCGAAAACTTCTATGTAGATGACGGTATTGGCGGAGGTGATGACTTGCCCACTGTGCTAGCAATTCAGTCAGAACTACAACACATACTGCACCAGCATGGTCTTGAATTACAAAAATGGGCAGCAAATCATCCAAAACTACTTCAAAACGTCGCCGAGGAACAACAAGAGGTTAATTTTGACTTCGATAGTGAGAACAATAATATCGTGAAAACTTTGGGCTTAACATGGATGCCACAACATGACAAACTGTGTGTGAAAATATGCCTAAGGGAGATTAACCACGTAACCAAACGCACAATTAGCTCAGATTTAGCTAGTTTGTTCGATCCTTTGGGACTACTATCGCCAATTGTAGTTACTGCAAAAATATTTATCCAAGAACTATGGCAAAAAAAGTTAGACTGGGATGAGGCTCTGCCAGAAAATCTTCATTCAACTTGGGTTACATTCAGACAAGAGTTAGAACACATAAAGGATCTAAGAATCACGCGACATATCTTCGAAGGACATGTGACATCCAACATACAAATTCATGCCTTTGCAGACGCATCAGAAAAGGCATACGGCGCAGCAGTCTACATTAGATCAACAACGAAAAATAAACAGATTATTGTGCGATTATTATGCTCAAAGTCCCGAGTAGCACCTTTAAAGCGTCAAACCTTACCCCGTCTCGAACTCTGTGCAGCACTATTAAGCGCTCAGCTCACATCAAGAGTAAAGAAAGACTTAAAATACAAGGATGTTCCTACTTATTTATGGACAGATTCAGAGATCGTCTTGGCCTGGATCAATTCACAATCATCATTATATCAAACATTTGTAGCTAACAGAATAGCTGCAATACAAGAAGTGTCAATAGCAGAACAGTGGCGACATGTCAGCTCAAAAGATAATCCTGCAGATATTTTGTCGCGTGGCATCTCTCCAAGAAAACTCGCATCAAACAATTTGTGGTTCTACGGCCCCATATTTCTACATGGACAACAAGAGATATGGCCAAAAGAATTCTCCAAAGCAAATATTATCGATCAGAATTTTGATGCAGAGCGAAAAAAGGTAGCAGCAGCAACATCAGCGAGTGATCCTGCAGATAGTGTGATCTACAACATTAAATATAATGGCTTCATTCGAGTAGTTGATGTCAAAACATCAAAAGGAGTTTGCAGAAGACCAATTTCTAGGCTGGCACTATTACCAATAAGTAACTCTGAAGATGACGATCCTTCCACCTTTGACGAAATCCCTCAACAAGATGACTCGATGAGCACAAGCATTCATCAGAACGAAAAGCCTGAATGTGACAAAAAACGGAGAAGAGTGTCGATGGGCCAAAGCATCTTCACTATTATGATGGCGATCATATTAATGCCGCTAGTATTAGGGGCACAAATACATAACAAAAGGTTCGAAAATCGTCTGGGCATACATTTTGAAGGAATTGGATCTGCCACAATTTCAACTACAGAATGGCAATTATTAGTTTACTATGACTTAAAAGAATTTTGGACTGAAGCGGCAACCTTTTCACAAGGAACACAAACCTTAAACAATCTATGCAAGCAAATGCAGGACAAAACTACATGCACAAGCCTGGTCAAGCATTTTGAACACACAGAAGCGGAATTAAAATCAGACAGCACTCTGTTGTCTGGGCGGATAAAAAAAAGAGCAGCAATCGATCTAGTTGGAAATATCGCTCATTCACTTTTTGGTGTATTGGACTCCGAATACGCCAAAGATATGGCTGATACAATTTCTCAAATTAAGGAAAACGAAGAACATCTGCTCGATCTATTAAAGAATCAAACTTCAATTATTGACGCTACAATAAACATAATGAAATTAGATCAAGAAGCTGTAAAGAAAAAATTCGATCAAATTGATTTCCAAATTGAACAAGTACGCAACATGCTAAGTGACGATCGGCAGCAAGAAAGGATTTACCGTATTTTTTTGTCATTGTGCATACAATTAACCATTACAGCAGCGAAGCTCCAACAGACACAATTATCAATACTTGATATTTTAACAAACACTCATCATGGTATTATAAGCCCACTACTCTTGACTCCTCATCAATTACAGCAACAAGTAAGGAAAATCAAAATGCATCTTAGCGAATCACTGGAACTGCCGGTAAATCAGGAAAATACGTTACAACTATACAAACTCATGAAGGTTAAAGGAGGGCTCACTGACAATGTAGTAGTTTTCAGTATAACATTACCACTAGTTCAACGTGAACGGTATGAAATATTTAATATTATCCCAGTGCCAACGTGGATCAATGACACATTAGTAGCAATACAACCATGTGCACCTCTTTTAATCATTAACACTGCTCTCAATCAATATTTTACCATTAGCAAATCTGAACTCAGCTTATGTTCACTCATCACAGAAAATAGATATCTGTGCTCTAAAGGTCAAATAAGGCATCAAGATGGCTCATCAACATGTGCCTGCGAGCTGAGTTTATTTCACAACAACACCCAATCAGACTGCCCAGTACAGCAAATGAAAAACAAAGAAGTTTGGGTCCCCCTTCATCATCAAAACAATTGGATATATTCAGTTTCAAGTTCATCCCAGGCAACAGCATTATGCAAAACGGAAATCACACAATTCACACTTGAAGGATCTGGCTTGCTTGAATTGGAACCAGAGTGCAACTTTAAATATAAATTCACGACGTTGCGTGGACAAAACCTTATATCCAGCAAGTTTGAAAAATCATATACCAGCTTCTGGGAACTCACGCAACAACGACACGAAGAACGCATCAAACCATTGTTACCAAAAGAAGATGCGAATCAATATATTTCCCAAGTTAAAAATTTAACAGCTCTTCAAAAATCATTAGAAACACAAGAAATATTAAGACTTCCAAACAAACTTGAAGCTCACAATTATCATCACATGACGGTTGGGTATACATCATTAGTGATTGCACTAATGATGTATACCCAAAGGTGCAAACAACGGTCAACTCCAATTTCAGCACCTCACAAGCAACAACCAGACTCAGACTTCACCGTTCACATATAATAACCAACACAACCTTCAATAATAACCCTACAGCAAGAAATATTTTGAGCTGCACTCAACGGGGGGAGGATGTTAATGCACGAGCATTATTATTTAAGTTCAATAAACTTCAGTACTTTAAATTATTTAAGTTTAATAAAACGTTAGCACTTTTTAAGTTTAATAAACTTCAGCACACTTTTAATTATTTAAGTTTAATAAACTTTAGCACACTAAATTATTTTAGTAAACGTCAGCACACTTGTTCTAAATTAAAACATTTTTTTTATTACAATTTATTTTTATTTTTTATTCTTTTCTTTCACTATTGTAATTTAATATGGCACACGTTTAACACATTTATTATTGCAATTTAATTTTTTGTGCAAAGTAATCATATTTCTTTCATAAAATTAGTATATAAGACTAAGAAATTTCTGAATAAAACAACTCTTACTTTGAAACTAAAAGAAAACTGTCTTTTTCAATTAAGAGCTAGCAACACGGTTCAAGTGCTGTTGTTGCGCCAATTAAATCAATTCACTTCCAGGTTAAAGTGCTTGAGAAGTAATATAAAAATTCATTATTCAAAACCCTTGAAGTAATCTTCCCATTTCTTTGAGCTACAAGTGCCTGGAAGAAAGCCTAAGGCGAAGATTCTCAACAACTGCTTTTGGTCCAGATTTTTCCGTGCATTTATTGGTTGTATGTGTCGTCCGCTTGTAGATATTACAACGTGGCTTACCTTGTGGTTCGGGGCACTTCACAGAGTAGTGACCCATTTAAAAGCAATTGTAACACTTTACAGAGTTTCCGTTTTTAATTTCATTTAATTTCTTATTATCTGACATTGTTGTAGTTGTCATAGGTAAAGTTTTTCTTGATACGTTAGTTACGTGTTTGAGCTCATTATAATTACAATACACAATTATGTCTCTTAATAAGTCGTTGCATGTCAGGTATTCATTTGATATTTTCCTCTTTAAGTCAATATCGTTTATGCAGACTCGGCAAGATGCACCTTGGACCCTGTGTAAAAATAATCTTGTGGTGATTCATTATTTTGACGTTTAGTATTTGCCATTTCAATGTGAACATCGGCAACATTTCTGGTTATTGGAAAATCTCTTAGAAATTTAGCGCAAAAATCAGCCTAAGTTTCAAATATTTCCAATGTGGAATCAATACAATATTTTGCAGAACCACACAATTTCTGTTATACAGCAAACAATACTAACTGATCATCCCAAATGTATGCTTGCTTAAGATTGTTAATTCGTCTAACAAACTGTTCCGAATTTAATGAAGTTTCTAATGATGGGTTGAAATCAGGTAACATACCAATTATCTCACGTACACTGCTATACGGACGTGAAGCAGCGAACATACTGTTCAAAGGATTAAACGATGGTGACATATAATTACCTATCAAGTCAATCATCGTACATTGAGTAGTCATTGTGAGCGGACGTGTTTATTTAACTGAACGCACGGTATAAAAAAATAATAAAAATAATAGTAATATTAAAAATTGTTTAACTGAATTTTTAAAAAGCAATAAAAGAAAAACTATAAAAATATTGCTGACGTGATCAGTTAAGAAATTTAAAGAAACTTGATGAGTTTCAATAGTACTGAAGAGCGTAGACTCAGCTTAAATAAAAGAAATGCTTACGTCGCAATAAATGCAGAAAGTGCTACACCCAAAAATATAATTAGTGAAAAATTAAATAGCATAGAAGCTAGAGGCTCGTATTTTATAACTAAAACATTAAATCGTACTCAGTCGTGTTCTCCGGCGATAGGTATAGTGAGTGATTTAAAACAACAAAACGAAAACAATTTACTATATGAAAAAACAGCAAATGCACTATCATCTACAACAAAAATAAGTGATAATAAAAATAATTCGACTACTCCAACAACAACAAGCATTGATAATAGCAATACTACAAACAAAACAAAAACAAACACCGTTGATCAAAATGCTTTAAGTAGTAATAAAATTCAAATTTTGTCAAGCAGTGGTTCCCACACAGAAAAACTTATAACCCCACAATCAAACGAAACGCCATCATCCGATAAAAACAACAAAGTGCTAACAGGTATGGATAGGTATATCACCATAACCAAGAGGAAGGCTAGTCCTAAATCCTCGCAACAGGAGCGCATTGCAAAACAATACAAAAGCTCCAATGCCAACAAAACTTCGGTAAGTGAAAATAGATTTTCTATACTTGATACTGAAGAAAACGGATCCCAACCGGCTGTCAAAGAACAAAAGCCTCCTCCAATCTACTTACGCGAACAAACATCAAATGCCGTTGTGAATTTGCTGTCACAAGTTGTTGGCAAAGACAATTACCATGTTGCCTCAATACGGAGAGGTCAAATACAAGAAACAAAAATACAAACTTACACTGAAAAAAATTATAGGCTCATTGTGAACAAGCTTGATAAGGAGAACAAAAATTATTACACCTATCAACTAAAAAGTGCAAAGGGTTTGCACATTGTCATAAAGGGCATTGACAGTTCCGTTCCACCCGAGGAGATAAAAAGTGCCATAGAAGCTGAAGGATATGTGGTAAGATCAGTCCACAATATCATAAACAAGAATAAAGTGCCACAGCCGATGTTCCGCGTTGAGATTGCATTTAATGCATCTCTTCTGAAAAATAAAAACTCAGTTCACCCTATATACGACTTGCGTTATCTCCTCAATCGCAGGATAACTGTTGAAGAACCGCTCAAAAGAAATAATCCACCACAATGCTCAAATTGTCAGGAATTCGGCCACACAAAGACTTATTGCAAGCTACCATCCGTGTGCGTTATTTGCGGAGATTCACACAAAACTTTAGAATGCACTCATAACAGAAACGACTCTAAAGTAAAAAAATGCAGTAATTGTGGCGAAAACCATACAGCAAACTATAGAGGCTGTAAAGTTTACGTCCACGTAAAAAACTCAAAAGTGATTAGAAAACCTAATGCTGGAAAAAATCAGCCATCGCATTACCCGACTTATGCTGAAGCCGCTGCTAGTATACAGCCTACAAAAACTCAAAACACCAAAACAAGCGCTTCATACGCCGAGACATTGAAAAATGGTTTTCTACCGCTCGGTCAAAATGAGGAATCTAACAGACCCAACGCCCTACAGCATTCATATGCACACATGTTAAAGGATGGTACTCAGGCCTCCTTTGCTAATAACTCGAGTCAAATTGAAACGCT
The DNA here is from genome assembly GCA_963681545.1 of Germaria angustata. Taxonomy (NCBI): domain Eukaryota; kingdom Metazoa; phylum Arthropoda; class Insecta; order Diptera; family Tachinidae; genus Germaria; species Germaria angustata. Next base: position 76,364,433 of record OY813000.1, on the reverse strand, counting down.
GATTCAAACAATGAACAATTTTATGCTAAATATGCAAAACATGTTTCAAGAAATGATGCGAAATCAGAACATGATCCTTCAAGTCCTGCTAAATCGCAAATAAAATGACCCAGTTAAAAATATGTCACTGGAACGCAAATGGGCTATCCCAACACAAATTAGAAATAGAAAATTTTCTACGTAAGCAAGAAATCGATATTCTCCTAGTATCTGAAACCCACTTTACTTTAAAAAACTGTTTTAGGGTAAATGGGTTTCTAACCTACGACACCAAACACCCAAGTGGAAAGGCTTGTGGTGGCACTGCAATTGTTGTGAAGAAAAACGTGAGCCATTTCTTGTTGCCAGAATTCAAGGAAGATTTTATACAGGCCACCTCTATAAATCTTCCAGACCAAAAAATAACAATATCATCCGTATATTCCCCGCCCAGACACAAAATCGAACAAGAACAATTTATCAGATTTTTTTCTACACTTGGAAAAAAATTTATCGCAGCTGGCGATTATAATGCGAAGCATTCATTTTGGGGCTCCAGGCTTATAACACCTAGAGGAAGACAGTTATACAACGCAGTTACTGCGAATAACCTTGACGTCGTTTCTGCTGGAAATCCTACATACTGGCCTTCTGACTTTGATAAGATTCCTGATTTGATTGATTTTGCTGTAACAAAAAACATTAACCGTGGACAAATATCAGTATGTTCTTCTTACGATCTTTCATCTGATCATTCGCCAACAATTTTAACCCTTAACAACTATCATGCTACAATAGACGAATCTCCTATTTACTATCCCAACATTAACACAAACTGGATGAAATATAAAATGTATGTGAGCTCTCATCTCTCTCAAAACATCCCACTGAGAAACGAAGCTGATATTCAACTCGCAGTAGTTCACCTCACAGAAGTTTTGGATTCTGCAGCCATACTCGCAACTCCAATTAAACGGTTCATTAGTAGTTACAACTACAAAGCATCGCCTGTTGTAGAAACTCTTGTACGCGAAAAAAGAAGGATAAGAAGACTATGGCAAAATAGTCGGTCTCCAGTTTTAAAGGCACAATTAAAATTATGTCAAAAGATGTTACATAATAAATTAAGGCAACAAAAAGAGACAGACCTAGCTAGCTATTTAAACAATTTGGATCCAAACAAGAATACAGACTACAGCCTATGGAAAGCCGTGAAACACATGAAACGTCCTGTCAATTATGATTCGCCTTTGAGACTCGACAATTGTACTTGGGCTAGAAACTCGGGCGAAAAGGCAGCTGCCTTCGCTAGCCATTTAGAAAAAGTATTCACACCTAATGACACAATTACCTGTTACTGCACACCGGTCATCAACGACACCGTTCACTATCCGCTAAAATTTCGGTTGCCCACCCTTGAATTCGCTATTAAAGGTATCGACATGAAAAAATCAGCTGGACCTGACCGCATTACTGGCTCAATGATAAAGAATTTACCTCCTTCTGCTGTTAGAGCAATACTGTTCATATTCAACGCTATGTTACGAATTGGCTTCTTCCCACCGGCTTGGAAGATATCTGAAATTGTCATGATCCCCAAACCAGGAAAAGACACTACTCAAGTCACGTCATATAGACCAATTAGCTTGCTTCCTGTCTTATCAAAAGTATTCGAGAAAATGTTCATATTGAAAATAACCCCTTACCTTAACGAGCGACATATCATTCCGGATCATCAGTTTGGATTTCGAGTCAAGCATGGTACTATTGAGCAAGTTCATAGAATTGTAACACTTATTAGAATGGCCTACGAGAAAAAACAATATTGTTCGGCATTATTCATAGATATTTCTCAGGCGTTCGATAAAGTTTGGCATGATGGGTTACTCATCAAAATCTCTCGATTACTTCCTGAAAACACTCACAAGCTCCTTAAAAGCTATTTAACAGAGAGACAATTTAAGGTAAGATTAAAAGATAAATTTTCTTCAATTCGAAGGGTATCGGCGGGTGTCCCACAAGGCAGTATACTAGGGCCTCTCCTATACCTAATTTATACTGCAGACATGCCAACAAATCCCAACACGTATACGTCTACGTTCGCAGATGACACCGCATTTATAAGTGTAAATAATGATCCGAAAATTGCATCAGCGCAGTTACAATCTCATATACTCGAACTGGAGGATTGGTTGAGCAAATGGAAGATAAAGGTTAACCCACTTAAGTGCGCTCATATAACTTTCACGCTTAGACGTCAAAATTGTCCACCAATAAAAATTTGCGATGTTGCTGTTCCAGTGGTTAGTCAGGTGAAATATTTGGGTGTGCATCTTGACCGCCGTTTAACATGGTCCCACCATATTGACGCAAAAATAGCAGCTATCAAACTCAAAACTGCTCAACTGTACTGGATTATGGGTCCCAAATCAACTCTACCGCTGGAGTATAAAGTTCTCTTATATAAATCCATTATAAAACCAATATGGACATACGCCATTCAACTATGGGGCACTGCTTGCGCTTCTAACATCCAGAAGTTACAAAGAAGACAGTCCAGGTTATTACGACTTATCGTCTGCGCTCCATGGTATATACGAAATGAGAATATTCTCCGCGACTTAAATATCCCAACCGTTCAAGAAGAAGTAACCAACTTCTCACTCAAATATGTAACTAAATTAACATCTCATCCTAACTCCTATGCCCGGAATCTATTGCAGTTTGCTGGTCACCAGAGACTGAGACGAATCGATACCCTGAGCCTTGCGAGACGTCTCCCCTAAAATATTTTAAAGTAGCATAAAATTTGAACACAATTTAATTTACTACATTGGTAGTATTTAACTTAAGTTAACATTTATTATAAGATTTGAATAATTATTGTAAATTTCCATAGGAAAGATTCAATAAATAAATAATAATAAAAAAAAAAAAAAAATAATAAAAAAAAAAAAAAAAAAATATAATTACGTGTATTTGGTAGGTTGTACGGTTGTTGCATAGTAGCACCAATATTCGAATTATAAACAGACGATGTAGAAGTATATGTGTCACTGTGTTGCTTGGTGGAGCTTGAGAACCTAAATGGTGAGAAGCTTGTGATAGCTTATTTACTGTAGTATAGACGGGAGCAACCGATGAGTTTAACGAACATGGCAATGAAAAAATAACAGTCCATTGGACATTTTCACTTGAAGGGGCTCGGCAGTAAGTGCGAACCTAAATGGTGAGAAGCTTGTGATAGCTTATTTATTATAGTATAGACGGGAGCAACCGGTGAGTTTAACGAACATGGCAATGAAAAATTAACAGTCGCTTGGACATTTTCACTTGAAGGGGGCTCGGCAGTAAGTGTAATGTTCGGATGTATCGAATGGATAACCAGTTGCGTTTGTAATGTCTGCACGGAGAGTTTCAGTCATTGTTATCCTTGGCCACGATACAGTGGGAGGTCGGAAACCATTATCACGTATTTCGTTGAGAGTCTTTTCCAAAGCTTGTACTTTTCGTAGTAACAATGACTCATTCTTAAAACTGGAGTAATGCTCATCTGAATAATATTCCTTCAGACGCTCGATTAATTGCTGTTTATTTCCAGACGTTTGCAAACCGAGTTCTTTAAATTTTTTTTTCAATTCGTCTACTTTAATTTTTCAAAATTACGACCAGACGCCATGCTGCACGTTTTTTTTCTTTCGTAACGACGGTTATTTCTTCTCGAACTCTTAAAAGTTCATCCCACTTCTGAAAATTGTCAGGATGACTGTTTGTTTGAAACAATAAAATAAGCCAAACCGTTTTTATTTAGTCAATATTAATTTTATTTAAATTTTAAGTTTATTAATTTTCGTTAAAATAAAAAATTTACGGAGATAAAAACGTCCATCGTTTCTCAAACTAAATTCAGTTCTTTTTTTCTCCGCTTCTCTTTTTTTGACATTAAAAGCAAAGTTATCTGTATATCTACACATATAATTTATTTTTAAACAATAAGAAAATACATTGCTGTTTGCAACACAGGATGACATATGTTTGCGATATGATTATTATAATTTTTAAATATTACTAATCCAGGAAGTATTTTTCATAAGGACAGTTTGATTCCTTATACTCTAAAATATTTAGTATACAATCATAATTAAATTTTTATCTAAATTTTTTTGAAGAACTTGCTCATAAATATTTTGTGCTACGATCGACGAGCACGGTATGTGATTCTAACCCTTTTCTCATGCTAATATTTATTTATTTTATCTTCAAAACTGAACTAACAATAAGTATTCAAATCTTAAGTATGATATAATTATTAGGCCCAACCAGTGTCGGACATAAACTTAGTGATAGTAATTACAATCATATTTAGCAAAGAAATATTTTTAAAAAGTAGTATCCGTAGTATCCCTCATTTTTAAGCGGATGTATCTAAAAAAGTTCAAGATGTTACGAGCAAAGGGATTAAGATGAGACCCGAGTTTTGCCTTCATTCCACACTTTATCAAATGCTTGAAAACCATCAATAAAGAGGGAAGAACAAACTTCTTTTCTTCAAATGTTCTTTTTATGAAATGAACCATTCTATTAGTTTGTTCAATGGTGCTATGCTGACTTCTAAAGCCAAATTGATGGTCCGGTATGCACCCATTATCAGTTAGAATTGGGGACAATTTTGCCATGAGTAGCTTTTCGAAGAGCTTTGAAATTGTTGACAGTAAACTTATTGGCCTATATGCCTCAGCCTTGGTAAGATCTTTGCCCGCCTTTGGAATCATTTTGACCATGGGAAGTTTCCAGCTGTATGGATAATACTCCAGTCGTAAAATGCCATTAAAAATAAATAACAGGATTCTAATGTCAATACGAAGCAACTTCTTCAGCGTCTTGTTACTAATTCCATCAATACCAGGTGCTTTCTTCGCGTTGGTTTCAGCAATTAGTTGTTGTACATCACGCATCTTAAACTTTATGGGTTAAGGGTTACCTTTTTCAGTATTGGTTCTTGACCAACCTCCGGTAGAAGTGCGATGGGTGATTTAAACTCTACGGTGTTTTAAAGTTTTTTAACAGCACGCCACAAGGCGTAATTAGATGCTGCTGTGACATCGAGACCTTCCAGATAGTTTTTAAGAGAAGCAGATTTTTCAGATGCAAGTAACTCCTGTAAGTGCATTCTTTAAGTCTGATTTTATGTTGGAGTGACCTGTGCTGTTCTCATTCCCTTCTAGCTTTTCTCTTTTTCACATATGAGACGTTCAATATCCGCAGAATAAATTCTATTAAACCTAGTCTGCGGATGGGAGGTAGTGGCATGTTTAGCAGCCTGTTTAATATTTTCGGTAATATTGGCAATGTTAAATTCAATATCGTCGGAAGTTCTTAGCTTGATGTTTTCCGTACAATGACTACTGAGATATTTTTTGAACCCCAACCAATTAACACGATTTATCATTTTCACATATGGGTGAGGTAAGTCACTTCTTAGTGGGCTACAAATTGTAACGATCGTTGGAGAATGATCGGAGGAGAGAACACGAGAAGCTTCAACATGAATTAAATTCCTAGAGATATTTTTCATGACGCCAAAATCTATAACATCCGGAATTTTTTGTATGTCAGTAGGCCAGTAAGTGGACTCTCCGCTCAAAATGACGTCCAAGACCATTTTTGAAACTGTGTTGAACAACGATCGACCTCTAGGTGTAATAAGACGCGATCCCCAGAACGTATGTTTTGCATTGTAGTCGCCAGCTGCTACGAAACAAGGTCCAAGAGTTTTGTAAAAATCCTCGTATTGATTCTCAGTGATTGAAAATCTGAGAGGGGAGTAAATTGATGATATAACGAGATTTGAACAAAAATTTTCGATGCAAATATTCGTTGCTTGTAGATAGTCTTCACAAATGTTCTCAAGAATATAGTGCTTGAGTCTTGACTTTATTAGAATTGCTGATCCTCCGCATGCTCTTCCTTTCGGGTCCTTTGAATCATATAAGGTGTAGCCATTCATTTTAAAAAGGCTTCTCGAAGTCAAATGAGTCTCAGATACCAACATTATATCAATATTTTTTACCGAGTTCGTTTTTATGTTGGCGGATGCCGTTTGCGTTCTAGAAACATAATTTTAACGTGTTCATGGCCTGTTCACTAATGCTAGAAGCAGTGTGTTCTGCATTCGCAGCATTTCTTGCATCATGCTAGTCATATTTGTTGTAAAGTTATTTATGGTTTGCACCAGATTATCAATAGTAGCTTCAAGGCGACTGTTGTATTAGTTGGTGGTGACACTTTTTGCATGGGAACAGAGTTGATCTGCACAGCGTCAGCATACGATACTTGTATGGTGATAGGTTGGGCCATTAAAGGATAAGTGGCGGAGTACGTATTTCCTGTTTGCGCTGGGACTACTTTAGGCTTTTGACTCATAGCCTGTTTAACAAGAGAGTATACAGGACATACCCTGTAGTTAGCAGTGTTATTACCTCCACAATTACTGCAATGTTTTTCGTTTTGTTCTTTCGACTTATTGCAAATAGCAGTATCGTGTAATTCACCGCACACAACACAAACAGTAGGTAATTTGCAGTAAGTTCTTGTAAGGCCATATTCTTGACAATTATGGAACTGTACGGGTCCTGAACGCTTGTGTGGTTCTTCAACTGTGATTTTTCGGTATAAGAGATATTTTAAATTATAAATGGGATGGGTCTCATTTTTCTTCAATAATATATCATTTGGCTCCAGTTCAATGCGAAATAGGGGTTGGGGGATGTTCTCCCTGTTTATTATGTTGGATACATTTTTGACTTTGAATCCTTTCAGGCTGAGAGCATCTTTTATTTCAGCAGGGACAACGTAAGAATCTATGCCCTTCAATACGACCTGTAGGCCTTTAACGCTCTTAAGCTGGAATGTGTAAAAACTTGCTTTATTTTTTCCAAATTCATTAACCATTTTACGGAAATCTTTTTCTTCATATATTTGAATTTTAGTTTCATCAATGTTACCACGTTTTATTGGAACAATGTGAAATGCCTTTTCACCAATGACCGATATTAATTTTTTGATAAGGGTGTTTGAATTTTTTTCTCTCAAATAGATTGGTGGTGGTTTGGAGGTTTTTTCGAGGATGCTTCGCGTTTGCGATTGTCATCCTGCAATATTTTAAAACGGTTTTGATGGTTAACTGTGGCGGCGTCGTTTTCCCTGGATATCTTGGGAACCGATGAAATTTTTTATGAATTTGGGCTTCGCCCGAGTTATAGTTTTAATAAACTATTCGTGTAAAAAAACACGTCTATGTTTTTCTGTTGCACTATTCAGAATGAATTTTATTGTTTCTTTTCTTTTTAATGAAACTTCTTATAAAAGAGCTTATTCTATTGATTGAATTTTAAAAATAATATTTTTTAATAATCATTTGTTTTTTTTTAATTTTTAAGCTTAAGGTCTTTTATTTTTTAACAATTTAATTAAAAAATAATAACCAATATTTCGATACTCATTGAGAATCATCTTCAGGATAATTCTCTTATTTATAAATAATAAAATTAAAAAATTAACATTTCAAAAAATGAAAGAAAGAGAAAATTTTGTGTCATATATGAAAAAATATATACACACATGTACACAATAATAAATAGTTTTTTTGAAAAAACATATAACTATAAATAATAAAAAATAATTATTTAGAAACATGTATGTACTTATATGTATATAAATATGTATGTAGGAGTAGACATATACTTTATATAAATGTTCTCCAACATACATACATACATATTTACAACTATACAATGATAATATGAGGTGTTACTTCTTGTGTAACAAGTGCCTATAACTGTGCGCTAAATTTTCAGTGCCTGCCTTAAAATTAATTCTTTTTGTATTATTAATATTAATGATGTGAAGCATTTCTAACAAGTATCTTCTCTTATATGTAATTTGTTTCAGTGTTTAATATTGAAACATTTTCAAAGTTCGGATAATGATTGCATTGATGACAATGTAAAGACAATGCCGTTCTCTGTGAACTGTTTTCTCTATTTTTCTGATCAGACTTATGTCCTGCAATTCTAACTTTTAACTTATTCTTTGTTGTACCTACATATACCTAATCGCAATTATTACTACTATTTCCATCGCATGGTATTTTGTATATAACATTATACCTATCTAACTTATGTATTCTATCTTTTGTTCTAATAAATAATTTGTTTAATGTGTTATCCGTTTTATAAGCCATTCTATATTTTTCTTTATCATATATTCCTGATCTTTTTAGACGTTCTGATATACCTGGTATATAGATCATTCCTTTATAAGTTTTTTGTGCAATACTATTTGTTACTCTTTCTCTCCTATATTTATACTGGTTAATTAGTTTATATATTAAATTCCATGGAAACTCATTATCAATGAGAATATTTTTAATCTTTTCTTTATTATTTTTATGAAATTGTGTGTCAATTATCGAGAATACCTTTTCAATCAAATTTTTTGCTGTATTAATAATGATTCTCTTGCTATGTTTAGAAAATGTTTACCAATCACATACTAATCTTCCATTATTTCTTATCACTAAAGTATCTAAATATGATAATCTTGAATTGCATTCTTTCTCAACTGTAAATTTAATAGATTGATTGAATCCATTCAACGTTTCTAAAATTCTATCTACTTCACTCTCTGAAATTATACAAAACAAATCATCAACATATTTAATCAAAAACCGACAGCATCAGTAATGATCTATATACCAGGTATATCAGAACGTCTAAAAAGATCAGGAATATATGATAAAGAATAATATAGAATGGCTTATAAAACGGATAACACATTAAACAAATTATTTAGTAGAACAAAAGATAGAATACATAAGTTAGATAGGTATAATGTTATATACAAAATACCATGCGATGGAAATAGTAGTAATAATTGCGATTAGGTATATGTAGGTACAACAAAGAATAAGTTAAAAGTTAGAATTGCAGGACATAAGTCTGATCAGAAAAATAGAGAAAACAGTTCACAGAGAACGGCATTGTCTTTACATTGTCATCAATGCAATCATTATCCGAACTTTGAAAATGTTTCAATATTAAACACTGAAACAAATTACATATAAGAGAAGATACTTGTTAGAAATGCTTCACATCATTAATATTAATAATACAAAAAGAATTAATTTTAAGGCAGGCACTGAAAATTTAGCGCACAGTTATAGGCACTTGTTACACAAGAAGTAACACCTCATATTATCATTGTATAGTTGTAAATATGTATGTATGTATGTTGGAGAACATTTATATAAAGTATATGTCTACTCCTACATACATATTTATATACATATAAGTACATACATGTTTCTAAATAATTATTTTTTATTATTTATAGTTATATGTTTTTTCAAAAAAACTATTTATTATTGTGTACATGTGTGTATATATTTTTTCATATATGACACAAAATTTTCTCTTTCTCTCATTTTTTGAAATGTTAATTTTTTAATTTTATTATTTATAAATAAGAGAATTATCCTGAAGATGATTCTCAATGAGTATCGAAATATTGGTTATTATTTTTTAATCAAATTGTTAAAAAATAAAAGACCTTAAGCTTAAAAATTAAAAAAAAAACAAATTATTATAAAAAAGGTCAAAAATATATAGATACATTATTTTTAATAATCAGCAATTTGATTTACTTGTATTTTGCAATTAATATTAAAAAGGTTAATAAACGTTATTTTAAGAAGTCTGCATTTTTTATATTTCGCAAGTTGTTGTTTGCAATCAATGTTTTACAATTTATGTTTGTTTTGCATTTTATTAATATGAGGTGCTTGAACTAATTTTGTGTTTCATTTAAGTGTGTGTGTGTTGTTATGGCTTAGTGGCTTTGGTGGGGGTAAGTGTGGTGACATAACTCCTCCCTCCCTAAAATGAAGTGACGGCCAAAGTGGCTTTTCCTGGTTTGTTGCCGGAGCTTCATTAATTATCTGGTCGAGTGAGTATGTTATTGTCATTGGTTTTCTTTTTATCACTGCTATTGTTAATATTATGATGAGAATTGTTATTGATCCGAAGACGGAATAAGTAACTTTCTTGTGTATTTCTGTATTTGCCTGTAGGTTTTCAATTACTTTTTTATCTTGGAATCTGTAGTCATTAAGTTTTGGGAGTGTTATCTCGTTTTTGTATGAAAGAGTTGTAATGTTATTATTTAAATAAAGTGGGGTTTCAATGAATATTCCATTGTCCCAATGTGTATTATTTTCGTTATTGTACCATATGTTATTGATTGCAATTTTGCAGTTGATAAATTGAATTAGATTTGTGCTTTCAATTGTGTGTTGTTTGGTAACATTGTTGCAAATTGTAATAATCTTTTGTATTGGAGGATTAACAATGATAATAAAGTTGGGTTCTGGGTGAATAATGTCGGTTTTTTGTCCTATATCTCTTAAATCACAAGAAGCGATTTCGTTCTTATTTATTATATTTCTAATACAGTTTGTATTCATATTAATTTCTGTTTCATAATTATTTTTACAATAAAATAGATTTTCTATATGTTTATATTTTTCAATTAATTAACACTATTTTTTCGACCTTTTTTGTTTTAATATATATAATTTTTGTAATCAAGCGTTAGGTCTTTTTTTAAAAAATAATAATTTTATTCAATATTTCGACGCCTCTTTGGGCGTCTTCTTCAGGAAATTTTTTTATTAAAATGACAATTGAAAAATTTTTTTTGAAAACTTATTTTACATACATACATAAATGAACAAATTGAAAAAAATTTTATGAACCAATGAAAATTTAATAAAGTAAAAAATTTTTTTAAAGAAAACAAAAAACAAAAAACTAAACAAAAAATGTTTTTAACCTATGAAGAAATGAAAAATCCTTTATACTAATTATATAATAACAATAAAAAATATTTTACATTCCTATTAGTCAGTTTAATTTACGAATCAAATGCCTATAACATTGAGCAACATTATCTGTATCAGTTTTATAGTTTACTACCTTATTACTTGGAACATTAATAATGTTAAGCATCTCTAACATATAACGTCGTTTAAAATTCTTCTCTATAGCTAAGACTGATACTTTGCTAAAGTCCGGATTATGACTAGATTTACAACAATGTTTCGTTAATGCTGTCTTTTGTGAAGTTGAAACATTCCTATACTTTTGGTCTGACTTGTGTCCTGCCAACCTAGTCTTCAATTTATTCTTTGTTGTACCTATATATACTTTATCACATCTCTCATTATTCTTACCATCGCATGGTATCTTATAAACGACATTAGATATGTCTAATTTTTCTACTTTATCTTTAGTCTTTGTGAATAATTTACCTACTGTATTATATATTTTATGAGCCATTTTATAGCTTCTGTTATCAAAAATATTTGATTTTTCTAATCTTTCGGACATCATTGGTACATAAGTTAACGATTTATAAATTTTTTGTTCCCGAATAATATCTGATCTTGTCCTATTATTTTTATATTGTATTATTAATTGATTGATAAGGTGAATTGGAAAGCTATTATCAAGTAATATATTCCTAATTTTTTTTATTCTTCTTATGAAACTCAATATCACTTATCGATAAAATTCTCTCTATAAGATTCTTTGCCGTATTTATAATAATTTTTTTTGATGTTTAGAAAAATAGTTAATAATTCTGCCAGATGATGTTGGTTTTTGGTACCAATCTATTGATATAGTGCTTCCTCTATTTATTACTAATGAATCTAAATATGGAAGTACTGAGTTGCATTCTTCTCAATTGTAAATTTAATATCAGGATGAAATGAATTAAATGTTGATAACATAATTTCTATATCACTTTCTGATATAATGCAAAATAAATCATCGACATATTGTGTTAATATCTTTGGTTTAACTCTTAACTTTTCAATGCATTTGTCTAGAAGTTCTTCCATTACAATATCAGTTACAATAGGAGATGCTGGAGAGCCCATTGGAAGTCCTTTCTGTTGTATATAAGTATATCTTATTATTATACTGAAAATACCTGTTATCTATTATACAAAATCTAATAATCCGTAAAAACAAATTTTTGCTCATGTTGGTATATCTTTCTATTGTATTCCATTTTTCATCTATTATATTAATAGCAAGATCCACTGGAATACTTGGAAACAATGAAACAACATCAAGTGATACTAATTTTTCATCAGCACCAACTTTCAAATGTTTAATTCTATTTTTAAATTGTAACGAATTAGTTACATAATATTTTGATTCCACAGTTAACCTTTTTAAAATATCTGTGATGTACTTACATAATTCATATGATGGTGAATTTATACTAGAGCAAATTGGTCTCAATGGAAAATTTTCTTTATGGATTTTAGGTAATCCATATAGTCTTGGAGCTAAAGCTACATTTGTCTTAAGTTTATTTTTGTCTACGCTAGAAATTATTCTTGCTTTGAAAAGTTCTTCAACTATATCATTATTTATTTTTTGTAACTTAGTCGTTGGATCTTTATTCAATATTCTATATGTGGTATCATTACCCACTATATCATTAATCCTTATATTATAATCATTCTTACTCACAGCTACTGTTGTATTACCTTTATCTGCATTTAATATAATTATGTCTTTATTAGACTTTAAGAATTTTTCGCAAAGCTTTACTTTATCTAATACAAATCTATCCCTATTTGTTAATTTAATCTTATTTGTGTGGCTATCAATAATCTTAGTCAATTTTGATCTGGCTATATCTTGTTCATCTCTATCCTGTAAAGTCTGTACAAAATCTTCTCCTTCTGCTATTATTTTCATTATAGGAAAGTCCTCTTTCTTGACTGGTAATGAATGTTTTTTACCTAGAGAAAGAATATATTGTACATCTTCTGGAATATTAACATCTGTCTTGTTAATAAACCATTTATTATTAAAATTAATGCTTAATTCTCTTCTTTGTATATTCATAAGACAATCAAATTTCTTTCTATGTACCTGTTTAGTCTTCTTCACTAAAGCATAAGTCAACTTATCCTGGTATTTCAAAAAAATTTTCATTTCTTCATAGTTAAATAGCCTTCTTAAAAAATGTTTGATATTCAGTAACTCCTTCTTCAAATATTCATGAACTTCATGGTTTTGTCTTATTGCCAAATTGAGAATTTTGCTGTGAAACCCTTCAATACATCTCCAATATATTTGTTTGGTTGATTGTTGAAAATTTGTATTATAAATTTGGAAAATATTTTTTGTTGATCCCTTGACAAATTTTGGAATTACACCAGCATTTCGGCCACGAATAAGAAATGTTATGGTAGCCTTGCATTTTACTAATTTGTCATTGATTCATTTATATCTATTGATACATTTTCTTATTTCATTATTTTTCTTCATCAATCTGTAACTTCCCTCTTTATAATTATTAAGAAATCGCTCTCCTTGATAATTTCCGAAAAAATTATGTCTTCTTTTTATATTTTGGAAAAATTCATTTTGTTGAAATCCGGTAACAATCATCTTAACTGATTTTTCTTATAACGGTTTGCTCTCCGTATATCCAATTAATTAACACTATTTTTTTTTCGACCTGAAGAAGACGCCCAAAGAGGCGTCGAAATACTGAATAAAATTATTATTTAAAAAAAGACCTAACGCTTGATTACAAAAATTATATATATTAAAACAAAAAAGGTCGAAAAATAGTGTTAATTAATTGGATATACGGAGAGCAAACCGTTATAAGAAAAATCAGTTAAGATGATTGTTACCGGATTTCAACAAAATGAATTTTTCCAAAATATAAGAAGAAGACATAATTTTTTCGGAAATTATCAAGGAGAGCAATTTCTTAATAATTATAAAGAGGGAAGTTACAGATTGATGAAGAAAAATAATGAAATAAGAAAATGTATCAATAGATATTAATCAATCAATGACAAATTAGTAAAATGCAAGGCTACCATAACATTTCTTATTCGTTGCCGAAATGCTGGTGTAATTCCAAAATTTGTCAAGGCATCAACAAAAAATATTTTCCAAATTTTTAATACAAATTTTCAACAATCAACCAAACAAATATATTGGAGATGTATTGAAGGGTTTCACAGCAAAATTCTCAATTTGGCAATAAGACAAAAACATGAAGTTCATGACTATTTGAAAAAGGAGTTACTGAATATCAAACATTTTTTAAGAAGGCTATTTAACTATGAAGAAATGAAAAATTTTTTGAAATACCAGGATAAGTTGACTTATGCTTTAGTGAAGAGGACTAAACAGGTGCATAGAAAGAAATTTGACTGTCTTAGGAATATACAAAGAAGAGAATTAAGCATTAATTTTTTCCCTTGCTGGGATAACTACCTTGTCGTGGTGTGAGGGCTTAAGTGTGGGCTGAATTGCACACCTCTTCTGAAGGCGAACGAGGGTCCTCTATAGGATCCATAGTTTAACTGAAGAATGCGGTGGGCATAAAAGCCTGCATACTACAAGTTATCCACCCCCAAACAGAGGTGTTACGCGACCCGTGCCTATCTGTTCTCTTTGCAGTCGGGGGCATGAGACTGTATTTAAACGGAGCTTTGCTGATACCTGGGCACCTCAGCAAATAGACTACGCCCCCTCCACGTTACCGGGGGCTATGACGTGGAGGAGATCCCTTTCCCCCACACTCGTGGGACCAAAATGAATAAAAATAATAACAATAATCACAAACACAAAAACGAAAAAATAACGCTGACGACAATGGACATACAAACGGACAACGGAACAGAAAATCGGACAAGGACAGCGACACCAAAAAGAGAGGAAGAGGTGGTAATACCCGGGGGGACTTAAAGTCAACCCAGCCTTCAGTGACAGGTGGGAACACCAACTCTGACTCTCATAACGTAAACCAGTCAGCTAGAGATGCTTCGCAGAATCTAGACAGACTGGTGGATGAGGTGAGCGACAAAATCGCGGGCCTAAATACTGGAAAAAGCGGCTATCTGGGGCTCAAAGGCGAAAACTTGCCAAGAAGAACCAGGCAGCAGCTAAAAATACGCAAGATGCCCTAAAGGGAGCATCGGAGACTCCCTCCACCTCGGTAGAGACTGGTAAGAGGATCCGATCTCCACAAGAGCAGAACATTGCGGAGCCGAAGCATAAAAAAGGTGCTCCTCGTCGACCAGTAAGTCACCAAAACCGGGCGTCTCCCATCTTAAAGGAGTCTCTATGAAGAACCCTTCCAGTAAGGGGGTCAAAGGTGCAGCACTTACTGAGAAGGCGGGCACGTCGGCGAAATCTTCCGCGGAAGCAGAGAACGCCAAAAAGCGGAATCTCTTCACGCGTAAGAGGAAGCTAGATGTAAGTAAGGAAAAAGAGCCGCCATCTTACGCTAAAGTAGCCAGGAGGCTATATAGGGACAATCTCCGCTACGCGGTCATTGACACCTCACGTCCGACTGGCAAAATACCAGAAAAGCAAGTGGTTGAGGATCTGGTAAATAACGCGATATTGGAATATGTTATGGCAACCGATAACGGATCTCCAATAAAAATAAACAGCTGCGAGTTTCAAAGGGGCGTGCTGTTGCTAAGACTAGCATCGCAGACCTGAGCAGCTACCCTAAAGGAGTTGGTAGAAGGAATCCCTCCGCCATGGGAAGGCTGTAAGCTGGAACTGGTGGAAGGGAGAAATATACCAACTCTAACCAAGGCAACCTTCTACATCAAAGGATGGGGATGCAAATTCACATCCGACCATGTTTTGGAGGTTATTGGTAAACAAAACAAAGAACTGGCGGTAGAGAAATGGACAGTGTTCCACAGAGAGGAGGACCAAAATGTAACTCTTTTTGTGGTGGGCATCGACCAAGGATCTATTTCCAGCCTTTCCAAATCTGAAGGGAAGGTGTTCTTTGTTTCAAAAGCCGTCTATTTGAAAATAGGCAAGTCCTGTATCGGCAGCCAGGGGAAAACAACCCCCACCAACGATAGGACAAGCACGGCACAGGCTGAATCTAGCCAAAATCAGGCGGGTGTCTCGGAGGTCCAGACGGCCAAGGAGTTGGAGCACAAAATCACCAACTCCCAAGAGGACCGCCTATTAGAAGGATGATGTGGGAGGTCATCCAAATTAACCTCCACCGGAGCGAGACGGCAACTCACGCTTTGATGGAGAAAATTAACAAAGGTAAGATACATGTGGCATTAATACAAGAACCCTGGACGACAAAAAACAGGGTTAATGGATTAAACCATGTAAACTACCAATTATTTTATGCTAAAACAGGGAATCGTCCGAGGACCTGTATTCTTAGTCACAAAAATTTATGCTTTCTTTTATCCACAGAGTTGTCAACAGCAGACGCAACAGTACTGAAGCAGGGAAATGGAAACATATGCCTAGCATCAGTATACTTGCCGTATGATGCACCGACACTACCACCAACGTCGGAATTACAACACTTGGTTGAAGATTGCGGAACAAAAGGTAGGAAAGTACTAATCGGATGCGATACTAATTCGCATCATATTGCATGGGGTAGTACTAACATTAATAAAAGGGGACAGGCTCTTTTAGAATTTCTGAATACTAACGATCTATTAACTGTTAATACTGGTAATACGCCTACCTTTATTAATAGAATTAGAGCGGAGGTATTAGATGTAACCATATGTTCTGAAAACGTAATCGATGAAATTGCTGAATGGAGGGTTCTGAACGAGCACTCATTCTCAGATCATCGTTATATTATGTTTAAAATTGCAAGGCAACCACCAGAACCTATAACCTTTCGAAACAGGGCTAGAACTGATTGGGCAAAATTCGAAAGGTCACTTGATTCTCATTTAGGGCAGGTTTCTTTCAATCGCCTAGAAAGAGAGGACATAGACAGTAAAGTCAAAATCATTACGGACGCTTTAGTTGAGTCGTTTGAAGAGAGTTGCCCACTTCGGGAAAGAAAATCCCCATACGAGAAACCCTGGATGACAGGGGAGATTCGGGCAATGGGGAGGGAAGTCCGCCGACTCTATAATAGAGCGAAACATAAAAGATTACCAGTATATTGGGAGGATTATCGTGATAAACTCCGAATTTACAACAATAGAATAAGAACTGCTAAACGTACATCCTGGAGGCTTTTCTGTGAACAGGTGGACAGTGTAAGCGATGTTTCTAAAATTAAAAAATTTTTGTCAAAAGCCCACATCCAGGCTGAATCATTAGTGGATGAAACGGGCAAGACAATTGAAAATGTGGAGGAAACCATTAAACTCCTCATGGATACACATTTTCCATGCAGCCGGGCCGAACTTTCGGCTATGCTGGACGATGGGAGAAGTGGTGAACATGAGGTGCCTATTATCAGCGATAGGATGGTTATGGAAGCGATAAAAAGCTTCTCTCCGTTTAAGGCTGCGGGTCCGGATGGTATCTTTCCGGCGCTCCTGCAGAAAGGGATGAATTTAGTTTCGACACCTCTTGCAGGAATTTATAATGCATGCCTAACACACGCATATATTCCAGTAGGCTGGCAGGAAGCGAGGGTAGTGTTTATCCCCAAACCTGGCAAGCCAAATTATTCTTCACCAAAGGCTTATAGACCAATAAGCCTAACTTCCTTCTTGCTGAAAACCATGGAGAGGATAATCGACGACATGGTTAAAGGCAGGATCGCAGGCCATATGCTGAGGTTCAAGCAACACGCATACGTCAAAGGTAGATCAGTGGACACTGCATTGCATAATGTGGTGTACTTTATAGAAAGGTCTTTTAATGAAAAGATGTACACTCTCGCGGTTTGCATTGACATTGAGGGGGCTTTTAACAACGTGTATACCAACACACTTATCCATTCCCTGGACCAGTTTAATGTCAACCGGGCGATACGCGACTGGATTGGCAGTATGCTAAGGAACAGATGGATTAATTGTGAGGCGCACAATGTAAGTATAAGAAAGAGGGTGCAATTTGGAACTCCACAAGGGGGGATTTTATCACCCCTTCTATGGACCACAACAATATATACCCTTATTAGGACTCTGACCGATGAGGGATTCGAGACAGTCTGCTATGCAGATGACGTCATGATACTTCTGAAGGGAAGGGATCCAAATCATTTGTGCAGGAAGGCCGAGGAGGCATTAACCCTGGCACACAACTGGGCTCAACCAAGAGGGTTGAACGTTAACCCAGAAAAAACTGAAATTGGCCTATTTACAAGAAAGACGAAGATAGCTCTATATGATGAGCCGCGCTTTTTTGAAAGGACAATAAATATTTCCGACAGGGTGAAGTATCTAGGAGTCATTCTCGATCGGAAATTAAAATGGAAAGACCACATAAACGAAAGAGTCAAAAAGGCTCATATATGTTGGTCAATCTGTAAACGGGCCATAGGCGCAAATGGGGGCTGAATCCAGAGATGACACACTGGCTTTATAGTAGCGTTATCAGGCCGATTATGACCTATGGTTCTATAGTGTGGTGGACGTCGATGGAATATAAATGCAACATCAAAACAATACAGAAAATTCAGAGAACCTGCGTCTTGGTATAAGTGGGGCCTTCCGAACGAAATCAACAGGGGCGATGGAAACAATATTATCTATCTATCGAAATTCGTATAAAATACGAAGCGGCTCTTGCAGCAAAACGACTAAAGGTGATGGCTGAGTGGATCGATCAGGAACACGAAGCGCATCATCAACGAATCTTTACGGCCATAGGAGAGTCCATACCGGATAATGTTGCAAATGACCGCATACCGGAGACTAGACTAGAGGCCAACTGCGGAACATTGATCCCCGACATCCATTCCTGGTTGACCGACCCTTGGAACCAGATCCCCATGGGGCTTCATTGTTACACGGATGGATCAAGGTCGAGAGGGAAAACGGGACTTGGTGTTTATATAGAAAACACCACAGAACTGTTTTTCCGCCTGCCGGACTATTGCACAGTTTTACAGGCGGAAGTTCGGGCGATAACGGAGTGTATCAGGGAACTCAACGTAATGGGGAGGTCAGGACTTGTGAATATATTCACAGATAGTCAAATGGCCATTAGAGCAATCTCAAAGGAACGCACTAAATCACGTACAGTTTGGGATTGCAAAAACGTTATTAACAGTTACTCGACACATGGTGAAGTGCGCATCATATGGGTGCCAGGGCACGCGGGGATAACTGGAATTGAGAGGGCAAACTCACTTGCTTCTAGGGCAATAGAGTTAGGTAATATAAGCTTGGAATGCGCGAAACCTTTCGATGCAGTTAAATCCGAGCTAAAGACTTGGGCACATAGACCCATTCAACTCTCTAGAATAACGGAACCATGGGAATCAATACAAAAATTCTATGGGGAGATCCAGACGAGGGAAGAACGAGGGAGCTGCTAAAACTTAGTAAGTTCGAACTAAGTAGAATAATGGGAGTTGTTACAGGGCACTCTCAACTACTGGCACATCTTAAACGCATCGGAATAGCGGGAGGAGATGAATGTAGAGCATGTGGGGAGGAGAGCGAAACATTGTAACACTATTTGTGCCAATGCCCCGCCTTCTCACAAATAAGATCCCGATATCTTGGGGGTGACATCTTACCGGACATAAGCCGATTACGGGGAATATGCTGAAGGAAACTAAGGAACTTTGTGAAGGACACGGAGTTTCTCTAGGCCTTTGGGTCAATATGTTATGGTTAAATTCAAAGGAGCGCACAACAAGCCTTCACTGGCTTAGGTGTATGTCGTGTGACATGGGCTGTCATACCCCTCCAATCAACCTAACCTAACCTAACCTAAGTGTATTTCTTTACTCTACTTTGGGATCCCTTGGGATCCCAATTTGCACGAAAAGCGTTCCTGTACTTTAAATTTGTGCAAATGAGAGTGGTTTTGAGAGAATAAAATTCTTCTTCTTCTCGCACGAAAAAGCCCAGTCTTTTTCTTTGTGTAAATTGTGTTAACTATCAAATAGCTGTTAACAAAACAGAAAAAAGAAAAAGAAAAGCAAAAGATGTTAATTTGTAAATTAAAGAGAACCAATTGTGAAATGTTGCTTTATTAAAAAGATATTCTTTACTAAAGTACGTGGAAGTATAATTTGACGTTCTATTTTGTGCTGACAATTTGGTTTTTTGTATTCCCGTACTTTTGTGCAATTTTGCCTGTTTATGAGAGAATTTTGTTCTTACTCTCATTTACACGAACTTTACCCAAAAATAAAGAAACAAAGCTATTGATGGTCGTTTTGGTTGATAAGTATTTGCCTATACATTTTTCAAATTTGGTTGTAAAAACGAACCTTGGCAATCGAAAACGAATGAAAATGGAAAATAGTTCACTTTGCACCACTGGGCCGGTGTATATTAATGGAATATATCCATATAACAAGTAAGCAAACAAACAAACAAGTACTCCTCAGACAAGTACGTAACAAAATGAATTTTAATAACCCACTTGTCTAACCTACGTACTAGGTTTGTTCCACAAGATCTCGGACAAGTTCGGACTATTGAGAGCAAAATGAAAAGTACTCTCTAAATTTGCCAAAGTTACTTAAAATAGCTGGAACGCAAAAAACCATTTTGTAGTTCCTGAAATACCAATGCTGCTTACTTTTTAAACTAAAATCTATTTAAGTGCTTTTAGACGCTTAAAAGTCTTCAAATTATAAAAACAAAACATTTGCATCATTGTCAGCAGCTGTAAAATAATTGAAAATAAAAAAATTCTTCACATATGTAGCTATAAAAACATTTTAAACATTAAATAAAAAAGAAAATGTTTATGCACTAACGTATTTACCACTTTTTTTCATTGAAACTCTCCATTTTGCTTTTTAATATATTTATTTAAAAAACTAAACTTTTCTTTTGCTTGCAAATTTTCTGATAATCTATCAGTTTCATATGTAAACAAAAAGCAGCTGATTGTTAAATTCTTGTCCGAACTTACCCAAAGAAAAAGTTCGTGCAAATTTGTACAGGAAATGAAAAAAATTACTCTCTCAATTTCTCACTTTTTTGCACAAAAATTGTTATGTGGAACGGTTTTGGGTAACCTTGGGCTAGTTCGGACTGTTTCGTTATGCATGTGGAACAGAACTACTGTAGCCTAGCACTTTCCTTTTTATTAAATTGCAGGATTGCCATTGTGAAAATTTTAGTATTTCGTTTACTTTTTTCTATACAAAAACCAATTTTTTTTATTACTCAATAGCAACTCTAGACCGAATACAAAAGCAGCTGTTTTTTATTTACAAATCAAAATTTATTAATGTGAACAGAGTTGCAAAAGATTCACGTCAGTACCTGCCCGAAGGCCCAACCTGACGGTGCACTATTGCACAAGGGTGAATAAAGCACGTTCACCACCGCCCCAGGAGCCCCCGCCAAGGGCACACGACGGAGCGCCAACTAACATGTGCCCCTGACAGGGACAACATGGTAGCAAGTTCCGTACAGGCTGCTGGACCATGTACAGACACCTTGCTTAGATGCTTGGAGCTATCTAACCTCCTACTACCCAAATGGCACGGCAGTGGAACTTTTACCCCAATCTGACCTGAAGCTTCACCTACCGTAACCATTAGAGCAGCTCTGTCGAATAGCAACAGCACCTAGAGATATATGGCCTGAAGAGAACATCCACATCATGCCACTAGCCCATGATTGAAGACACACTCATCCAGCCCATACCTCTCCCCGCGTATCTTTGGGTTTTAACCACAGCCACCACGTGATCCCCGAAGGGGCCTCACCAATAACCAGTCTAGGACACGTCCTAGGGGCTACTGGTTCCCGTGGCACCAGATAGGACTCTGGACAGCCGCGTGTTAAAAGCACCTCCGATTTTAGGTTCCTTGCACACCTGAGGCATCGGTAACACCTCTACCCAGACTAGCGTAGCAAGCTACTTCCTTAATTACTTATATGCACGCCCGTTACCCTGGTATTCAGGGATTGGGTAGTAACATATTAAGTTTTAGGGCAATTGGCCAAAGGTCAAGGTCTGGAAAGACCAACTACCCCTCCGGACGAGCGAGCGAACCCGCTTTTACCTTTAGTTTACTTGCATGCGCGCCCGTTGCCCTGTTGTTTCAGGGATTGGGTAGCAACATACAAGTTTTTAGGGGTTATCAGCAAAAAGGCCTAGGTCCGGAAACCTGATAACCCTATACCCCAGGAGGTTCAACACCAAGCCACCAAGACAGGATGAATTGACCGCGCCCCCTGGGGGGATTAATGTGAACAATTGCTTGTGAATAAAAAAGTGTAAAAAAAAATTAAAATTTAAACAAAAAAAAATTTCCATCGTCAAGTTATTTTATGGACCGCCGCCAGTTCCGTGAAGACTTTTGTTGTTTTCGCTGATTTTTTTCTTCACTCTACACTTTTAATCGTGCATATAGGATTAGAATATTAATTTCTTAAAAGTATATGCATTTAACAATACCCTTTTCCATTCCGATCCACTTCTTATTGGAGGCCCGAAAGCATTTACTTTTTTTGCTACGTTGTCCCACGTCTGGTCTACAACCACTCTACTGCTTCCAAATATAGGAATGCCTGTAGCAAGTTGTTAATGTTCCTCCATTAGCTCAACCAACTTTTGGAACTGACTAACATTTGTTTCCTTGAGGCTGGAATTTGATATTATTGTTATTTATCTCACTGATCATTTCAATATACATATATTGTACATACATATGTACATATATACATACATGTGTATATGCACACTTACAACTTTTTATTCTTTAAATCCATATTTATATGTAGTATTATGTATTTATATTTGTTGTGAATTTTTAATTATTTTTTGGAAAGTAATTTCTTTTTTAGAAAAAAATTTAACAAATTATTATTTTGCCATGCACACCATCACTTATTTTTGGTTGTCTGTTTTTGACAATAGTGACAATTGAAACCACTTTACTGCACTGTAGAAACCACAGCTCTTACATTTTCACCCAACAAAACTTGACATTTGTGTTATAAACCCCCAAAGCAAATTTTCATGCTCAATTGAGCAAAATTTTTGAGTCACTTGTTATGTAGACACATTCCATAAGTCATTAAATGAATATCTAGTTCATGTTTTTGCTGATGCGTCAAACACTACCCGAAGCTTCGTTGTGGTGCTATCAGGTTTTAATACACAGTGGTGTGGAATAAAATGTCTTGGATTTAGTACGTCATCTAGATTTACCCTTTGTATGTGCCCAAGCTGCTCATATTCTCTCATGAATTGCGTGTACTGGATTCGGATATTTTCATTCTTTTGAAGTCTTCGCTCCAAACTAACAAATCTGTTGTATGCCATTGCATGCGAATCATCCAATGATGTTGGGTTTTCCCGAAATGGAAGACACGATAAAACGACCATCTGTGTTAGTTTGAGTATGATGAATAAAATGAGCTTCACATTGGGCATCTGCTGGGGACAAGGTCCTTTCACTTGGTTCTACTTCATCTAGTTTCCATAGCCTCTCGACTGCTTGTTCTAGTAGAACATCGATTTTTCCTTACTGATAGGATCTGGGGTCTGCTAAAAAGATGTTACTTAGAATGTTCCAAGTTGAAACCTCAAGGTTTTGATTTGGTTGTGCTGGAATGATACTTGGTAAGACAGTCGCTTTTAAGTTTGTTGAAAAGTCATTATTTGTAGAGAACATTTCAACATTCACGCGGTGCTGTGCTCGTTTTTTAATGCTTACCACACCATCAATGCATAAAGACGCTTCCGTTGGAGAAGTGATAGCTTCTTGATAAGTCATTCAATCACAATGATTGTATAAATCGAATATAGAGAGCACGATTTAGTTTTTTGATCATTAGTTGTATGATTATGGCATCCCAAGATGAAGTGTTAACATTTAAGTTATTTAACGCCAGAAAACATTCCTTCATAGTGTCATGAAGAGTCTTAATTGACACGCTAGAAGAAATGGTTCCTATTGGTTGGCTAAGGATCTTGTCTACTAAAGTCGCTACTATGACTTTTGTTATCATACCGCTCTTGAAGTAATGCCCATGCTAGTTCTCTTCGCATAGCGTTAGATGGCTAATAAGTTCTGCGGCTTCTCCTGAGACATTTAATTTGAGGTACCACATTTTTTGTACGATTGGTAGAGGTTGCTTAACCATTTCCATAAACACTTCAAAAAATTTACACCACTTTAAACAGTCTTCATTAAATTGTGGAATTGTAACCTATGTAATGAGCTATGTACTCCTGGGTTGCTTCCCAACTGTAATCCACCATCCATATGCTGCCGTTTGTGTTGATCTGATAGCACCGCCAATTCTATCAAATAATGTTGGACAGGCTCATCCAGCTTATTATACTCATTCAGGTCAAGTTCCAATATTGTAGGATCTTCCACTTTATACCAAATTCACCATAAAATTCTTAAATTCGTTCCCACAATTTTTTTTATGATTTCATTAAGAATCTACTGCCGTGAGATTGACACGTACTTTTGTTGTCGCTCTTTATAAATTTTCGTTTTTGTTTTGTTATTGCCGTACAAATCTGTTTTAATTATAGATTACATTTTGGTTGTGTTCTTTTTTTAATAAGAAATATATTACATAAACAATATTAGACTTTTTTCCCTTAATTTGAATGTTTTTAAATTCATAAATCGTCACTTCTGTAAAAAAAGAGAAAGAAAGGAAGGGGAATAAAAAAAATACAATATACATAAATATTACAACAAAATATCAAACATTTAAAATCGTCAACAGTGCTTTTTTCGTCTGTGTTGGGAACAGTTTCAAATTAACCAACAACAAATTAATACTTGTAATCTTCTTCTACCAAAATTACAACAAACATAAAATTTTAAACAAACAAACAATCTAAAAGTAATACCATTACACTTTTATTAAAAATCCGTAGTGTTTCATTTATCACAGCTACTCTATAAGTGCTACCAAATTTTCAAATTAAAATTTTCCGTATTGTGCAACCTATTTTTGTTTGTAATATGAACTGTTTAAATGTAAGCTGTTCAATAACTGGAAATGATCGTATGGTGTTATGTTGGTTATGTCTTGGCCAGTGCCACATAAAATGTTGCGGACTCAAACCTCGTGATGCTGACGCTTTAAACGATTCAACCAAAAGCCTTCACTGGACTTGTCCGGGTTGTAAAACTATCAGCGTAGAATTTTATAACGTATTTAAATCTTCTAAGGAGGAGTTTAATAAAATTAATGCTGAATTCAATGCGTTACAAAATAAATTTAATAAATATGGTGAACTATTTACTAAATACAAAAAATTAGATAAACTTGTAGCTGATTTAAATAGACCATCACCTCCTGAAGGAAATGAAGTGTTAACTGAATCAGTTCCATTGCAAACTACTAAATCCGTAGCTCCGAACTCTACGTCATGCTCTAATAATGTTGCTGCTACTTCACCACTAAATATTGCTCCGCTATTTGACAGCCAGTTTAACAATTCATCACCTACTCCACCACAACATTTAGGCCTGACCCAGATTACTGCTGATAATACCATTTCGCCTGCACCCGCTCCTACCAGACATTTATCCGTGGTTACTCAACATGGAGTCTCAACTAACAATGCTGCAAGAAATAATGATATACCTCGTCCTTTAATAGTGATACCTCCTAAGAAATCAATATTTTTCTCGCGTTTTGCCTATGAAACTTCAACCAATGACATTGTCTACTGCATAAAAAATAAATTAAACCGTGATATTGACATTACAGCTTACAAATTTAAATATGCTCAGCAGCGAAGTATTGCTTCATTTAAGATCATGGTGCCTTTTGATGTATTTGATATTATAGTTGATCCAAATTTTTGGCCTTATAACGCCATAGTACGTGAATTTACTAGCAATAACAATCATAGACCCACAAATATTGCTCGATTGCCTGAAAATACAACTCATAACTCAAAAAACTAATCCACTCTTGTGATAATCAATTAAATATTGTATATCAGAACGTTAATGGAATTAAATCTAAATTATCTGATTTATTTATTAAAAGTTTTGGGTTTTGTCATCATGTAATTGTCTTCACCGAAACATGGCTTCATAGTAACATCTTAAATAACGAAATTTTTTTCAATAATTATAATATATATAGACGAGATAGAGAAACTGACACTACTGGAGGTGGAGTTTTGGTTGCTGTATTAAATCATTAGCCTACTCTTGAAATTAAATTGGATACTGCACGCAATATTGAATTTATTAGTGTAAAAATAAATCTTAATCATAAACAAATCTTTATTACATGTTCATACATTCCAGTGAACTCTGACCAAGCGATATATCTTCAGAACTCTGAAGCCATTAAATCCATCGTTCTCCTATCAAATCCCGAAGACTCTATTTTTGTTTTTGGGGACTTTAACTTACCATTTCTGACTTGGAAATTTTTACCTGAGTCTGTAAGTTGCGGGCAGAGTACAATTTACTTAATCTGAGGCTATACAAAAATTATATAAATAATATAAAACAAAATCTTACACGTGATCCAAAATCGTTTTATAAATTTGTGAATATCAAAAGAAAATCTAATAGCTACCCCTCTACTATGAAATTTTCTGGGATAGAATCTTCTGAGGCACCTGTAATAAGTAATATGTTCGCTGATTTCTTCGCCTCAAACTATTCTGACGCTAAATACGACGCATCACGCAACTATCCATTTCCTATACAAGAACAACAACCAATTATGCTTCCTTGTATCAATACATCTAGCGTCATCTTTTTTATAAAGAAACTAAAGTTCTCAACATCTAGTGGTCCTGATGGCGTTCCAAACTGTATTCTGATTAAATGTGCTGAAAATTTGTCTTACCCTCTTACTATTCTTTTCAATTTGTCAATTAAGTATGGTTATTTTCCTAAACTATGGAAAGAGTCATATATTATACCATTGTTTAAATCAGGCTGTAAGTCAAGTATAAACAATTACAGAGGTATTGCCAAGCTAAGTTCTATTCCAAAACTATTTGAACAATGTATTTGTGAGCCTCTTTGCCACCAAATATCATTTTTTTTACACCATCTCAACATGGGTTTCGCAAAGGTCATTCTACTTCAACTAATCTGCTGCATTTAACTACAATAATTAATCAGGGATTCACAAATGGAAAACATACTGATGTTATTTATACTGATTTCAGCAAGGCTTTTGATAGAGTAAATCACTACCTCTTGGTGCGGAAATTGTATTTAATGGGATTCTCCAATAGAACTTTGAATTGGATAAAATCGTATCTGGAAGGAAGATACCAACGCGTTCGCTTCATAAGCGTCCTTTCTAAAAAAACATATGTTAAATCTGGCGTTCCGCAGGGTAGTCACCTTGGGCCCATTTTTTTCTCGCTTTTTATCAACGATTTACCATCATCAGTACAATTTTCTGATATACTAATCTATGCTGATGACGTCAAGATCGGATGATCAACTTGGTCAGTCATACCTGCAGCGAGATTTGGACTCATTTTTTATTTGGTGTAAGGAGAACCTTTTGGCTTTAAATGTCAAAAAATGCAAACATATGCGTTTCTCCAGAAGAGTTAACTCTAGTGGATATTTCACTTTAGGAGGTTGCTTATTGGAGTGCGTTGATGAGTTTCTTGATCTTGGAGTTCTGTTTGATCGAAAGCTTCTCTTTATTAACCACATAAATACGTGCATTAATAAGGCACGTGGTGTATTTGCATTTATTAAACGCTGGGCCAAAGAATTTAATGATCCAGCAGTAACGAGGCAACTATATACTTCCTTGGTTAGGCCTATTCTTGAATATTGTTCTGTCATCTGGGACCCTCACTATAACATCCACATTGATCGTTTAGAGTCCGTGCAGAAGCAGTTTCTACTTTTTATATTGCGTAACTCATACCCTAACCGTTCGTCAAATCTTCCATCATATGAATTCAGATTAAAACAAGTTAAATTGCCTACATTGAAGAGCCGCAGAAAAGTTTTAAATGCAATATTTGTTATTAAACTTATAAATGGTGACATCTGTTCCGAATTTCTGGTAAATGAGCTGACGTTTAACGTACCGCAACGATCCCTACGACAATATCATCCTCTGGCACTGCAATATTTTCGCCAAAACTATGCAAATGCTTATCCTTTCCGTAAAATTTGCTGTAGCTTCAATGAATTGTATAATGTTATTGATATGTCTTCTAACATAAATGTGATTAAACGTAATTTATATTTAAATAACTAGTTTAGTTTTATGTTTTTTAATTTAATTTTTATATTTAAATAACTATTTTAGTTTTATATAATTACATGTAACTTTTCTTCTTAAATATTGTTGTCTGTAAGGATCTTATTAATCCATAGACTAAATAAAGAAACAAACAAACAAACTCTTCATCTGATAAAATTGTTGTGCGTGACCCTCTTCTTCCAACGATAGCCCGTTTATTAAGCGTGTTAAGGCCATCATTCGAGCTTTTAGTCTCCTAGCTAGTCCTTTACCTTGAGGCGACAATACTTCATGATCAGATGGATTAGTTGACGGAAGTTCTAATTTGTCTTTTCTGATTGCTGGTAATGGCTTGACGCTGAACTTGTTGATCTGAGACGTAAGATACTCAATTGTCTCATAGTACATTTCACCTACGTGCGTACAGGTTTTGTACAATATATGGATCGCTGGCTGACAGCGCATTATCTCTTCTAATCAAGTTTTATGTTTTTTCAAAGGCCTCTCATAATGCATTTAGTTCTTCGCTTTTACTTTTGTAGAAGTCTAGCGTTCGCCGATCGTGTGGGGCCTTTTTGATGTTAGAGATAATTCTTTCGATCTCAGTTGCTTTCACTTGCTACTCAGACATAAGATTCTCTGAATTTGCAATGCTGGATTGCCTTCTTTTAAGTTGATGATTGAAGAAAAAAATAGACAAGGTATTCCAATACAAGGCGTCCCGCGAAAAAAATGTTGAAGAGATGTGAGAGCATTTGACTAAAACTGCTGTGGATTATAGACTTAAAGCCTTTAGCATCAGAACTACTTGTTGTTGTGTAAGGACTGGGTGTCCTGGTAAATTATTGTATATGGACTGGCTGTCCTTGTAAATTGTTGAATATGGACTGGCTGTCCTTGTAATTTGTTGTATATTGACTGGTTGTCCTTGTAAATTGTTGCGTGTGTTTTCTTACTTTTCAAAGCTCCTTACCACTGGTGGGGGGAAACTCTGTAAACTATTAAAATCTAGGGGTCACCAAAATGTTTATAGAGGCGATAGTTTACTTCAATTCAAACACATAAATTTGAACTGAAACTATTTTTGCCTTATTTGTTCTTACAAGCACTTAAACCTGAAGAACGCTAAATGAATTAAAATAAAACACCTTAAATGCTTTAAAACGATTGATTGATATTTTCTTTATTTTTCATTCTTATATACAAAACTGTTTTACAATAAATTGATTTAAATTGCTTACTAGGTGGAATAAAACAAAGTTGCGAAATTACTTTTATTGTTAAAAACAATAATTTCTGCTTTGTCAACAACAATGGTTAATGAACTTTAAAACGGAACTTAAGTAATATAAGTATTTAATAATGATAATTAAATAATAAATTATGCTTTGTTAACAACAATGGCTAAGGAACTTTAAAACAGAAATTAAGTAATATTTTTAATAATGATAATTAAATAAAAAAATAATAATAATAAAATTATGTTGATGTAAGTATCAACAACAACTATTAAATAATGAAGTATTTTCTTTTAAAATATTTTTGTGACAGGGATTCTGGACCCCAGCGAGTCATACCTAAGCCTTTAGAGAAATCATAATCACAATTATTATTATTATTATTAGTATTAATAATACTTTATATACATTATAATTGACGCCCTAGCAGGGACATAGGATATAGGAAAGATAGGAGTCGGAGTGAGGATTGAAGTAGCAAAAATAAAATTTAAGAAAAAAAAACATAAGGCAAAAAAATTGTGATTTGAAAAAGAATTCCAAAAAAAATGTTTTGCAAAAAAATACAAACGGTGAATAGAAGAAAAGTTATTGCTCGAAACATAGTAAGGAACTGTACATAAAAAAGTAAAACAAGAAACAAAAACTGTGAAAAAAAACTTAATATCAGAAGAATTAAAAAAAAAAACAAGAAAAAAAACTGCTGAAAAAAACAATACGAACAGCGTGTAGAACAAAATAAAATTTAAAAAAAATTATTGATATACTTATAAGAACGTTGCAAAAATCGTTTGCAAAAAACGATAATAACGGGTTGATACCAGTCTTGATCAATAGAGACTAGTAAGAGTGTGTGACTGTACGAAAATACTTGGGTTAAGAAACAACACAAATATTAAGTTAAAGCAACAGTATTGTGTTTTGATAGAATTTATAAAAAAAACAGTACAGTGAAATAAGTGTAGTAAATTGTAAACAACAGGGGTTTTAAATAAGGGATTCTTAAGAAAAAAATGTTAAGAAGCAGCTGGGCGCATTCATTGAAAAAGGATGATCTGGTTTTCCTTCTGAGTGAATTCGTCCTGGATACGAGTTGCACCGTGGAAGAACTAAGAAGGAGATTTGCAACATTCATCGGGGTAGAACATGACGAAGAGTTTAATACGCGCTTATTTGCCCTGCAAGAGAAGTTTGAAAATACTAATACACTGACCGTGGGCGCAACAAAAATCGTTACTCCAACATCACCAGCTAAAGTGGAAGGTTCTAACGTGCTTAGTAACAATAATGCTACCCTGCAGAAACACATAATCGATTACGTAAGGAAATGGGGGCTGTCGTACGATGGTGTATGCGAGCCATTGGAATTTATTGAACGCCTGGAAGAATTAGCGGAAATCTATGAAGTACCCTTAGACCAATTCCCCCGGAATTGGAAGAATTAATTCGTTTAGCAGAGGATTTCGAGGGCATACCAAGCACCTCGGCTCAAGGCAGAGCGCCAGAGAGATGGGGCACTATGCATCTAGATGCCCAGCCAAGACTAATTCTCAGGGAAACGCCACCAGAGGCTGACAAAACTGAGCGTTGTCGAGCCTCCAAAAGAAAAAACCAGAAAATCCTCAGAAAACCTAACTAGTCTACAGAATGAAGAATCCCGTGTGACGGCGGCACTGTTAATAAATGAAAAATTAGTAACGGCAGTGATTGATACAGGGGCCAGCTGAAATTTTATAAATGAAAATTTTATACCAGTTTATGTTCCTGATGAAATGGATGTAATATTAGCAGATGGTTCTACCCGAACGGTGCATCGAGCGGTAGAATCCCTCGTCATACAAATTGATGGTCTAACTCTGGAAATCTCTAAGGTGCAAGCTAAAGGATTGAGTATAGAAACAGAAAAGGGGCCATCCTATCATAACATTACTCACGCAGCAGGCGATAGCAACAGAGTAAGTACAGAATACATAAAAGTCAATAATAAATCCAAATTAACAGTATCCGAGCTTAAAATGGTTAAAGAATTTCTAGAAGAAGAATTACCCAAGTTTAAGAAAATAAGTGGATTAGCGAATGTTGCTCCCCATAAGATCATCATTACAGATGAACGACCGATTAAAATACATTACGCTCCACGCAATCCAGCCATGCAGGGTATAATCGAAGCCGAAGTCAACAAGTATTTTTTTTCCACTCTAATATTTATTTATTGAATCTTCAAAACTGAACTAACAATAAGTATCCAAATCTTAAGTATATATATAATTATTAGGCCCAACCAGTGTCGGACATAAACTTAGTGATAGTAATTAATAATACATAAATGTCGTGATAAGCACAAAAATATTTTTCAAAAAATTTCATCTGGAGTGTGGCGTATTATAGCCGTAGTGTCCCTCTTTTTTAAACGGATGTGTCCAGTAAAGTTCAAGATATTATGAGCAAGGGGATTAGGATGAGACTCGAGTTTTGTTAAATATTTTTCATGTACCATGGAGCCGATGTTATTAACCTTAAAATTATGTTTTGCATTCGTTGGATTCTCTCTACATTGGAAGCTGAAGCAGTGCCCCATAGCTGAATTCCGTAACACCATATGGGTTTCAAAATCGACTTGTATATTAAAAGTTTACAATCTAGGCTGAGGGTTGAACTTCTACCAATCAACCAATGCAACCAAAAGCTGAGTTAATTTAAATTTCACCTGTGAATGTTGAGGAACAACTTGATAGTTGATTCGAATGGGAGAACAAGTGTCTCTTCGTAGGGTAAATGTGACGTGAACACACTTTTGTTCATTTCCTTTTATTCTCCATAACATCAACCACAGTTCCAACATGTTAATATCTTCCTGAAGATAACATGATGCCTCGTGAGGGTTTTCATGCATACTAAGGCAGGCTGTATCATTGGCAAATGTAGAAGTGGGAATATTACTGCTCAAAGGTATATCACAGGTATAAATCAAATACAAAACTGG
The DNA here is from genome assembly GCA_963681545.1 of Germaria angustata. Lineage (NCBI taxonomy): Eukaryota > Metazoa > Arthropoda > Insecta > Diptera > Tachinidae > Germaria > Germaria angustata. The sequence goes on along the minus strand of OY813000.1, from coordinate 76,331,996 downwards.
CCCCAGTATACTCCCCTGTGGCACACCGGATACACTCTTGAAGTGTCCTTCCATAACAGTGAATTTTCGGGCAAGAATATAACTTTACAAAAACATCAATTACAAAAACCTCAATAAAGAGGGAAGAACAATACTTCTTTTCTTCAAATGTTCTTCTTATGAAATGAACCAATCTATGAGTTTGTTGAATGGTGCTATGCTGACTCTAAAACCAAATTGATGGTCCGGTATGCACCCATTATCAGTTAGAATTGGGGACAATTTTGCCATGAGTAGCTTTTCGAAGAGCTTTGAAATTGTTGACAGTAAACTTATTGGCCTATATGCCTCAGCCTTGGTAAGATCTTTGCCCGCCTTTGGAATCATTTTGACCATGGGAAGTTTCCAGCTGTATGGATAATACTCCAGTCGTAAAATGCCATTAAAAATAAATAACAGGATTCTAATGTCAATACGAAGCAACTTCTTCAGCATCTTGTTACTAATTCCAGGTGCTTTCTTCGCGTTGGTTTCAGCAATTAGTTGTTGTACATCACGCATCTTAAACTTTATGGGTCAAGGGTTACATTTTTCAGTATTGGTTCTTGACCAACCTCCGGTAGAAGTGCGCAGGGGTGATTTAAACTCTACGGTGTTTTAAAGTTTTTTAACAGCACGCCACAAGGCGTAATTAGATGCTGCTGTGACATCGAGACCTTCCAGATAGTTTTTAAGAGAAGCAGATTTTTCAGATGCAAGTAACTCCTGTAAGTGCATTCTTTAAGTCTGATTTTATGTTGGGGTGACCTGTGCTGTTCCCATTCCCTTCTAGCTTTTCTCTTTTTCACATATGAGACGTTCAATATCCGCAGAATAAATTCTATTAAACCCAGTCTGCGGATGGGAGGTAGTGGCATGTTTATCAGCCTGTTTAATATTTTCGGTAATATTGGCAATGTTAAATTCAATATCGTCGGAAGTTCTTAGCTTGATGTTTTCCGTACAATGTCTACTGAGATATTTCTTGAACCCCAGCCAATTAACACGATTTATCATTTTCACATATGGGTGAGGTAAGTCACTTCTTAGTGGGCTACAAATTGTAACGATCGTTGGAGAGTGATCGGAGGAGAGATCGTGAGAAGCTTCAACATGAATTAAATTCCTAGAGATATTTTTCATGACGCCAAAATCTATAACATCCGGAATTTTTTTTATGTCAGTAGGCCAGTAAGTGGACTCCCCGCTCGAAATGACGTCCAAGACCATTTTTGAAACTGTGTTGAACAACGATCGACCTCTAGGTGTAATAAGACCCGATCCCCAGAAGGTATATTTGCATTGTAGTCGCCAGCTGCTACGAAAGAAGGTCCAAGAGTTTTGTAAAAATCCTCGTATTGATCCTCAATGATTGAAATTCTGGGAGGGGAGTAAACTGATGATATTACAAGATTTGTACAAAAATGTTCGATGCAAATATTTGTTGCTTGTAGATGGTCTTCACAAGTGTTCTCAAGAATATAGTGCTTGAGTCTTGACTTTATTAGAATTGCTGATTCTCCGCATGCTCTTCCTCACAGATCCTTTGAATCATATAAGGTATAGCCATTCATTCTAAAAAGGTTTCTCGAAGTCAAATGAGTCTCAGATACCAACCTTATATCAATATTCTTCACCGTGAAGGAGTGCTCAAGCTCGTTTCTATGTTGGCGAATGCCGTTGCGTTCCAGAAACATAATTTTAATGTGTTCATGGCTTGTTAACTAATGCTAAAAGCAGTGTGTTCTGCATTCGCAGCATTTCTTGCATCATGCTAGTCATATTTGTTGTAAAATTGTTTATAGTTTGCACCAGATTATCAATAGCAGCTTCAAGACGAATGAAATTAAAGCTTGCGTTTGCATTTGTTGTTTTATTTGGTGGTGACATTTTTGCATGGGGACTGAGTCGATCTTCACAGCGTCAGCATACGATACTTGTGTAGAGATTGCTTGGGCCATAGGAGGATAAGTAGCGGTGTACGTATTTCCTGTTTGCGCTGGGGTTACTTAAGGTTTTTGACTCATAGTCTGTTTAACGAAAGAGTATACAGGACATCCTCTGTAGTTAGCAGTGTGATTACCTCCACAATTACTGCACTTTTTTCCTTTCCTTCTTTCGACTTATTGCCAATGGCAGTCTCGTGCAATTCATCGCACACAACACAAAGAGTAGGTAATTTACAATAAATTTTCGTATGACCATATTCTTGACAGTTATGGCACTGTACGGGTCTTGAACGCTTGTGGGGTTCTTCAACTGTAATTTTTCGGTATAAGACATATTTTAAATTATAAATGGGATGGGTCTCATTTTCATTCAATAATATATCATTTGGCTCCAGTTCAACGCGAAATAGGGGTTGGGGGATCTTCTCCCTGTTTATTATGTTGGATACATTTTTTACCTTGAATCCTTTCAGGGTGAGAGCATCTTTTATTTCAGCAGGGACAACGTAAGAATCTATGCCCTTCAATACGACCTGTAGGCCTTTAGCGCTCCTAAGCTGGAATGTGTACAAACTTGTTTTATTTTTTTCAAATTCATTAACCATTTTACGGAAATCTTTTTCTTCATATATTTGAATTTTAGTTTCATCATTGTTACCACGTTTTATTGGAACAATGTGAAATGCCTTTTCGCCAATGACCGAGATTAGTTTTTTAATAAGGGTGTTTGAATAATTTTGTCTCAGGTAGATTGGTGGTGGTTTTGAGGTTTTTTTCGATTCTTCGGGTTTGTCGCTCTCATCTTGCAATATTTTGAAACGGTTTTGACGATCAGTTGAGGCGGCGTCTATATCCCTGTATATCTTGGGAACAGATGAGATCTTTGAAGAATTTGGGCTTCGCCCGCGCTTTACCTTAGGTTTCTGGCTGCTGTTGTCTGTAGTGATAACTTGATTAAGTGATGAACACGATCCCGGAGCGGATAATGGCGCTGACTTAAATAAAGATGAACTAGGCAATGGTAACGTTACCGAATCACTACTTGGCATTGGAGTAAGCGAAGTTGATCGTTCGCGTAGAATTGGCTTTGCCGTTAAAAAAAAGACTATCATCCGATTTTTTATTTTTATTGTGTGCAATAAGAATATCAGAACTCACAGTAAAATAGGCATTTCTGCCGTTAGAACTCACTTCACAATTGTTTGTGAAGTAATGCATGAGTATTCCTCAGTTACTTTGTTTGCGGTTGTTTTTTTTTTTTTTTTTTGTTTCAGATTATATGAAAAATTATAAGTGCAAATAAAGCAAATTACACAAAATCAGTACTTATTACGAATCAGTACTTATTACGATTTTTTTTTGTATTTTTGTTTAAAAAAAACTTCGCTACTACGTCTGTTCACTACGAAGGTTCAACAAAGAATGCGTACAAGCTAATTGCAGAAGGATGTATTGAGCCATCTCATAGCCCATACTGTTTCCCAATTACTTTGGTCAAGAAAAAAATGGCACCTGGCGGACATACATGGACTTTCGACAACTAAACAGTCGATCCATACCTGACGCATATCCCCTGCCACGCACTGACAGTATTCTGAGCATATTGCGTTACGCGAAATTCATTAGCAGTATGGACCTGAAGAACGGGTATTGGCAGATACCCATGGATGATAATAGCAAATAATATACCGCCATTGCAGTCCCCGGACGCGAACTCTACCAGTGGAAAGTAATGCCGTTCGGACTCGGTACCAGCAACCTTTCAGCGCGCTCTAGATAACGTAATAGGTACGGATATGGAACCCCATGCTTTCGCGTACCTATGTATATGACATCATTGTGGTGGGTAGATCTTTTAAAGAACATTTATGAAACCTAAAAGAGCTGTTTAAAAGGCTACGAAAAGCTAATTTGAGAATTAATATCGAAAAATGCATTTTTCACCCAAGAGGCCAAATATGTGGGTCATATAGCCAGTGAAGAGGGAATAAAGACAGATCCAGAGAAAGTAGCTGCCGTTGTGGAAATGCAGCCACCGAAAAATATATGGCAGGTGCGTCAGTTCTTGGGTATGGCCTCATGGTATCGGATTTGTCTCATGTATTATTTGTATCGCAGCCGCTGACACAATTGTTAAATAAAGACAAACATTGGAAATGGGGAAACCAGCAGCAAGAGGCATTCGAGACGATTAAGGCAAAAGTGACGACAGCACCAGTTTTAGCTTGCCCCGGTTTTTCGGAGACTTTTACGCTGTAAACGGACGTCAGTGATTGTGGCTTAGGAGCTGCCCTCACCCAAGTTTTAGACGGAGAGGAACGAGTAATAGCTTACGCCAGCCGACACCTGAATGACGCGGAAAATAACTAGTTAACTACTGATAAGGAATGTCTGGGGAGTACGAAAAATGCGAGCGTATGTAGAGGGCTACCACTTTGTGATAATTACCGACCACTTTGCATTGAAATGGCTAAACTCCCTCGAAAGCCCCACAGGTAAACAATCACGATGGGCACTAGAATTGCAAAAATATACATTCACAATCCAGTATCCTAAAGGTAAGAATAATGTCGTTGCAGATACGCTATCCCGTCAACCCATTCCAGTCGCAAGACTTGGCAGCTGCGATGCATCCCAAGCAGAAGAGTGTGTATGGATTCAGAAGCTGCGGCGAGGAATCCACACGAACCCAAAGAAGTTTTCTGACTACTCTCTCGTTGGCCAAGAATTATACCGAAATTTTTCCCGCCACTTTCCCGACGAAGACGATAACCTTTGGAACCTATGCGTGACCACCGCAAAACGTCAGCGCGTGCTGCAGGAAAACCACGATAGCGTGACCTCTAGTCACCTAGGGTTCCGAAAAACTCTCATCAAAATTATGAACCGATACTACTGGCCTGGCATGTACCGAGATGTGAAACGTTATGTGCGCCGTTTTAAGTCATGTCAGCAATACAAAGTAAGTCAACAAAAGCTTGCCGGAGAGATGTTAACGAAGATCCCAGAAGAGCCGTGGGCCACACATTGGTTCAAGAGCGGCATTAATTCATTTTTTTATGTCTTCTGATTTACCTGATTTTTTTACAGTTTAAAATAAACAATCTAGTTATCATGTACCAGAAATATTAGGCTTATATCTTTATTACTTTTTTCTCCAGAGACATTCAAATTTGTACTAAGTGATTGCGTTTCAAATGACCGTATTATATATGCTACATTCTATCGCTTCGTGCTTTCAAAATACTCTTATAATGATACCATAATAATTTTTTATATACATTTGGATGCTGTAAATTATATATAAATATACAAATAAAAAAAATTTCAAAATTAAAAAAAAATTTTTACTACTAAGAATTGTCCAAAAATACTTATTTTCTCTAACTTCTATGGCTTGTATCTATTAATCTCAAACTGGCTTGGGCCCCAGACTTATATCACATTCAAGTTTGAAGTCTCAGCTAACGATTTATTAAAAATTCAGCTGCCCGTTTTTGCTCGTAAGCAATTCCGATATAAAAAACTTAAAAAAATTAGGAAAAATTTCCTTCACAAGCATGTTATTGCGCATTCAATAACAACTTTCTTTTTTTGCTTACTATATTGCAAAATGCAATATCAAAACCGAAGTTTGAAAATATGTGCTTTCTAATTGAATAACATAGAAATTATTACACTTTTTATCAGTGATGCCATTTATAATTTTGAAAAATCCCTACGCTTTTCAAAAAAATCACTACTTTTCCCTTCTTTAAGTATTTTTTATTCCCCACATTTTTCCCTATGTTTTTTTGCAATACAAAGTAATAACTTCTAACCTTTATTTATAGTGTTGTTTTTGTTGTTGTTGAAAGTTCAATATTTTAATCAGCTGTGATTATTAGTTGCATTGTTTTTGTGATTACAGCTTATTACGTTATTGTTTTGAATTTCTTATCAGCTGTGATTATTAGTTTTTATTAAATAAATAATTAGTTTATTCTTTTTGAAGTGACAAATAGCAAAAAAAAAAATTTTTTTTCTGAACATCTGAACAATCTTCAGTTATCTTATTATGAAATTTTTGATCTTTTATTAGATTGTGATAATAACATTGATGTAGTTTGCGATATTATTACAACAAGTAATACGAACTTATCAGTTAATAACGTAGATCAATTAAATTTTTTTTTTTATTTTTTCATTTATGTTTTAATCAAATAAAAACACGAAAATTTAAATCTGTGTAGTTTTTTTAAGCTTTTTAACAAGGAAATTTTTGCATTTTATGTGGTTATTTTATGTGGGAGGTGGGCGTGGCTGTTAGTAGATTTTGCTAATTTTTTCACCATTCATTAATGTTATCATAAAATTGCAATGAGCAAAAAGTTGTGACTGTACGACGATTTTTAACTTTTGTGTTATATGTGAAGTAGGCGTGGTTGTGCTCGGGTTATTTCCATATTTGCAGTATTTGTTTATCACAACCCAATGTTAGTATATACCAAAATTCAAGACTCTACGATGTTTGCTTATATTTAATGCCACCAATCATATGAAGCTGAACCACTGTGGGCCACCGTCTGCGCCGATTTTGTTGGGCCATTGTCCTGCTCAAAGCATGGCAATACAATGCTGCTAGTAATGTTTGACAAATTTTCAAAGTGGGTAGAGCTGATTCCGATGCGAAAGGCGACGGCAGAAGGAGTAGTCACAGCATTCCGGGAGCGTATTCTTGCTCGCTATGGGGTCCCCAAGGTCTTGACAACCGATAATGGTACCGAGTTCAATTCACGTATAGTGAAGAAATTTCTAGTCGATATGGGTGTACGACAACAATTCACAGCAACCATATATGCCACAAGAGAACCCAACTGAACGTGCGAACCGTACGATCAAAACAATCTTCGCCCAATTTGCGAGCGAGCAACACCATAACTGGGATGAGGTACTCCCGGAGGTTATATTGGCCATTAACACCAGCGTTGCTGAATCCACCGGGTACTCACCTGCGTTTCTCACCCAAGGGCGTGAAGCACGTTTACCAAGACACCTGTATGATGCAGTCACTCATGGCGCGGGGAGCAAACAGCTTAGTCCTGAGGGACGAAAATCAGAACTACAAGAGGTCTTTACCACAGTAAGAAAGAATCTGATGAAAGCCGCTGAAAAACAGAAGCGACATTATAATCTGAGGCGGCGAAAATGGAAACCTGAGATAGGTGACTTAGTGTTGTTGAGACAACATCCACTATCGAAAGCAATCGACGGTTTTGCAGCGAAGCTGGCTCCAAAGTTTGGGGAATCTTATGTCATAAGGTCTTTTATATCACCAGTCATCATTCAAGTACAAGATAGGACCAACAACAATATAAAAACAGCACATTTACAAGACATAAAACCTTTTAATACCCAACTTAGCATATTTATAATCAATGTTTTTAAAATTTCATAATAGGAGAAATAAGAAGAAAAATGAAGAAGCACTTTCAAACAACTTGCCGAAAATTTAGGAGACGTATGGAAGAAGAAAACAGCAAAGGACGGAAAACAATGTTCTTCGGAGAAGAGGACACTCCCTCGGCAAAAAAGAAGCGCAGATGGGCAGTTGCCAGCCGAACAAGCGGACCAACCAGCACGTGTTTTCAATTGAGCACAACACCAATGCACGCCACTTTCCGGACAGCTCAAGGCGTAGCGCAGCTAAAGAGAAATAATCTAGAAGTACCCCAGACACATGGCGAGAGCGGACCTTCAATCGACAGCATCCCGAACACGAATTTCAGTGGTATATTGGAACGTGAAGATCGTGAGTCAGGGTGTAGCCCACTCGACGGTTGTCATGAGTTGCTAAAGATACCAGGGAGGAAACTAGGCATTATTCCGCCAGCAGAAAAACGCGAAGACGTAGCAGCCAAGTCAGAATTAGATGCACCACAACCCGTTTGCAACGAGGCCAAAACCACATCGGAAACTACGCAACAAAGATTGGTAACCTCTCCAAGTTCCTACTAGCGAAAGCTTTCAGCGAGTTCATCCGAGCCCTCCATCACGACATCCCCACGCCTATCAATAGACGCGTCCCCCATTACACAGGTAGCGCCCAACCTATCCGGCTTGGGCTCTTTCCCTTCAACATTGACGAGTATACCACCTACGCGCAAGCAGAGCAAAGTGTCAGGGGAAACGCTACAAACCATGGAACCACTTACGGTAGCGCTCACCACTGCGCCAATGAAGACAAAAGGACGACCAGATGGGATGGAAGGCGGCGTTAAACGATACCATGAAAAGGCCCGTAGAGCAGAGGGCAGGTCAACGGTGCAAATTTTTACACAAACTGGATGGAGCGATCTACCGCATCATTATAGCCAGAGGCAGAACGGTAAAAGTTGAGAGGTTCTCGTAAGAAGGGAGGGTATATGACGGTGAAAATCGGTGCCCTCGTTTTCATCGTCCATTTATGGCCAACTACAACAGTACGTAGAGGCGATAGTTTACTTCAATTCAAACACATACTTAAATCTGAACTGAAACTATTTTTGCCTTATTTGTTCTTACAAGCACTTGAACCTGAAGAACGCTAAATGAATCAAAATAAAACACCTTAAATTCTTTAAAACGATTGATTGATATTTTCTTTATTTTTCATTCTTATATACATACAAAATTGTTTTACAATAAATTGATTTAAATTGCTTACTAGGTAGAATAAACCAAAGTTGCGAAATAACTTTTTTGTAGCAAACTTAAAGTTAAAAACAATCATTTCTGCTTTGTCAACAACAATGGTTAATGAACTTTAAAACGGAACTTAAGTAATATAAGTATTTAATAATGATAATTAAATAATAAATTATGCTTTGTTAACAACAATGGGTAATGAACTTTAAAACAGAAATTAAATAATATTTTTAATAATGATAATTAAATACAAAAAAAAAATAATAAAATTACGTTGACGTAAGTATCAACATTCTCCCCCGCGTTGACCAACGGTCACTGGTGACAAACGTTCATTAGGGTTGATATCTGCAATATCGATTGTAACAGGTCGAGATAAGGGAACAGAATGTGGTGTCGGTTGAGCGATCTTATGATTTTTGCTTTTCTTATAGATTGAGTATAGCTTGACTGTGATGGCTACTAAAATAATTAGAGAAATTAGAAGTGCAGTGTAACTTACAGCGTGGTGATGTTGGCTTTGGGACCTGATTAGCTCTGGTAATCGTACAATAGTTGACTCATCAAGTTGTTTTTGCAGGCTATTCAGTTGATTTAGATGGGTTTCAAACTGATTGCTAGTATTCAAAATTCTTTTAATTTCTTGATCAATGTCGCTGAATTGAACGTATGAAGTATGCAAGCTATTTGATGCATCAAAGTGGCCTTGTATAGTGAGAAAGTTGTTTTTAATTATGCAATTTGGTTTTATTTGCATTATCCCAGTGCCTCTTATTAGCCATTGGGAGGCTTCAGTGCCACAAACTGCTGAAATTTCTATTTCTGTTGTGATAGCAAAGATCCATTTATTCGGATTTTTCAATTGCGTCCATGTTGTGTTATCTATCAGCCGGGTAATGTTACAGTTTGCTGTGTTTTGCTTATTGAGGATACTAACTTCACAGGAATTTTTCTCCTTATTAAATCTAAGCTGTTTGTTGTGGCATATATATGTATCCCTTTTTGCTATAGTGCAGCTTGACAAATCGTCGGTTGTAACTGGAATAAATTCATCTCTCTGGGGATTCACCGCTAGAAAAGATACATCTGATTTGATGGCTATTAGAGCGTTATCTCTTGCTGTTGGGACTGCAGTTTTCTTCAAAATTTCTAGGATTTGTTGAGCTATCAGTTGCAACCTAATCTCGATGAGGACTTCGTCTTTTGTCACGGCCGCATTTGTCTTCGTTAGCTTATATAGTTGAACCAAACTATCGTCTTCAATTGGAAGCACATGTTGTACTGGTACATTTTTTTTTCTTTTTTTTCCACTGCTATTTATTTATTGTATCTTCAAATAGAACTAACAATAAGTGTTCAAATCTTAAGTATAAATATAATAATTAGGCCCAACCAGTGTCGGACATAAACTTAGTGATAGTAATTAATAATACATAAATATGTTAAGCACAAAAATATTCCAAAAATTCAATCTGAAGTGTGGCGTATTAAGGCCGTAGTATCCCTCTTTTTTAAGCGGATGTGTCCAGGAAAGTTCAAGATGTTACGAGCAAGGGGATTAGGATGGGACTCAAGTTTTGTTAAATATTTTCCAGCATATTTTGCAATTTCAGCGGTCACAAGTGGCATATTTAAATAACGATGTAAAATTGAATTTTTCATGTACCAAGGAGCCGATGTTATTAACCTTAAAATTTTGTTTTGCATTCGTTGGATTCTCTCTACATTGGAAGCTGAAGCAGTGCCCCATAGCTGAATTCCGTAACACCATATGGGTTTCAAAAGCGACTTGTATATTAAAAGTTTACAATCTAGACTGAGGGTAGAATTTCTACCAAACAGCCAATGTATCTGAGTCAATTTAAGTTTTATTTGTGTCAGCTTAGAGTCAATGTGGTTTTTCCATGTGAGGCGTCGGTCGAGGTTTTTACCAAGATATTTCACATGTGAATGTTGAGGAACAACTTGATTGTTGATTTGAATGGGGGAACAAGTGTCTCTTCGTAGTGTAAATGTGACATGAACACACTTTTGTTCATTTACTTTTATTCTCCATAAGTTCAACTACAATTCCAACAGGTTAATATGTTGCTGAAGATAACGGGATGCCTCGTGAGGGTTTTCATGCATACTAAGGCAGGCTGTATCATCGGCAAATGTAGAGGTGAGGATATTACTGCTTAAAGGCATATCACAGGTATAGATCAAATACAAAACTGGACCCAGTATACTCCCCTGTGGCACACCGGACCAATAGACGCGTCCCCCATTACACAGGTAGCGCCCACCTATCCGGCTCGGGCTCTTTCCCTTCAACATTGACGAGTATACCACCTACGCGCAAGCAGAGCAAAGTGTCAGGGGAAACGCTACAAACCATGGAACCACTTACGGTAGCGCTCACCACTGCGCCAATGAAGACAAAAGGACGACCAGATGGGATGGAAGGCGGCGTTAAACGATACCATGAAAAGGCCCGTAGAGCAGAGGGCAGGTCAACGGTGCAAATTTTTACACAAACTGGATGGAGCGATCTACCGCATCATTATAGCCAGAGGCAGAACGGTAAAAGTTGAGAGGTTCTCGTAAGAAGGGAGGGTATATGACGGTGAAAATCGGTGCCCTCGTTTTCATCGTCCATTTATGGCCAACTACAACAGTACGTAGAGGCGATAGTTTACTTCAATTCAAACACATACTTAAATCTGAACTGAAACTATTTTTGCCTTATTTGTTCTTACAAGCACTTGAACCTGAAGAACGCTAAATGAATCAAAATAAAACACCTTAAATTCTTTAAAACGATTGATTGATATTTTCTTTATTTTTCATTCTTATATACATACAAAATTGTTTTACAATAAATTGATTTAAATTGCTTACTAGGTAGAATAAACCAAAGTTGCGAAATAACTTTTTTGTAGCAAACTTAAAGTTAAAAACAATCATTTCTGCTTTGTCAACAACAATGGTTAATGAACTTTAAAACGGAACTTAAGTAATATAAGTATTTAATAATGATAATTAAATAATAAATTATGCTTTGTTAACAACAATGGGTAATGAACTTTAAAACAGAAATTAAATAATGTTTTTAATAATGATAATTAAATACAAAAAAAAATAATAAAATTACGTTGACGTAAGTATCAACATTCTCCCCCGCGTTGACCAACGGTCACTGGTGACAAACGTTCATTAGGGTTGATATCTGCAATATCGATTGTAACAGGTCGAGATAAGGGAACAGAATGTGGTGTCGGTTGAGCGATCTTATGATTTTTTCTTTTCTTATAGATTGAGTATAGCTTGACTGTGATGGCTACTAAAATAATTAGAGAAATTAGAAGTGCAGTGTAACTTACAGCGTGGTGATGTTGGCTTTGGGACCTGATTAGCTCTGGTAATCGTACAATAGTTGACTCATCAAGTTGTTTTTGCAGGCTATTCAGTTGATTTAGATGGGTTTCAAACTGATTGCTAGTATTCAAAATTCTTTTAATTTCTTGATCAATGTCGCTGAATTGAACGTATGAAGTATGCAAGCTATTTGATGCATCAAAGTGGCCTTGTATAGTGAGAAAGTTGTTTTTAATTATGCAATTTGGTTTTATTTGCATTATCCCAGTGCCTCTTATTAGCCATTGGGAGGCTTCAGTGCCACAAACTGCTGAAATTTCTATTTCTGTTGTGATAGCAAAGATCCATTTATTCGGATTTTTCAATTGCGTCCATGTTGTGTTATCTATCAGCCGGGTAATGTTACAGTTTGCTGTGTTTTGCTTATTGAAGATACTAACTTCACAGGAATTTTTCTCCTTTTTAAATCTAAGCTGTTTGTTGTGGCATATATATGTATCCCTTTTTGCTATAGTGCAGCTTGACAAATCGTCGGTTGTAACTGGAATAAATTCATCTCTCTGGGGATTCACCGCTAGAAAAGATACATCTGATTTGATGGCTATTAGAGCGTTATCTCTTGCTGTTGGGACTGCAGTTTTCTTCAAAATTTCTAGGATTTGTTGAGCTATCAGTTGCAACCTAATCTCGATGAGGACTTCGTCTTTTGTCACGGCCGCATTTGTCTTCGTTAGCTTATATAGTTGAACCAAACTATCGTCTTCAATTGGAAGCACATGTTGTACTGGTACATTTTTTTTTCTTTTTTTTTCCACTGCTATTTATTTATTGTATCTTCAAATAGAACTAACAATAAGTGTTCAAATCTTAAGTATAAATATAATAATTAGGCCCAACCAGTGTCGGACATAAACTTAGTGATAGTAATTAATAATACATAAATATGTTAAGCACAAAAATATTCAAAAAATTCAATCTGAAGTGTGGCGTATTAAGGCCGTAGTATCCCTCTTTTTTAAGCGGATGTGTCCAGGAAAGTTCAAGATGTTACGAGCAAGGGGATTAGGATGGGACTCAAGTTTTGTTAAATATTTTCCAGCATATTTTGCAATTTCAGCGGTCACAAGTGGCATATTTAAATAACGATGTAAAATTGAATTTTTCATGTACCAAGGAGCCGATGTTATTAACCTTAAAATTTTGTTTTGCATTCGTTGGATTCTCTCTACATTGGAAGCTGAAGCAGTGCCCCATAGCTGAATTCCGTAACACCATATGGGTTTCAAAAGCGACTTGTATATTAAAAGTTTACAATCTAGACTGAGGGTAGAATTTCTACCAATCAGCCAATGTATCTGAGTCAATTTAAGTTTTATTTGTGTCAGCTTAGAGTCAATGTGGTTTTTCCATGTGAGGCGTCGGTCGAGGTTTTTACCAAGATATTTCACATGTGAATGTTGAGGAACAACTTGATTGTTGATTTGAATGGGGGAACAAGTGTCTCTTCGTAGTGTAAATGTGACATGAACACACTTTTGTTCATTTACTTATATTCTCCATAAGTTCAACTACAATTCCAACAGGTTAATATGTTGCTGAAGATAACGGGATGCCTCGTGAGGGTTTTCATGCATACTAAGGCAGGCTGTATCATCGGCAAATGTAGAGGTGAGGATATTACTGCTTAAAGGCATATCACAGGTATAGATCAAATACAAAACTGGACCCAGTATACTCCCCTGTGGCACACCGGATGAGATAGTTTCGAGCTCAATCATGAAGTCTCCTTCCACAACAGTGAATTTCCGGGCAAGAATATAACTTTCCAATAGATTTACAATGTTTATTGGCAGATATGTCTTCAATTTTACAATTAGGCCTTCATGCCACACTTTATCAAATGCCTGAGAGACATCAATAAAGAGGGAAGAACAATACTTTTTTTCTTCAAATGCTCTCCTTATGAAATGGACCAATCTATGAGTTTGTTCAATGGTGCTATGCTGACTTCTAAAACCAAATTGATGGTCCGGTATGCACCCATTATCAGTTAGAATTGGGGACAATTTTGTCATGAGCAGCTTTTCGAAGAGCTTTGAAATTGTTGACAGTAAACTTATTGGCCTATAAGACTCAGCCTTGGTAAGATCTTTGCCCGCCTTTGGAATCATTTTGACCATGGCAAGTTTCCAGCTGTGTGGATAATACTCCAGTCGTAAAATGCCATTCAAAATAAATAACAGGATTCTAATAGCAATACGAGGCAACTTCATCAGCATCTTGTTACTAATTCCATCAATACCCGCGGCCTTTTTTGGGTTGGTTTCAGCAATTAGTATTACTTGTTGCCCAACCTCCGGTAGAAGTGCGCAGGGGTGGTTTAGACTCAACGGGTGTTTTAAAGTTTTTTAGCAGCGCGCCACAAGGAGTAATTAGATGCTGCTGTGACATCGAGACCTTCCAGGTAGTTCTTAAGAGAAGCAGATTTTTCAGCTGAAAGCAACTCTTGGAGTCGTTTAGTGCATTCTCTAAGTCTGATTTTATGTTGGGGCGATCTGTATTGTTGCCACTCCCTTCTAGCTCTTCTTTTTTCACATACGCGATGTTCAATATCCGCAGAATAAATTCTATTAAACCCAGTCTGCGGATGGGAGGTAGTGGCATGTTTAGCAGCCTGTTTAATATTATCGGTAAGATTGGCAATGTTAAATTCAATATCATCGGGAGTTCTAAGCCTGATATTTTCCGTACAATGAGTACTGAGATATTTTTTGAACCCCAGCCAGTTAACACGATTTATCATCTTCATATATGGGTGAGGTAAGTCACTTCTTAGTGGGCTACAAATTGTAACGATCGTGGGAGAGTGATCTGAGGAGAGATCATGTGAAGCTTCAACATGAATTAAATCCCTAGGGATATTTTTCATGACCCCAAAATCTATAACATCCGGAATTTTTTGTATGTCAGTAGGCCAGTAAGTGGGCTCCCCGCTAGAAATGACATCCAAACCCATTTTTGAAATTGTGTTGAACAATGCTCGACCTCTAGGTGTAATAAGACGCGACCCCCAGAACGTATGCTTTGCATTGTAGTCGCCAGCTGCTATGAAACAAGGGCCAATAGTTTTATAAAAATCCTCGTATTGATCCTCAGTGATTGAAAATCTGGGAGGGGAGTAAATGGATGATATCACGAGATTTGAACAAAAATTTTCGATACAAATATTCGTTGCTTGTAGATGGTCTTCACAAGTGTTCTCAAGAATATAGTGCTTGAGTTTTGACTTTATTAGAACTGCTGATCCTCCGCATGCTCTTCCTCTCGGGTCCTTTGTATCATATAAAGTGTAGCCACTCATTTTAAAAAGGCTTCTCGAAGTCAAATGAGTCTCAGATACCAACATTATATCAATATTTTTTACCGAGAGGAAGTGCTCAAGTTCATATTTGTGTTGGCGAATGCCGTTTGCGTTCCAGAAACATAGTTTTAACGTGTTCATGGCTTGTTAACTAATGCTAGAAGCAGTGTATTCTGCATTCGCAGCATTTCTTGCATCATGCTAGTCATATTTGTTGTAAAGTTGTTTATAGTTTGCACCAAATTGTCTATAGTAGCTTCAAGGCGACTGAAATTAAAGCTTGGGTTTGCATTTGTTGCATTAGTTGGTGGAGACACTTTTTGAACGGGAATAGAGTTGATCTTCACAGCGTCAGCATACGATACATGTGAAGTGATTGGTTGGGCCATTAGGGTAGGAGTAGCGGTGAACGTATTTCCTGCTTGAGCTGGAGTTACTTTAGGCTTTTGGCTCATAGCTTGTTTAACAAAAGAGAATACAGGACATCCTCTGTAGTTAGCAGTGTGATTACCTCCACAATTACTGCACTTCTTTTCCTTCTGGTCCTTCGACTTATTGCAAATAGCAGTGTTGTGTAATTCACCGCACACAACACAAACAGTAGGTAATTTGCAATAAGTTTTCGTATGGCCATATTCTTGACAATTATGGCACTGTACGGGTCCTGAGCGCTTGTGTGGTTCTTCGACTGTAATTTTCCGGTATAACAGATATTTTAAATTATAAATTGGATGGGTCTCATTTTTCTTCAATTTTATATCATTTGGCTCCAGTTCAACACGAAATAAAGGTTGGGGTATCTTCTCCCTGTTTATAATGTTAGAGACATTTTTTACCTTAAGGCCTTGGAGGGTGAGAGCATCTTTTATTTCCTCAGGAACAACATAAGAATCTATGCCCTTCAATACGATCTGTAGGCCTTTAGCACTCTTAAGCTGGAAAGTGTAGAAACTTGTTTTATTTTTCTCAAATTCTGTAACCATTTTGCGGAAGTCTTTTTCATCATATATTTGAACTTTTGTTTCATCAATGTTACCACGTTTTATTGGAACAATGTGAAATGCCTTTTCACCAATGACCGAGATTAGTTTTTTAATAAGTGTGTTCGAGTTTTTTTGTCTCAGGTAGATTGGTGGTGGTTTTGAAGTTTTTTTCGAAGATTCTTCGGGTTTATCGCTGTCATCTTGTAATATTTTAAACCGGTTTTGACGATTAGCTGAGGCGGCGTCGTTATCTCTGGATATTTTCGGAACAGATGAGATTTTTGATGAATTAGGGCTTCGCCCGCGCTTTACTACCGTTACATATCTGTCCATTCCGACAGGCACTTTAGGTTTTTGAATATTATCGTCCATTGTGATAACTGGGTTAAGTGATGAACAAGAGCCCGGAGCGGATAATGGCGCAGACTTAAATAGAGAAGAACTAGGTAACGGTAATGTTAACGAATCACTACTTGGCATTGGAGTAAGCGAAGTTGATCGCTCGCGTATAATTGGCTTTGCCGTTAGAAAAAGACTGTCATCCATTTTTTTGTTTTTATTGTTTGCATTAAGAGCTTCAGAACTCACAGTAAAATAGGCATTTCTGTCGTTAGAACTCACTTCACAATTTTTTGTTTTTGAGGTACTCATGCAGAGTATTCCTCAGTCACTTTGTTTGTGTTTTTTTTTTGTTTTCTGTTTTTGTTGTTTCAGATTATATGCAAAATTATTAATGCAAATAAAGCAAATTTCACAAAAACTGTACTTATTACGAATCAGTACTTATTACGAATATTTTTTTTTTGTATTGTTGTTTGTTTAGTATGTAAAAAAAAACTCCGCTAACACGTCTGTTCACTACGAAGGTTCAACAAGACTGAGTACTGGTACATGTGCTTTTATTGTGGTTAATTCAGTCCTTAGCTGATGAGGTAATAATAAAAGTGGACAAATTTTTTCATGATGCGCATCCGTTAGTACGTCGGTGATCTCCCTTTCTACCCTTTGCAATTTCAGTGCTGTTAATGTTAATTGATTGGAAAGAAGTGATATTAGTTGTGTTTCACATTGTTCCAATAAAACGTGGTAACATTGATGAAACTAAAATTCAAACATACGAAGAAAAAGATTTCCGCAATATGGTTAATGAATTTGAAAAAATAGAACAAGTTTTTACACATTCAAGCTTAAGAGCGCTAAAGGCCTACAGGACGTATTGAAGAGCATCGATTCTTACGTTGTCCCTGCTGGAATAAAAGATGCTCTCACCTTGAAAGAATTCAAGGTAAAAAAATGTATCCAACATAATAAGCAGGGAGAAGATCTCCCAACCCCTATTTCGCATTGAACTGGAGCCAAATGATATTAAATTGAAGAAAAATGAGACCCATCCAATTTATAGCCTAAAGTATCTCTTATACCGGAAAATTACATTTGAAGAACCACACAAACCCGTACAGTGCCTGGAAGTTTCTATTGACAATTTGGTGCAAACTATAAACAACTTTACAACAAATATGACTAGCATGATGCAAGAAATGCTGCGAATGCAGAACACTCTGCTTCAAGTATTAGTTAACAAGCCATGAACACGTTAAAAGTATATTTCTTGAACGCAAACGGCATTCGCCAACACAAATATGAACTTGAGCACTTCCTCACGGTGAAGAATATTGATATAATGTTGGTATCTGAGACTCATTTGACTTCGAGAAGCCTTTTTAAAATGAATGGCTACACCTTATATGATTCAAAGGACCCGAGAGGAAGAGCATGCAGAGGATCAGAAATTCTAATAAAGTCCAGACTCAAGCACTATATTCTTGAGAACACTTGTGAAGTCCATCTACAAGCAACAAATATTTGCATCGAACATTTTTATACAAATCTCGTAATATCATCAGTTTACTCCCCTCTCAGATTTTTAATCACTGAGGATCAATACGAGGATTTTTACAAA
This sequence comes from Germaria angustata, assembly GCA_963681545.1. Classification (NCBI taxonomy): domain Eukaryota; kingdom Metazoa; phylum Arthropoda; class Insecta; order Diptera; family Tachinidae; genus Germaria; species Germaria angustata. The sequence continues at coordinate 76,313,699 of OY813000.1, read as the reverse complement.
ACTTTTGAACCTTGTTTCGTACCAGCTGGCTACTACAATGCAAAACATACGTTCTGGGGATCGCGTCTTATTACACCTACAGGTCGATCGTTGTTCAACACAGTTTCAAAAATGGTCTTGGACGTCATTTCGAGCGGGAAGGCCACTTACTGGCGTACTTACATACAAAAAATTCCGGATGTTATAGATTTTAGCGTCATGAATTTAATTCATGTTGAAGCTTTTCATGATCTCTCTTCTGATCACTCTCCAACGATTGTTACAATTTGTAGCCCACTAAGAAATGACTTACCTCACCCATATGTGAAAATGATAAATCGTGTTAATTGGGTGGGGTTCAAAATATATCTCAACAGTCATCGTACGGAAAACATCAAGCTAAGAACTTCCGATGATATTGAATTTAACATTGCCAATCTTACCGAAAATATTAAACAGGCTGCTAAACATGCCACTACTTCCTATCCGCAGACTGGGTTTAATAGAATTTATTCTGCGGATATTGAATGTCTCGTATGTGAAAAAAGAAGAGCTAGAAGGGAATGGCAACAGCACAGATCACCCCAACATAAAATCAGACTTAGAGAATGCACTAAACGACGCCAAGAATTGCTTGCATCTGAAAAATCTGCTTCTCTTAAGAACTACCTGGAAGGTCTCAATGTCACAGCAGAATCTAATTACTCCTTGTGGCGCGCTGCTAAAAAACTTAAAACACCCGTTGAGTCTAAACCACCCCTGCGCACTTCCACCGGAGGTTGGGCAAGAACTAATACTGGAAAAGGTAATATATTTGCTGGGTATTTAAAATACGTATTTGCCCCAAACACATGTACTGGTGCTGTTAATTTGCCGAGTGTAGTTGCTCTACACCCTCGACCCATAAAGTTTAAGATGCGTGATGTACAAAAACTAATTGCTGAAACCAACCCAAAGAAAGCTCCGGGTATTGATGGAATTACCAACAAGATGCTGATGAAGTTGTCTCGTATTGCTATTAGAATCCTGTTATTTATTTTTAATGGCATTTTACGACTGGAGTATTATCCACACAGCTGGAAACTTGCCAAGGCTGAGCCATATAGGCCAATAAGTTTACTGTCAACAATTTCAAAGCTCTTCGAAAAGCTGCTCATGATAAAATTGTCCCCAATTCTAACTGATAATGGGTGCATACCGGAACTTCAATTTGGTTTTAGAAGTCAGCATAGTACCGTTGAACAATGTCATAGATTGGTTCATTTCATAAGAAGAACATTTGAAGAAAAGAAGTATTGTTCTTCCCTCTTTATTGATGTTTCTCAAGCATTTGATAAAGTGTGGCATAAAGGCCTAATTTTAAAATTGAAGACATATCTGCCAATAAACATTGTAAATCTTTTGGAAAGTTACATTCTTGCCCGGAAGTTTACTGTTGTGGAAGGAGACTTCATAAGTGTGCCCGAAACTTTCTCATCCGGTGTGCCACAGGGGAGTATACTGGGGCCAGTTCTGTGTTTGATTTATACCTGTGATATGCCTTTGAGCAGTAATGTTCTCACTTTTACATTTGCCGATGATACAGCCTGTCTTAGTATGCATGAAAACCCTCACGAGGCATCATGTTATCTTCAGGAAGATATTAACCTGTGAGAACTGTGGTTGAACTTATGGAGAATAAAAGTAAATGAACAAAAGTGTGTTCATATCACATTTACCCTACGAAGAGACACTTGTTCCCCCATTCGAATCAACAATCAAGTTTTTCCTCAACATTCACAGGTGAAATAATTTGCTATAAGTTAACACAAATAAAATTTAAATTAACTCAGCTACATTGGCTGATGGTAGAAGTTCAACCTCAGTCTAGATTGTAAACTTTTAATATAAGTCGATTTTGAAACCCATATGGTGTTATGGAATTTATCTATGGGGGACTGCTTCAGCTTCCAATGTAGAGTTAATCCGACGAATGCAAAACATAATTTTAAGGTTAATAACTTCGGCTCCATGGTATATGAAAAATTAAATTTTACATCGTGATTTAAATATGCCACTTGTTATTAGAGTTATGAATTGATATTGTCGAGAACCGTAACTTCTATTATAAGTTTATTTATTATAATGAAAAAATATATTACATATCAAAATATAAAACCTTTTAAACAAAATTCGAAGCCTATTATTCAATTTGTTTTACAGAGTTATTTATAGTTTTACACAGTAAGAAATAATATAGTGTATGATAATAAGTGAATGTTCATACTCCAACACTCCTCCTCATTCACTTTAAATTACATTTATCGCATAAATACTTATGTTTGTTAAGTGGTAAAGGATTCGTTAAAATGTGCGCTACCATTTCTTCTGTTGGACAGTAGCATGAAGTTATGATATTTTTTCTAACTAAATCTTTTGTCATTTTATATTTTGTATCCATATGTTTAGTTTTGAAGAAAAATATATCTTCATTTAAAAGGCGTAAGCAGCTTTGGTTATCATTGAATATTGTTGTTGGTTCATCTGCTGGTTGATGAAAATCTTTCAAAAGTTGTTTTATCCATTTTGCTTCTTTAGCTGTTTCTGACAATGAAATGTATTCTGCCTCACATGTTGATGTAGCAACTAATGATTGTTTTTGACATGACCAGGAAATTGTACCACCATTGTAGAAAAATATTCTTCCACTATTTGACTTTCTTTCAATTCTCTCTTCTGCCCAGTTGGCATCAGCATATCCAACTAATTCTTGTTTTTCTTTTTTATTACTTAGTTGTAATTTGACGTTTGCTGTGGTTTTTAAATATTTCAAAACACGTTTGCATTGCTCCCAATCTTCCTTTGTAGGATTTGACACTTTTTGAGATAAAATGCTTATAGGTGCTGCTATATCAGGTCTGGTATTCACTGACATATACAATAAATGACCAATAAGTTTTCGATATTTGTTATTATTTTCGATTAAACGCGTCGGAATAGCGGGAGGAGATGAATGTAGAGCATGTGGGGAGGAGAGCGAAACATTGGAACACTATTTGTGCCAATGCCCCGCCTTCTCACAAATAAGATCCCGATATCTTGGGGGTAACATCTTACCGGACATAAGCCGATTACGGGGAATATGCTGGAGGAAATTAAGGAACTTTGTGAGTGACACGGAGTTTTTCTAGACCTTTGGGTCAATATGTTATGGTTAAACTCAAAGGAGCGCACAACAAGCCTTCACTGGCTTAGGTGTATGTCGTATGACATGGGCTGACATACCCCTTCAATCAACCTAACCTAACCTATTATTTTCGAGAGGAACTGTGTCTCCTCCTTTCCCGTAACCCAGATCCATTGAAGTTTCAGTAGGCTTTGCATCTTGGAGTGCAAATTCTCTTGCAGTTTTGTCTATATATGCAGATTGACAAAGTTGAAAATTATCATTCTCATCTTTTGATATTTCAATACCCAAGTAGTGCATTAAGTTTCCCAAATCTTGCAAAACAAATTTACTAGATAATTTACCAATAACGAAATCTGTTTGCTCTTGAGTACAACAAGCTAATTTAAGATCATCGACATAAACTATTATATAGCATGCTTTTCCAAAAAGCTGAGCATAATACAAACATGGATCATTCAGACTTTGTCCAAAACCAGCGCTGAAAATGATTTCGTGTAAGGTGCTGTTCCAAGATCTTGCCACTTGCTTTAATCCATATATACTCTTCTTTAACAAGCATACTACATTTTCGTTTCCTTGTTGGAATCCTTGAGGTTGTTTCATACAAATTGTTTCAGACAATTTACCGATCAAAAACGCTGTCTTAGCATCAATGTGGTTAATAACCATATTATTCTTTCCAGCTATTGAAAGCAAAATTATAAATGTTATATGTGATACAACGGGAGCAAAAAACTCATCGTAATCAATTCCATACTTCTGCGAAAACCCTTGAGCCACAAGGCGGGCCTTAAAACAGCATATATCACCATCAACATTTCTCTTTATTTTGTAAACCCATTTACTGCCAACAGCATTTGACTTCTCATGTAATAAAACCAGGTCCCAAGTTTTGTTATTTTCCATTGATTCCATCTCTTCCTGCATAGCTGCAAGCCAATGCTCCCTTTCATCACTCTTGATAGTTTTTTGATAACTTGTTGGCTCTTTAACTTCTCTCTTTGACCAAATTTCGTCTATAAATCTTCTTGCTTCTTTTCCTTTATTTACTCTAATTGAAATCCTGGTAGCTGTATGAGTATTCGAAATCTCTTGTTCTTCAGTATCACAATCATCAGTAGTTACTGAAATGTTTTTATTGATTGCTATATTCTCTTCAGTTTCACTGATATTCTCCTCCTCAATCAATAACGGTGTGAAAGTTTGATTATTTTGTGTATCAAAACTTACTTCTTTATCAATGGAATTATCTGTAACATCTGTAAATCGAACATCACGACTTATGACAAGTTTTTTTAGTTTTACTGTTGTAGCAACAATAAGCTTTTGAAGTGTTATCATAACCCAGGAATATCATTTCCTGTGATGTATCATTTAGTTTACGCCTTCTTTCAGAAGGAATATGCACAAAACATTTAGATCCAAAAATATGGAAATTTTTTAAACTCGGTTTTGTATTTACAACCTTTGAAAAAATTCTATTTTGAATGTAATTTGCAGTTGATATAGCCTCACCCCAAAATGTATGCGGTAAATTAGCATCAATAAGCATGCACCTTGCCATCTCAACCAAGGTTCTATTTTTTCTTTCTGCCATCCCATTTTGTTGGGGACTATATGGAGCGGTTAATTGAACTTCAATTCCTTCAGACTTTAGATACTTTGTCAAATTCTTTGCCGTATATTCTCCACCTCTATCAGACTGAAAAACTTTAGGAATACAACCAAAACTCGTCCGACAAAACGAGATAAACTCTTTTATAATATCCTCAACTTCGGATTTTTTGACATTAAACGTATTGTTGTAAAACCACAGTAATCATCTATAAAACTTATGAAATATTTCTTCCCCGATGGCGTAACGGTCTGCATTGGTCCACATACATCCGTATGGATTAACTGCAATGGCTCTGTTGATTTAGTACAGGACTGCCTTGGAAATGGAGTTCTAGTAAATTTTCTCTTAGAACAACTTTCGCAAATTTCTTTTATGTTACATTCAACAATTTTAAAATCGTTTAATAAGTTTTCTGAAATCATTTTACGTATTGCTGGGTCGCGACGCCCTTATTTACGGTGCCATTGATGAATGCAATTTTCATTATGTTGCATTATGACGTTTACATTTTCACACTGGCGTAAAATATACATCTCTCCATCAATATCAGCAACTCCAACGTTTTTATTTTTGAAATTTATAAAGCAAAGATTGCTTTTAAACGATACATCGAAACCAACCTTCGTTAACTGCCTCACTGATATAATATTTCCCACTAAACTTGGTGCATATAAAACTTCTTTTACCAAAACTGAATTTTCGTTTCCTTCTGTGTCATAAAATGCATATTCACCAGAGCCGATGCCCTCAATTTTTACAATTTTTTTTACAATTTTTTCTCCGTTTGCTAGTTCAATAGAACTCTAGCACCTGAATCTACTAACCAGCAAAATTTCTTATTTTTACCAAATTTAAAAAGAAAGTCTTCAGATTTTAGTTTTTCTTCAGCAGAATTGATTTTGTTAAAATTCTTATTAATTGGTTGCTTCTGTTTCCAATTTTTATATTTGCCACAAGTTTTCTTTAGGTGGCCAGGTTTTTTACAAAAATAACAAAAAGCATTACTCTTACCAACCATTTTTAAGACATCATCATTATTTCCATTAATACCAGGGGCCTATTTCACTAAGCTACAAGTTTGCAATTACAAATGTTTTTGCCTGTAAAATTGTGAACTTGTGAATAATTGTGTTTCATAAAAATACAATTACAAATTTGTAACTACAAGAGAATTGTACAAGTTACAAGTCTACAAGTCATACAAGTGGTTTTGTTTCATTAAACTAAATTTGTACTTGTACAATTGTAGAATTGTAGGAAAAAAAGTTAGAGTCGACGGAGACCCTTAGAAAAAATTTTACAAGTTACAACTGAATGATAAATTGAATTAAAATTTGATTTTTAACTATTTTTTAATAAAAATTAGTTAAAATAAACACAAAATCGAACAATTTTAATATTAATTAGCATTTATTTGTATTAAATTATTTTAACTAGTTTATGATTTGGAAATTAAAAAAATTTTAAAAAATTAATAAATAAAAAAGTTTGACAAAAAGGAAAAATTTTAATAAACAAAAATGATATTAACAGAAAAATAAAAGGGTGTAAACCCCCTTACGGCGCATGAATTTCTGCTGAGAAGTTTGCATCTGCAAAGCTTTATTTTTCAATTGAAAATTTTCATTCTGCAGCTTCAAATTTTAAATTTGCCAGTCCACCTTTTCTTCATTTTTATCGACAGATCCATTTTCAATACATCGTTCTAAATAAAAAAAGAGTAGAAAAAACTTGAAATAGTATTTAATGGTGCTCTCTTCTTTTTCGAGAGCTCTCAGGCATCGACACCAGCTCCTCCTCGTTCTTGGTAGGAGTCACTTATGTACCTGGCAGCGATGAGACAGTGTCATTGCAGTCCTCTAAAGTGATACTCACTAATTCCTGCAATAATACTGCATCACCTTTAGGCTTCTGTGGCCGGATGCCATCACATATTGCTGACTCCTTTCCAACAACTTCCAAAACCAGGGTGTCCAGCTCCGTGAGCTTTATGGCCCTTCCGCCAGCCGCCCCTGTCTTTCGGGAGTTGTCTCTCTTGGCCTTAATTAAAAAAATATTATAATATAACGTTAACACTCTGTAAAACCAGCTTACCAGTGTCGCACTTTTAATGTTTGCCCAAAAAACATCACGAACGTATTTGGCGTCTTTTGCACTTTATCATCAGTCCAAGTGCAAGACACCGCATACGCACGTTCTCCCACTCATCCATTTTTATCTCTTTGGTAAGTTAATCGCTAAACTTACCAAAGAGAATGTCTTTGGCAGCTAGAATCTCCTGCACCACACTAATATTATTTTTTAGATTTGCCATTACAAAACAAAAATTAAATTAAATTAAACACAAACTACATTCATATGTATGTTTTGATTGATTAGTGGTGTGATAACAATCAAAAAAAAAATTATCGATATACATTGGAGTACCCATAATTGCAAAAGTATTTGAAATAACTTTTGAAATTTTTATATAGTTCATGGGTACTCTAAAATACATATATTCACACATATGTTTAATTATTCTGCGTTTTTATATGATATTTGAGCATTTTGAGTAATAATAAATAAGAATTGTAAAATTAATATCACAATATATAAAAAGACTTGTAATTGTAGAAATTGTAGTTTACAAGTGAAAAAAGCTACAAGTATTGTGAAAATTTTAATGAAACACAATTCATCAGCACTTGTAAGAATGAGACTTGTAATTGTAACTTGTAAACTTGTAGAATTGTAGTTTAGTGAAACAGGCCCCAGCATGTAATCTTCTTTCATACTCCGCAATTGCCCCGATTTTTCGGAGACTTTTACGCTGCAAACAGACGCCAGTGATTATGGCTTAGGAGCTGCCCTCACCCAAGTTTTAGACGGAGAGAAACGAGTAATAGCATACGCCAGCCAACATCTGAATGGCGCGGAAAAGAACTACTCAACTATTGAGAAGGAATGTCTGGCCATAGTCTGGCGAGTACGAAAAATACGAGCGTATGTAGAAAGTTACCACTTCGTGATAAATACCGCCCACCTTGCATTGAAATGGCTAAACTCCCTCCAAAGTCCCACAGGTAGACTAGCACGATAGGCACTAGAATTGCAACAATATACATTCACAATCCAGTATCGTAAAGGCAATAATAATGTCGTTGCAGATACGCTATCCCGTCAACCCATTCCATTCGCAAGACTTGGCAGCTGCGATGCATCCCAAGCAGAAGAGAAGTTTTCTGACTACTCTCTGGTTTTCCAAGAATTATACCGAAATTTTCCCCGACACTTTCCCGACGAAGACGATAACCCTTGGAAACTATGCCTGGCCACCGCAAACCGTCAGCGCGTGCTACAGGAAAACCACGATAGCGTGACCTCTAGTCACCTAGGGTTCCGTAAATCTCTCATGAGAATAATGAACCGATACTACTGGCCTAGTATGTACCGAGATGTGAAACGTTATGTGCGCCGTTTTAAGTCATGTCAGCAATACAAAGTAAGTCAACAAAAGCCTGCCGGAGAGATGTTAACGAAGATCCCAGAAGAGCCGTGGGCCACACATTGGTTCAAGAGCGGCATTAATTAATTTTTTTTATGTCTTCTGATTTACCTGATTTTTTTACAGTTTATAATAAACAATCTAGTTATCATGTACCAGAAATATTAGGCTTATATCTTTATTACTTTTTTCTCCAGAGACATTCAAATTTGTACTAAGTGATTGCGTTTCAAATGACCGCATTATATATGCTACATTCTATCGCTTCGTGCTTTTAAAATACTCTTATAATGATACCATAATAATTTTTTTATATACATTTGGATGCTGTAAATTATATATAAATATACAAATAAAAAAAATTTCAAAATTAAAAAAAAATTTTTACTACTAAGAATTGTCCAAAAATACTTATTTTCTCTAACTTCTATGGCTTGTATCTATTAATCTCAAACTGGCTTGGGCCCCAGACTTATATCACATTCAAGTTTGAAGTCTCAGCTAACGATTTATTAAAAATTCAGCTGCCCGTTTTTGCTCGTAAGCAATTCCGATATAAAAAACTTAAAAAAATTAGGAAAAATTTCCTTCACAAGCATGTTATTGCGCATTCAATAACAACTTTCTTTTTTTGCTTACTATATTGCAAAATGCAATATCAAAACCGAAGTTTGAAAATATGTGCTTTCTAATTGAATAACATAGAAATTATTACACTTTTTATCAGTGATGCCATTTATAATTTTGAAAAATCCCTACGCTTTTCAAAAAAATCACTACTTTTCCCTTCTTTAAGTATTTTTTATTCCCCACATTTTTCCCTATGTTTTTTTGCAATACAAAGTAATAACTTCTAACCATTATTTATAGTGTTGTTTTTGTTGTTGTTGAAAGTTCAATATTTTAATCAGCTGTGATTATTAGTTGCATTGTTTTTGTGATTACAGCTTATTACGTTATTGTTTTGAATTTCTTATCAGCTGTGATTATTAGTTGTTATTAAATAAATAATTAGTTTATTGTTTTTGAAGTGACAAATAGCAAAAAAAATTTTTAAATATGAACAATCTTCAGTTATCTTATTATGAAATTTTTGATCTTTTATTAGATTGTGATAAGAACATTGATGTAGTTTGCGATATTATTACAACAAATAATACGAACTTATCAGTTAATAACGTAGATCAATTAAAATTTTTTTTTGTTTTTTCATTTATGTTTTAATCAAATAAAAACACGAAAATTTAAATCTGTGTAGCTTTTTTAAGCTTTTTAACAAGGAAATTTTTGCATTTTATGTGGTTATTTTATGTGGGAGGTGGGCGTAGTAGATTTTGCTAATTTTTTCACCATTCATTAATATTATCATAAAATTGCAATGAGCAAAAAGTTGTGACTGTACGACGATTTTTAACTTTTGTGTTATATGTGAAGTAGGCGTGGTTGTGCTCGGATTATTTCCATATTTGCAGTATTTGTTTATCACAACCCAATGTTAGTATATACCAAAATTCAAGACTCTACGATGTTTGCTTATATTTAATGCCACCAATCATATGAAGCTGAACCACTGTGGGCCACCGTCTGCGCCGATTTTGTTGGGCCATTGTCCTGCTCAAAGCATGGCAATACAATGCTGCTAGTAATGTTTGACAAATTTTCAAAGTGGGTAGAGCTGATTCCGATGCGAAAGGCGACAGCAGAAGGAGTAGTCACAGCATTCCGGGAGCGTATTCTTGCTCGCTATGGGGTCCCCAAGGTCTTGATAACCGATAATGGTGCCGAGTTCAATTCACGTATAGTGAAGAAATTTCTAGTCGATATGGGTGTACGACAACAATTCACAGCTACCATATATGCCACAAGAGAACCCAACTGAACGTGCGAACCGTACGATCAAAACAATCATCGCCCAATTTGCGAGCGAGCAACACCATAACTGGGATGAGGTACTCCCGGAAGTTATATTGGCCATTAACACCAGCGTTGCTGAATCCACCGGGTACTCACCTGCGTCTCTCACCCAAGGGCGTGATGCACGTTTACCAAGAGCCCTGTATGATGCAGTCACTCATGGCGCGGGGAGCAAACAGCTTAGTCCTGAGGGACGAAAATCAGAACTACAAGAGGTCTTTACCACAGTAAGAAAGAATCTGATGAAAGCCGCTGAAAAACAGAAGCGACATTATAATCTGAGGCGGCGAAAATGGAAACCTGAGATAGGTTACTTAGTGTTGTTGAGACACCATCCACTATCGAAAGCAATCGACGGTTTTGCAGCGAAGCTGGCTCCAAAGTTTGGGGAATCTTGTGTCATAAGGTCTTTTATATCACCAGTCATCATTCAAGTACAAGATAGGACCAACAACAATATAAAAACAGCACAGTTACAAGACATAAAACCTTATAATACCTAACTTAGCATATTTATAATCAATGTTTTTAAAATTTCATAATAGGAGAAATAAGAAGAAAAATGGAGAAGCACTTTCAAACAACTTGCCGAAAATTTAGGAGACGTATGGAAGAAGAAAACAGCAAAGGACGGAAAACAATGTTCTTCGGAGAAGAGGACACTCCCTCGGCAAAAAAGAAGCGCAGATGGGCAGTTGCCAGCCGAACAAGCGGACCAACCACCACGTGTTTTCAATTGAGCACAACACCAATGCACGCCACCTTCCGGACAGCTCAAGGCGTAGCGCAGCTGAAGAGAAATAATCTAGAAGTACCTCAGACACATGGCGAGAGCGGACCTTCAATCGACAGCATCCCGAACACGCATTTCAGTGGTATATTGGAACGTGAAGACCGTGAGTCAGGGTTTAGCCCACTCGACGGTTGTCATGAGTTGCTAGAGATACCAGGGAGGAAACTAGGCATTATTCCGCCAGCAGAAAAACGCGAAGATGCAGCAGCCAAGTCAGAATTAGATGCATCACAACCCGTTTGCAACGAGGCCAAAACCACATCGGAAACTACGCAACCAAGATTGGTAACCTTTCCAAGTTCCTACTAGCGAAAGCTTTCAGCGAGTTCATCCGAGCCCCATCCATCCATCCATCACGACATTCCCACGCCTATTAATAGACGCGTCCTCCATTACATAGGTAGCGCCCAACCTATCCGGCTCGGGCTCCTTCCCTTCAACGTTGACGAGTATACCACCTACGCGCAAGCAGAGCAAAGTGTCAGGGGAAACGCTACAAACAATGGAACCACTTACGGTAGCGCTCACCACTGCGCCAATGATGTCAATAAGAAGACAAAAGGACGACCAGATGGGATGGAAGGCGGCGTTAAACGATACCATGAAAAGGCCCGTAGAGCAGAGGGCAGGTCAACGGTGCAAATTTTTACACAAACTGGATGGAGCGATCTACCGCATCATTATAGCCAGAGGCAGAACGGTAAAAGTTGAGAGGTTCTCGTAAGAAGGGAGGGTATGTGACGGTGAAAATCGGTGCCCTCGTTTTCATCGTCCATTTATGGCCAACTACAACAGTACGTAGAGGCGATAGTTTACTTCAATTCAAACACATACTTAAATCTGAACTAAAACTATTTTTGCCTTATTTGTTCTTACAAGCACTTGAACCTGAAGAATGCTAAATGAATCAAAATAAAACACCTTACATGCTTTAAAACGATTGATTGATATTTTCTTTATTTTTCATTCTTATATACATACAAAATTGTTTTACAATAAATTGATTTAAATTGCTTACTAGGTAGAATAAACCAAAGTTGCGAAATAACTTTTTTGTAGCAAACTTAAAGTTAAAAACAATCATTTCTGCTTTGTCAACAACAATGGTTAATGAACTTTAAAACGGAACTTAAGTAATATAAGTATTTAAGTAATATAAGTATTTAATAATGATAATTAAATAATAAATTATGCTTTGTTAACAACAATGGTTAATGAACTTTAAAACAGAAATTAAATAATAGGGGAATTCACACCGAGTCTGTTAATCCGGTAATTTGTTAGTTGGTAATTTGTTAAAACACTTTACTGTGAACACACTTTTTGTTCTATCTCAGTAGTGCGGTAACTTTTGCTACAAAACAGATGATTTAAATTTATTAAAAAGCAAAAATGCCTCGAGAAAGTGCAAAAACAAAAATAGTAAAAAATTTAATTGAAAATTCTTTGGAGGAAATAAAATTTATTACTGGTAAGTATTTAAAATAGGTAATCAGAAATACATGGAACTAATTTTATAATTCTTTTAAGACGTATTCAGTGATGATGAAGATTTGGTGGAGGATACCATTGACGAGCTATATGATGACTTGCTCATTGTACTTACATGTCGAAGAGGTGTGGAAAATATTATTCCAAAATCTATTCAGTGGTGCGACGATATTTTAACTACAATGGATGATAATCGGTTCCGTCAAATGCTACGTGTGGACCGAACTCAATTTGCTCACTTATTGTCCCTTATAGAAAACGACGACGTTTTTGCGAAATGTAGTGGCAAGCAATTCCCCGTCGATATACAGTTAGCTGTTGTTCTATACCGATTAGGCTCCTCTGGAGAAAGTGCCTCCATCCGAAAAATTGCGTCAACTTTTGGGATTGGTGACGGAGGAACGTTGACTAAAATTACTCGCAGAGTGTTCAAGGGATTTTTAAAGCAACTTCATTTATATATATATATATATATATATATATATATATATATATATATATATATATATATATATATATATATATATATATATATATATATATATATATATATATATATTGGCCGGATCCCACTGAGCGCTCTGAAATAGTGCGGGAAACATTCAACGAGCTACCATTCTGCGTAGGTTACGTGGATGGCACTGAAATAAAGCTCGCCGAAGCGCCAATAAAAAATCCTGAGGCGTTCTTTTCCAGAAATCATGTTTATGCAATTAAAGCTCAAATGGTTTGCGACTACAAGCGCAAAATTCGCGATATTGTCGTTGGCTACAGTGGCTCTACTCACGATGCAAAAATATTTAAAAATTGTTCGCTTTACAAACATCAGCCAAGATTCTTTTCCGGACAGGAATGGGTTGCCGGAGATTCAGCATACCCCCTCAGTAACATCATTATAACGCCTTACAGAAGCAACTCTCAACAATTTGAACCAGCTAAAAGAAAGCAATTCAACAAGCAGCATAGCAGATACCGAGTTAGGATTGAACACTGCTTCGGCATATTAAAAGAGCGTTTTTGCAGTTTAAAAGAACTAAGGATTCGAATTCAAAACGAAAGTAGTCAAAAATACTGCAACGAATGGATACTAGTATGCTGCATTCTTCACAACATACTCATAGATAGCAGTGAAAGTGATGACTTAAAAGATAGTTCACCTGAAGACATTAATGAAGAAGAAGTGGAAGAAACGACCTCAAATAACTTTGAATTAAAAAGACAATCCTTATATCATCTTATGTTTCCAAATTCAGTTTAATTAAATTAAAAATTATAATTAAATTTTAAAAAATTCACATTTTCATTAAGTTACTTCAAGAGATCATATTCAGTTTTTAAAAAATATTTGGTACTTCATAAGAGGGTATTGCTTTGAGCTACCACAATTTGTAAAAAAAACTTATTCTCTATTATATTTATATTTTAATTCAAGCATTGCCAGCCTCTCTTTTTGCTCCAATTCCATTTTTTTAATTCAAACTCCTTATCTGACTTCTCCTTTTAAACACAGCTGTTTTTTGTTACCGAGTAACAAGAAAATTACCAAGCTTGCCAGACTGGTACTTTGTTACTCGGCAGTTCGATAATTTGTTAATTTTACAAAAACCAAATACACGTAAAAAACTATCGAATAACGACTAACGAATTAACAAGGCCGGTGTGAATAACCCTAATATTTTTAATAATGATAATTAAATACAAAAAAAAATAATAAAATTATGTTGACGTAAGTATCAACATTCTCCCCCGCGTTGACCAACGGTCACTGGTGACAAACGTTCATTAGGGTTGATATCTGCAATATCGATTGTAACAGGTCGAGATAAGGGAACAGAATGTGGTGTCGGTTGAGCGATCTTATGATTTTTTCTTTTCTTATAGATTGAGTATAGCTTGACTGTGATGGCTACTAAAATAATTAGAGAAATTAGAAGTGCAGTGTAACTTACAGCGTGGTGATGTTGGCTTTGGGACCTGATTAGCTCTGGTAATCGTACAATAGTTGACTCATCAAGTTGTTTTTGCAGGCTATTCAGTTGATTTAGATGGGTTTCAAACTGATTGCTAGTATTCAAAATTCTTTTAATTTCTTGATCAATGTCGCTGAATTGACGTATGAAGTATGCAAGCTATTTGATGCATCAAAGTGGCCTTGTATAGTGAGAAAGTTGTTTTTAATTATGCAATTTGGTTTTATTTGCATTATCCCAGTGCCTCTTATTAGCCATTGGGAGGCTTCAGTGCCACAAACTGCTGAAATTTCTATTTCTGTTGTGATAGCAAAGATCCATTTATTCGGATTTTTCAATTGCGTCCATGTTGTGTTATCTATCAGCCGGGTAATGTTACAGTTTGCTGTGTTTTGCTTATTGAGGATACTAACTTCACAGGAATTTTTCTCCTTTTTAAATCTAAGCTGTTTGTTGTGGCATATATATGTATCCCTTTTTGCTATAGTGCAGCTTGACAAATCGTCGGTTGTAACTGGAATAAATTCATCTCTCTGGGGATTCACCGCTAGAAAAGATACATCTGATTTGATGGCTATTAGAGCGTTATCTCTTGCTGTTGGGACTGGAGTTTTCTTCAGAATTTCTAGGATTTATTGAGCTATCAGTTGCAACCTAATCTCGATGAGGACTTCGTCTTTTGTCACGGCCGCATTTGTCTTCATTAGCTTATATAGTTGAACCAAACTATCGTCTTCAATTGGAAGCATATGTTGTACTGGTAGATGTGCTTTTATTGTGGTTAATTCAGTCCTTAGCTGATGAGGTGATAATAAAAGTGGACAAATTTTTTCATGATGCGCATCCGTTATTACATCGGTGATCTCCTTTTCTACCCTTTGCAATTTCAGTGCTGTTAATGTTAATTGATTGGAAAGAAGTGATATTAGTTGTGTTTCACATTGTTCCAATAAAACGTGGTAACATTGATGGAACTAAAATTCAAATATACGAAGAAAAAGATTTCCGCAATATGGTTAATGAATTTGAAAAAAATAGAACAAGTTTTTACACATTCAAGCTTAAGAGCGCTAAAGGCCTACAGGACGTGTTGAAGAACATCAATTCTTACGTTGTCCCTGCTGGAATAAAAGATGCTCTCACCTTGAAAGGATTCAAGGTAAAAAAATGTATCCAACATAATAAGCAGGGAGAAGATCTCCCAACCCTTATTTCGCATTGAACTGGAGCCAAATGATATTAAATTGAAGAAAAATGCAGAACACTCTGCTTCAAGTATTAGTTAACAAGCCATGAACACGTTAAAATTATGTTTCTGGAACGCAACGGCATTCGCCAACATAGAAACGAGCTTGAGCACTTCCTCACGGTGAAGAATATTGATATAATGTTGGTATCTGAGACTCATTTGACTTCGAGAAGCCTTTTTAAAATGAATGGCTACACCTTATATGATTCAAAGGACCCGAGAGGAAGAGCATGCGGAGGATCAGAAACTCTAATAAAGTCCAGACTCAAGCACTATATTCTTGAGAACACTTGTGAAGTCCATCTACAAGCAACAAATATTTGCATCGAACATTTTTATACAAATCTCGTAATATCATCAGTTTACTCCCCTCCCAGATTTTCAATCACTGAGGATCAATACGAGGATTTTTACAAAACTTTTGAACCTTGTTTCGTACCAGCTGGCGACTACAATGCAAAACATACGTTCTGGAGATCGCGTCTTATTACACCTAGAGGTCGATCGTTGTTCAACACAGTTTCAAAAATGGTCTTGGACGTCATTTCGAGCGGGAAGGCCACTTACTGGCCTACTTACATACAAAAAATTCCGGATGTTATAGATTTTAGCGTCATGAATTTAATTCATGTTGAAGCTTTTCATGATCTCTTCTCTGATCACTCTCCAACGATTGTTACAATTTGTAGCCCACTAAGAAGTGACTTACCTCACCCATATGTGAAAATGATAAATCGTGTTAATTGGCTGGGGTTCAAAATATATCTCAACAGTCATCGTACGGAAAACATCAAGCTAAGAACTTCCGATGATATTGAATTTAACATTGCCAATCTTACCGAAAATATTAAACAGGCTGCTAAACATGCCACTACTTCCTATCCGCAGACTGGGTTTAATAGAATTTATTTTGCGGATATTGAATGGAAAAGGTAATATATTTGCTGGGTATTTAAAATACGTATTTGCCCCAAACACATGTACTGGTGCTGTTAATTTGCCGAGTGTAGTTGCTCTACACCCTCGACCCATAAAGTTTAAGATGCGTGATGTACAAAAACTAATTGCTGAAACCAACCCAAAGAAAGCTCCGGGTATTGATGGAATTACCAACAAGATGCTGATGAAGTTGTCTCGTATTGCTATTAGAATCCTGTTATTTATTTTTAATGGCATTTTACGACTGGAGTATTATCCACACAGTTGGAAACTTGCCAAGGCTGAGCCATATAGGCCAATAAGTTTACTGTCAACAATTTCAAAGCTCTTCGAAAAGCTGCTCATGATAAAATTGTCCCCAATTCTAACTGATAATGGGTGCATACCGGAACTTCAATTTGGGTTTAGAAGTCAGCATAGTACCGTTGAACAATGTCATAGATTGGTTCATTTCATAAGAAGAACATTTGAAGAAAAGAAGTATTGTTCTTCCCTCTTTATTGATGTTTCTCAAGCATTTGTGGCATGAAGGCCTAATTTTAAAATTGAAGACATATCTGCCAATAAACATTGTAAATCTTTTGGAAAGTTACATTCTTGCCCGGAAGTTCACTGTTGTGGAAGGAGACTTCATGAGTGTGCCCGAAACTTTCTCATCCGGTGTGCCACAGGGGAGTATACTGGGGCCAGTTCTGTGTTTGATTTATACCTGTGATATGCCTTTGAGCAGTAATGTTCTCACTTTTACATTTGCCGATGATACAGCCTGTCTTAGTATGCATGAAAACCCTCACGAGGCATCATGTTATCTTTCAGGAAGATATTAACCTGTTGGAACTGTGTAAATGAGCAAAAGTGTGTTCATATCACATTTACCCTACGAAGAGACACTTGTTCCCCCATTCGAATCAACAATCAAGTTTTTCCTCAACATTCACAGGTGAAATAATTTGCTATAAGTTAACACAAATAAAATTTAAATTAACTCAGCTACATTGACTGATGGTAGAAGTTCAACCTCAGTCTAGATTGTAAACTTTTAATATAAGTCGATTTTGAAACCCATATGGTGTTATGGAATTTATCTATGGGGGACTGCTTCAGCTTCCAATGTAGAGTTAATCCAACGAATGCAAAACATAATTTTAAGGTTAATAGCATCGGCTCCATGGTATATGAAAAATTAAATTTTACATCGTGATTTAAATATGCCACTTGTTATTAGAGTTATGAATTGATATTGTCGAGAACCGTAACTTCTATTATAAGTTTATTTATTATAATGAAAAAATATATTACATATCAAAATTATAAAACCTTTTAAACAAAATTCGAAGCCTATTATTCAATTTGTTTTACAGAGTTATTTATAGTTTTACACAGTAAGAAATAATATAGTGTATGATAATAAGTGAATTTTCATACTCCAACACTCCTCCTCATTCACTTTAAATTACATTTATCGCATAAATACTTATGTTTGTTAAGTGGTAAAGGATTCGTTAAAATGTCCGCTACCATTTCTTCTGTTGGACAGTAGCATGAAGTTATGATATCTTTTCTAACTAAATCTTTTGTCATTTTATATTTTGTATCCATATGTTTAGTTTTGAAGAAAAATATATCTTCATTTAAAAGGCGTAAGCAGCTTTGGTTATCATTGAATATTGTTGTTGGTTCATCTGCTGGTTGATGAAAATCTTTCAAAAGTTGTTTTATCCATTTGGCTTCTTTAGCTGTTTCTGAAAATGAAATGTATTCTGCCTCACATGTTGATGTAGCAACTAATGATTGTTTTTGACATGACCAGGAAATTGTACCACCATTGTAGAAAAATATTCTTCCACTATTTGACTTTCTTTCAATTCTCTCTTCTGCCCAGTTGGCATCAGCATATCCAACTAATTCTTGTTTTTCTTTTTTATTACTTAGTTGTAATTTGACGTTTGCTGTGGTTTTTAAATATTTCAAAACACGTTTGCATTGCTCCCAATCTTCATTTGTAGGATTTGACACTTTTTGAGATAAAATGCTTATAGGTGCTGCTATATCAGGTCTGGTATTCACTGACATATACAATAAATGACCAATAAGTTTTCGATATTTGTTATTATTTTCGATTAAACGCGTCGGAATAGCGGGAGGAGATGAATGTAGAGCATGTGGGGAGGAGAGCGAAACATTGGAACACTATTTGTGCCAATGCCCCGCCTTCTCACAAATAAGATCCCGATATCTTGGGGGTGACATCTTACCGGACATAAGCCGATTACGGGGAATATGCTGGAGGAAATTAAGGAACTTTGTGAGTGACACGGAGTTTTTCTAGACCTTTGGGTCAATATGTTATGGTTAAACTCAAAGGAGCGCACAACAAGCCTTCACTGGCTTAGGTGTATGTCGTATGACATGGGCTGACATACCCCTTCAATCAACCTAACCTAACCTATTATTTTCGAGAGGAACTGTGTCTCCTCCTTTCCCGTAACTCAGATCCATTGAAGTTTCAGTAGGCTTTGCATCTTGGAGTCCAAATTCTCTTGCAGTTTTGTCTATATATGCAGATTGACAAAGTTGAAAATTATCATTCTCATCTTTTGATATTTCAATACCCAAGTAGTGCATTAAGTTTCCCAAATCTTGCAAAACAAATTTACTAGATAATTTACCAATAACGAAATCTGTTTGCTCTTCAGTACAACAAGCTAATATAAGATCATCGACATAAACTATTATATAGCATGCTTTTCCAAAAAGCTGAGCATAATACAAACATGGATCATTCAGACTTTGTCCAAAACCAGCGCTGAAAATGATTTCGTGTAAGGTGCTGTTCCAAGATCTTGCCGCTTGCTTTAATCCATATATACTCCTCTTTAACAAGCATACTACATTTTCGTTTCCTTGTTGGAATCCTTGAGGTTGTTTCATACAAATTGTTTCAGACAATTTACCGATCAAAAACGCTGTCTTAGCATCAATGTGGTTAATAACCATATTATTCTTTCCAGCTATTGAAAGCAAAATTATAAATGTTATATGTGATACAACGGGAGCAAAAAACTCATCGTAATCAATTCCATACTTCTGCGAAAACCCTTGAGCCACAAGGCGGGCCTTAAAACGGCATATATCACCATCAACATTTCTCTTTATTTTGTAAACCCATTTACTGCCAACAGCATTTGACTTCTCATGTAATAAAACCAGGTCCCAAGTTTTGTTATTTTCCATTGATTCCATCTCTTCCTGCATAGCTGCAAGCCAATGCTCCCTTTCATCACTCTTGATAGTTTTTTGATAACTTGTTGGCTCTTTAACTTCTCTCTTTGACCAAATTTCGTCTATAAATCTTCTTGCTTTTTCCTTTATTTACTCTAATTGAAATCCTGGTAGCTGTATGAGTATTCGAAATCTCTTGTTCTTCAGTATCACAATCATCAGTAGTTACTGAAATGTTTTTATTGATTGCTATATTCTCTTCACTTTCACTGATATTCTCCTCCTCAATCAATAACGGTGTGAAAGTTTGATTATTTTGTGTATCAAAACTTAAGGATACTTCTTTATCAATGGAATTATCTGTAACATCTGTAAATCAAACATCACGACTTATGACAAGTTTTTTTAGTTTTACTGTTGTAGCAACAATAAGCTTTTGAAGTGTTATCATAACCCAGGAATATCATTTCCTGTGATGTATCATCTAGTTTACGCCTTCTTTCAGAAGGAGTATGCACAAAACATTTAGATCCAAAAATATGGAAATTTTTTAAACTCGGTTTTGAGTGATGCGGTGTTGTATTTACAACCTTTGAAAAAATTCTATTTTGAATGTAATTTGCAGTTGATATAGCCTCACCCCAAAATGTATGCGGTAAATTAGCATCAATAAGCATGCACCTTGCCATCTCAACCAAGGTTCTATTTTTTCTTTCTGCCATCTCATTTTGTTGGGGACTATATGGAGCGGTTAATTCAACTTCAATTCCTTCAGACTTTAGATACTTTGTCAAATTCTTTGCCGTATATCCTCCACCTCTATCAGACTGAAAAACTTTAGGAATACAACCAAAACTCGTCCGACAAAACGAGATAAACTCTTTTATAATATCCTCAACTTCGGATTTTTTGACATTAAACGTATTGTTGTAACACCATCTATAAAACTTATGAAATATTTCTTCCCCGATAGAGTAACGGTCTGCATTGGTCCACATACATCCGTATGGATTAACTGCAATGGCTCTGTTGATTTAGTACAGGACTGCCTTGGAAATGGAGTTCTAGTTAATTTTCTCTTAGAACAACTTTCGCAAATTTCTTTTATGTTACATTCAACAATTTTAAAATCGTTTAATAAGTTTTCTGAAATCATTTTACGTATTGCTGCTGGGTTGCGACGCCCTTATTTACGGTGCCACTGATGAATGCAATTTTCATTATTTTGCATTATGACGTTTACATTTTCACACTGGCGTAAAATATACATCTCTCCATCAATATCAGCAACTTCAACATTTTTATTTTTGAAATTTATAAAGCAAAGATTGTTTTTAAACGATACATCGAAACCAACCTTCGTTAACTGCCTCACTGATATAATATTTCCCACTAAACTTGGTGCATATATAACTTCTTTTACCAAAACTGAATTTTCGTTTCCTTCTGTGTCATAAAATGCAAATTCACCAGAGCCGATGCCCTCAATTTTTACCATTTCTCCGTTTGCTAGTTCAATAGAACTCTTATATGATTTATCCAATTTTTGGAAAAATTTGGAATCGTTAACTGCGTATCGCGTAGCACCTGAATCTACTAACCAGCAAAATTTCTTATTTTTACCAAATTTAAAAAGAAAGTCTTCAGATTTTAGTTTTTCTTCAGCAGAATTGATTTTGTTAAAATTCTTATTAATTGGTTGCTTCTGTTTCCAACTTTTATATTTGTCACAAGTTTTCTTTAGGTGGCCAGGTTTTTTACAAAAATAACAAAAAGCATTACTATTACCAACCATTTTTAAGACATCATCATTATTTCCATTAATACCAGCATGTAATCTTCTTTCATACTCCGCAATTGCCCCGATTTTTCGGAGACTTTTACGCTGCAAACAGACGCCAGTGATTATGGCTTAGGAGCTGTCCTCACCCAAGTTTTAGACGGAGAGAAACGAGTAATAGCATACGCCAGCCAACATCTGAATGGCGCGGAAAAGAACTACTCAACTATTGAGAAGGAATGTCTGGCCATAGTCTGGCGAGTACGAAAAATACGAGCGTATGTAGAGAGTTACCACTTCGTGATAAATACCGACCACCTTGCATTGAAATGGCTAAACTCCCTCCAAAGTCCCACAGGTAGACTAGCACGATAGGCACTAGAATTGCAACAATATACATTCACAATCCAGTATCGTAAAGGCAATAATAATGTCGTTGCAGATACGCTATCCCGTCAACCCATTCCATTCGCAAGACTTGGTAGCTGCGATGCATCCCAAGCAGAAGAGAAGTTTTCTGACTACTCTCTGGTTGGCCAAGAATTATACCGAAATTTTCCCCGACACTTTCCCGACGAAGACGATAACCCTTGGAAACTATGCCTGGCCACCGCAAACCGTCAGCGCGTGCTACAGGAAAACCACGATAGCGTGACCTCTAGTCACCTAGGGTTCCGTAAATCTCTCATGAGAATAATGAACCGATACTACTGGCCTGGCATGTACCGAGATGTGAAACGTTATGTGCGCCGTTTTAAGTCATGTCAGCAATACAAAGTAAGTCTACAAAAGCTGCCGGAGAGATGTTAACGAAGATCCCAGAAGAGACGTGCGCCACCTTCTGCGCCGATTTCGTTGGACCAATTCCCCGCTCAAAGCATGGCAATACAATGCTGCTAGTAATGTTTGACAAATTTTCAAAGTGGGTAGAGCTGATTCCGATGGGAAAGGCGACAGCAGAAGGAGTAGTCAAAGCATTCCCGAAGCGTATTCTTGCTCGCTATGAAGTCCCCAAGGTCTTGATAACCGATAATGGTACCCAGTTCAATTCACGCATAGAAGAAGAAATTTCTAGTCGATATGGGTGTACGGCAACAATTCACAGCACCAGAGGACCCAACTGAACGTGCGAACCGTACGATCAAAACAATCATCGCCCAATTTGCGAGCGAGCAACACCATAACTGGGATGAGGTTATTTTGGCCATCAACACCAGCGTTGCGGAATCCACCTGCGTTTCTCACCCAAGGGCGTGAACCACGTTTACCAAGAGCCCTGTACGATGCAGTCACTCATGGCACGGGGAGCAAACAGCTTCGTCCTGAGGGACGAAAATCAGAACTACAAGAGGTCTTTACGACAGTTAGAAAGAATCTGATGAAAGCCGCTGAAAAACAGAAGCGACATTATAAGCGGCGAAAATGGAAACCTGAGATAGGTGACTTAGTGTTGTTGAGACAACATCCACTATCGAAAGCAATCGACGGTTTTGCAACGAAGCTGGCTCCAAAGTTTGGGGAATCTTATGTCATAAGGTCTTTTATATCACCAGTCATCATTCAAGTACAAGATAGGACCAACAACAATATAAAAACAGCATATTGTTGGCATCACTGTTTACGAATGTCAAGATGGGAAAAAATGAAAAATGACTTCATAAGAGTATTAGCGGTGGAACACAACTGATGTGAATTTTATTAAATTGAATTTTATTGTATGTGCTTATATTGAATAAATGAATAATTAAATGTTGAATTAAGCTTATGTTGTTTCCGTCAAACACAACATAATTGTGGCGACGAGGATTTTACGAATTAGGAAGTTCACGTACATAAGAAATTAGTTGTGAATTCTCCCCACGTGTATATTTTAAATACATCCACCGTCTCTTTTCAAAAAAAAAAAAAAGAAAAAAATTGTTTTCCGTATAACTTACGAAGAAGAATCCGATTTTCTTTTTCTCTCAATATGACTGAAAAATGCATGGAAACGTTAACCAAGCTCCTTCAAAATCATGACGCAATACTGCAGCAACTTTTGCAGAAAAACGAGGTAAAAAACATAACCCCAAACACGGCATTTGATCTCTCAAATCAGATCGCTGAATTTTGCTACGATGCAGAGTCCGGAGTATTTTTTGAATCATGGTACAAGAGGTATGAACCGCTTTTTAAAGAAGATGGCAAAGATCTCGACGACCCCACTAAAGTTAGACTCCTTCTACGTAAAATCCACATATCAAATTATGAGAAATACTCTAACCTAAATTTGCCAAAGATGACAAACGAATTCACGTTCGATGAAACTGTGCAAAAACTTACAGATTTGTTTGGGCTGAAAAAATCATTGTTTCATCGACGGTACGAGTGCCTCCAGATGGAGAAAAGTGACGTGGAAGATTTCACCACGTACGGCAGCAAAGTTAACAAACTATGTGAAAGTTTCGAGCTGTCAAAAATTTCAGCAGATTAGTTTAAGAGTTTGATTTTTATACTTGGATTGAGGTCATCGCGTGATAAAGAAATTCGAACGCGCCTTTTGTCTAAACTAAATGACGGCACACTCAAAGGAATCGATAAGCTTATAGCCGAATGTCAAATGGTCATAAATTTAAAATCAGACGCCAACTTAATTGAAAATCCCAGGGAATCAAAAGTATCCATCAATTCCGTAAAACAGACGCGAGTAAAAAAGGTTCCAACAAACATACACCAAGGCCAAGCAGGAAACGTTAAATTAGCTGAAAAATCGTTGGGCATGCGGCGGAATGCACTACATGAAGGACTGCTACTACAAAGGTCACAGGTGCAAACAGTGTACACGGATTGGACACAAGGAAGGATATTGTGGCTGCTTTCCAAACAAACAGCCAAGCAAGATAAGCACCTCCTTTAAATCAAATCGTGATAAGACTTTTGTTAAGGAAATTTCTGTTAACAGTGTATGCGGCATGGAAACAAAACGCAAATTTATTACAGTGCAAATAAATGGTGTGGATGCTACTCTACAGATCGACTGCGGTTCAGACATCACAATCATATCGAAGTCGATGTGGGAACATGTTGGCAGTCCAAAATTATTAAAACCAACATCCACGGCACATAATGCGGACAAGCGTCGTCTCAACATAAATGGACAATTTACTTGTGATATTACCTTAAATAATGTTATAAAAAGTGGAGTATGTTATGTGGCTGATGATATAAACCTTCTGGGTATAGACTTCATAGAAAAATTTAATCTATGGGACGTTCCTCTACGAGAAGTTTGCAACCACATCACTAAAGACCACATAACAACACATCCAGTTGTATCACGATTCCACGAATTGTTTAAAGGCAATTTGGGGCTGTGTACCAAAACGAAAGTTAAACTTCATCTCAAAGAGGGAGCAAAACCAGTCTTCAAACCAAAGCGACCAGTCGCTTATGCAGTCCTGCCACTGGTAGATGAAGAGTTACAGAGGTTGCAAAAGCTAGGAATTATATCCCCAGTTGAATATTCCGACTGGGCTGCACCCATCGTCGTTATCAAAAAAAAGGAAGGTAACGTTAGAATCTGTGCAGATTACTCTACAGGCCTAAATGAGGCGCTCCAACCAAATCAATTCCCGCTCCCACTGCCGGAAGCAATCTTTGCAAAAATCGGAAATGGTAAGATTTTCAGCCATATTGACCTTTCCGACGCTTTTCTACAAGTCGAGATCGAAGAGGATTCGCGCAAAATTCTCACCATCAATACGCACCGAGGACTTTTTACGTTCAATCGGTTGCCGCCAGGCATAAAATCAGCTCCGGGAGCATTTCAACAAATTATGTCATCAATGGTCGATGATATAGATGGTGTCGCTACATACATGGACGACATCATTGTCTCAGGCTCTAGTAGAGCAAATCACGATGCAAATCTAACGCGTGTTCTTGAGAGAATAAGAGATTTCGGGTTTAAGCTTAAAATTGAAAAATGTACATTTGGCATGCGGTCCGTGCGATATCTAGGCCAAGTTATTGATAAAGATGATCTTCGACCCGACCCTGGCAAGGTTGAGGCCATAACAAACATGCCACCACCATCCGATCTGGCGATCCTACAGTCATACCTGGGCGCTATAAACTATTATGGCAAGTACGTCAAAAAAATGCATGACCTACGCAGGCCATTGGATGCACTCCTCCGGTAAAATGCTCCGTGGAACTGGACAGCAGAGTGTCAGCGTTCTTTTAACAAGTTCAAGGAGATCCTCAAGTCTGATCTCCTCCTCACGCACTTTGATCCGGATGCGGAAATCGTCGTAGCTGCAGACGCATCCAATGCGGGCATCGGAGCATGCCTATACCACAGGTACGGCAACAATTCCATGAAAACTATCAGTCACGCTTCCAGATCCCTGTCAAAGGCCGAGCAGGGCTACAGTCAGATAGAAAAAGAAGCGCTCGCCTTAGTATTCGCGGTTACCAAATTTCATAAATACATTTTTGGCCGCAGATTCACCCTGCAAACCGATCACAAGCCGCTGTTATCGATTTTTGGTTCCAAAAAAGGCATTCCAGTGTATACAGCAAATCGATTGCCGAGATGGGCACTTACTCTTAAATTGTATGATTTCAATATTGAATACGTATCAACGACTAACTTCGGCTACGCTGATGTACTTTCACGCTTAATAGACGAGCACATCAAACCAGATGAAGAATTAGTCATCGCTTCAATTCATGCGGAAAATGATATTGCTCGAGTACAAGATGACATCCTGCGTAAATTACCAGTAACACATAACATGGTTCAGAAAGCCACACAACAATCAGATTTTTTGCAAAAAATTATACAATATGTTCAAAGCGGATGGCCTGCTGCTTCACAAATTGTCGATTCTGACGCCAGCAGTTTCTACAAACGTAGATCTGGTCTTTACGTCTTAAACGACTGCTTAATGTATGGAGAACGTCTAGTCATACCACGTAAGTACAGAATCCGTATATTGCAACAGCTTCACAAAGGGCATCAAGGGATGCAAAGAATGAAATCAATCGCAAGAGGCTACGTTTTTTGGCCTGGTATAGACACGCATATCGAGGATTTAGTAAAAAATTGCGATAAGTGCGCCAGTGTTGCTATATCACCTTCCAAAACGTTACTCGAATCATGGAAAACGCCTGATGGGCCATGGAAACGTATACAAGTTGATTATGCTGGTCCAATTGAAGGCACCAACTTCCTTGTGGTTATAGAAAAACCATTTAGTATATGTGGCTGATGTTCAACCGTACAATCTGCGTAATGCTGGGGATTTTAGAATAAACTTTTGTAGAACGAATTTTAATCAAAATTCCTTATTTTACAAAGGGCTTAGTTTGTTCAATCAAATTCCTTCAGAATTAAAAAGTGAAAATAACATTTATGTATTCAAAAGAAAATTAATAGAATATATAAAACGTTCATTTTAATGTATAAAATCCATAGAATTAAACTTAACTAATTGTATTTTAATAGCAAAAATGCTAAATAAAATAAATAAATAAAAAAAAAAAAAAAAAAAAAAAAAAAAAAAAAAAAAAAAAAAAAAAAAAAAAAAAAAAAAAAAAAAAAAAAAAAAAAAATAGATGCATATTCAAAATGGCCAGAAATCATCGCAACTACCTCAACCACAGCTAGCAAAACAACTCAATTGCTAGAAAACGTTTTCGCCAGATTTGGTCTTCCGCAAACTTTAGTCTCGGACAACGGCACTCAATTCACTTCAGCCCATTTCAAGATGTTTTGTGAGCGTAATGGGGTCAACCATGTCCGAACGGCTCCTTATCACCCACAGTCAAACGGACAGGCTGAAAGGTTTGTGGACACGCTTAAACGTTCTCTTCAGAAAAATCAGGGGGAAGGAGGTATACAGGACGCGCTTCAAGTGTTCTTGTCTACTTACCGTACTACACCAAACCCGTGCACGCCCATGCAAAAGTGTCCAGCAGAGCTTATATTAGGGTATAAAATAAGAACGCCACTAGACTTACTTAAGCCAAACAACGCTCAGTGCGACAACTCATATGATAACCGTCAGCAAACCCAAAATAATCAGTTTAACGCATATCATAAAGCTAAACTTCGTCAATTTTCAGTTGGAGATACCGTTGATGTAAAGGTCTATCACAACAACAACTATAAATGGTCAACTGGTTCAGTCAAGGAGCGGATAGGCAAGGTAATGTACCGTGTTTTATTACATGGCGCCAGTAAGACTGTCAGATCTCACGCAAACCAAATGCGATGGCGCCCTGGGAAATCGGCTGTTGAAAGGTCAGGTGCTGAACTGCCTTTAGACATTTTATGCGATGATGTAAATCAACAAGAGCAACGGCAACTGCAACCAACGCAACTAGCCCATGACGATCAAGAGTGCATGGATAGTATGCCAACGACAAGCCTAGGTTCAAGGACTTTGTTTTCTGATAGGGGAGGTGTTGGCATCACTGTTTACGAATGTCAAGATGGGAAAAAATGAAAAATGACTTCATAAGAGTATTAGCGGTGGAACACAACTGATGTGAATTTTATTAAATTGAATTTTATTGTATGTGCTTATATTGAATAAATGAATAATTAAATGTTGAATTAAGGTTATGTTGTTTCCGTCAAACACAACACATATTTATAAGACATAAAACCTTTTAATACCTAACTTAGCATATTTATAATCAATGTTTTTAAAATTTCATTATAGGAGAAATAAGAAGAAAAATGGAGATGCACTTTCAAACAACTTGCCGAAAATTTAGGAGACGTATGGAAGAAGAAAACAGCAAAGGCCGGAAAACAATCTTCTTCGGAGAAGAAGACACTCCCTCTGTAGAAAAGAAGCGCAGATGGGCAGTTGCCGGCCGAACAAGCGGACCAACCACCACGTGTTTTCGGTTGAGCACGACACCAATGCACGCCACTCTCCGGACAGCTCAAGGCGTAGCATAATAGTAGAAATAATGTAAAAGTACCCCAGACACATGGCGAGAACGGACCTTCGATCGACAGCGTCCCGAAGCCGAATTTCAGTGGTATATTGGAACGTGAAGATCGCAAGCCAGGGTGTCAGCCCACTCGACGGTAGCCATAAGTTGCTATAAGAGACACCCCTATGAATTTGGCAAATCTTCTTCTTAGTTCTTTTACGGTGCCATTGGGGTCCAGGCCGAATTCACTCAGAAGGGACAACAAATCATCCTTTTTCAGTGAATAGGCCCAGTTGCTTTTTAACATTTTTTATTCTGATAAAAAAAACTTTATATGTGACGGTGAAAGTCGGTGCCCTCGTTTTCATCGTCCATTTATGTCCAACTACAACTATTAAATAATGAAATATTTTCTTTTCAATTAACTGAACTATTAAATAATGAATTATTTTCTTTTAAATTAATTAAACTCTTAAGTAATGAATTATTGAATTTATATGGAATTATCGAATTAGTAGATTACTATTTTAAATTAGTATTGTTAAGCTAATTATAATTATCCACTGTAGACATAGCTTGCTAACTATTTGTCACATGCAAGTACACAACAATCGTGTGTCGCCATAAAAAGGTATAAAAGCAACATCAATGAACAGATCGTCGACAGTTGCTGTCGTAAGGGTAAGTTTTAACTATCATAAGTGGTTATCCCATTTTGTTAGTTAAGTCTTTTTAGGAAAAGTAGTGTTTGATGTTAGGGTGAGTGGATTACTTTAAGTGGTTATCCCATTTGAGTAATCTCTCACCAGTGCTTTAGGATAAGTGGCTACTTTAAGTTTTTATCCTATTTGAGTAGTCCACTGCCAGTGGAAGAAGTTAGGGTTAGTGGATTATTTTAAGTGGTTATCCCATTTGCTTTAGGATAAGTCGCTACTGAAAGAGTGTAATTATAGTTGGGTCACTTCAGGGCCGGTGGTCTACTCTAAGTGGTTATCCCATTTGAGCAGGCAATTGCCAGGAATAAAGATTTATGGTGAGAGGATTTCTGTTGAAATATAATTATTACAAACTTGTTTTATAAAACACCTTTTAAGTTTGAACTTTTATAAGTATGTTTAGTATTTTATTTTCAATATTTTATTTGTAAAACAAATTATTTTTCCAGTCTTTAAATAAATATCATACGATCCAGAATACATTTCTCTACAGGTTATGGGATATATTAGAAATGTATTCTAGAGAAGATATCAAGTCCACCATTAGCAAGCTCAATGGATCCAATTATTTGGTTTGGAAAATAAAAATTAAGCTCATCTTAATTAAAGAAGATTTGTGGAGTATTATTGAAGAACCCAAATCTGACGAACCGGACGCTAATTGGAAGAAGAGAAATGGACAAGCAAGAGCCTATATAGGACCAATGGTAGAAGACTCACAGTTGCTTTATTTTAAGAATGCAGAAAACGCATGTAATTATTGGAAGAATCTGAAAGACCATTATAAGAAGCCATCTTTAAATACAAGGATACATATAATGACGAAAAAATGGAAGAACATATCAATGAAATGATGGGTTATATTGATCAACTAACTGTGATGTGTGATCCTTTGAGTGAATCCTGGGCTATGGCTATGATTTTACGAAGTCTTCCGGATACCTATAATCCTTTAATAGTTGCTTTAGAAGATCAAATCATCAGATTCGATGATAAAAGTTCAGAAAAGTAAATATCAAAAACCTGTGCAAAATATGCAAAAGAAGTGTTTCTACTGTGAAAAGCCTGGACATTTTAAGAAGGATTGAAGGTTTTTTAAAGAATTTATGGCAAAAAATAATAAAATTAATGTAACGACACATCCTGAACCAAGAAAAGTTCATCAAGAACATTGCTTTATATTAGGCCAATGTAGTAAAGAAGACTGTTTTTTGGATTCGGGGGCACGGGACACGTAACATATCTAACCAAAAATCATTTTTTACAAGTTTAGATGAAAGTCACATTGAATCAGTTAACGTCGCAAATAGTTATCAATTAAAATCCCAAGGTAAAGGTTGTGGAAAAATGAAAGTTGTCAAAGAAGACAATTCAACTGAAACCGTGCTAATCTCAGATGTTCTTTATGTTCCTTCAACTGAGTGTAATCTTCTGTCAGTGAAAAAGTTAACTGAGAGAGGTTACAATGTATTTTTTGGAAACAATCTGTGTGCAATAATCAGAAATAAGTGTACCATTGCAAGTGGTGATTTAAAGAACGACCTGTATAAGCTCAGGGTGCAGTATAACACATTGAATTTAATAAAAAATTAAGAACATAATGGGTGCATTCATGAGTGGCACCGAAAAATGGGGCACAGAGATGATAGTATTGTCAAAAGTATGTTAAACAAACTTAACATCAAAATAAATTACTGTGGTCAAAGTAACGAATGGCTGTGTGAGCATGTTTCAGTAGTAAGATGTCAAGAAAGCTATTTCACCAAAAAATAGGTCAGCAATCAAAAACTATTTTAGATTTGGTGCACACTGATGTGGCTGTGATGAGCGAAAGTACTCCAAGTGGTTTTCTTTACTTTATGACTATGACTTTGCGCAGTATATTTGCTTCGGAACAAAAGTGATGTGGAAACGAAATTTGGTAGATGTCCAAAGATATTACGATCAGATCGTGGTGAGGAATACCTTGGTGATAACGTAAATGAATTTGTGAGGAATAAGGGCACTAAGCAACATTTAACGGCACCGTATCGCCTCAACAGAATAGTGTTGCTGAGAGGAAAAATCGTTACATGGTCCAGATGGTTAGATGTATGCTTGAAGATGCAGGTCTACCAAATAAATTTTGGGGTGAAGCCGTTATAACAGCAAATTTTATTCAAAACCGAACCGAAACCAGTTCAAATAAAAGTGTTCCTTTCGAAATCTGGAAGGAAAGCAAGTTGATGTTACGCAATTTGAAGTGTTTGGGTCCGAGAGTTATATAATATTCCTTTATATCCTAAATCATTACTTCTATTGTAATTGTTATAACTTTAATACCAATATATTTATTTCGTTAAACGATATGTTTGTACGTTTATGTTTTTTTTTTTCAAATCAAATACTCATATAAGTATTTGTAATTTTTAATAATTTTAATTTGTAGAAAATTTTTGAAAGAAGAACAATTGAAATTGTTTAATAAATTATTTTTTGTAAAAAAACAAACAATTAAAAGGAATAAAAAACATTTGTATATTTATTTGAAATAAATATAAAGTTATTTTACTGGCGCAGTCGGAGTTACGAACTAACCCTTAGTTTGTTAGGTGTATGTCGTATGACATGGGCTGACATACCCCTTCAATCAACCTAACCTAACCTAACCTATTATTTTCGAGAGGAACTGTGTCTCCTCCTTTCCCGTAACCCAGATCCATTGAAGTTTCAGTAGGCTTTGCATCTTGGAGTGCAAATTCTCTTGCAGTTTTGTCTATATATGCAGATTGACAAAGTTGAAAATTATCATTCTCATCTTTTGATATTTCAATACCCAAGTAGTGCATTAAGTTTCCCAAATCTTGCAAAACAAATTTACTAGATAATTTACCAATAACGAAATCTGTTTGCTCTTGAGTACAACAAGCTAATATAAGATCATCGACATAAACTATTATATAGCATGCTTTTCCAAAAAGCTGAGCATAATACAAACATGGATCATTCAGACTTTGTCCAAAACCAGCGCTGAAAATGATTTCGTGTAAGGTGCTGTTCCAAGATCTTGCCACTTGCTTTAATCCATATATACTCTTCTTTAACAAGCATACTACATTTTCGTTTCCTTGTTGGAATCCTTGAGGTTGTTTCATACAAATTGTTTCAGACAATTTACCGATCAAAAACGCTGTCTTAGCATCAATGTGGTTAATAACCATATTATTCTTTCCAGCTATTGAAAGCAAAATTATAAATGTTATATGTGATACAACGGGAGCAAAAAACTCATCGTAATCAATTCCATACTTCTGCGAAAACCCTTGAGCCACAAGGCGGGCCTTAAAACGGCATATATCACCATCAACATTTCTCTTTATTTTGTAAACCCATTTACTGCCAACAGCATTTGACTTCTCATGTAATAAAACCAGGTCCCAAGTTTTGTTATTTTCCATTTATTCCATCTCTTCCTGCATAGCTGCAAGCCAATGCTCCCTTTCATCACTCTTGATATTTTTTTGATAACTTGTTGGCTCTTTAACTTCTCTCTTTGACCAAATTTCGTCTATAAATCTTCTTGCTTCTTTTCCTTTATTTACTCTAATTGAAATCCTGGTAGCTGTATGAGTATTCGAAATCTCTTGTTCTTCAGTATCACAATCATCAGTAGTTACTGAAATGTTTTTATTGATTGCTATATTCTCTTCAGTTTCACTGATATTCTCCTCCTCAATCAATAACGGTGTGAAAGTTTGATTATTTTGTGTATCAAAACTTACTTCTTTATCAATGGAATTATCTGTAACATCTGTAAATCGAACATCACGACTTATGACAAGTTTTTTTAGTTTTACTGTTGTAGCAACAATAAGCTTTTGAAGTGTTATCATAACCCAGGAATATCATTTCCTGTGATGTATCATTTAGTTTACGCCTTCTTTCAGAAGGAATATGCACAAAACATTTAGATCCAAAAATATGGAAATTTTTTAAACTCGGTTTTGTATTTACAACCTTTGAAAAAATTCTATTTTGAATGTAATTTGCAGTTGATATAGCCTCACCCCAAAATGTATGCGGTAAATTAGCATCAATAAGCATGCACCTTGCCATCTCAACCAATGTTCTATTTTTTCTTTCTGCCATCCCATTTTGTTGGGGACTATATGGAGCGGTTAATTGAACTTCAATTCCTTCAGACTTTAGATACTTTGTCAAATTCTTTGCCTTATATTCTCCACCTCTATCAGACTGAAAAACTTTAGGAATACAACCAAAACTCGTCCGACAAAACGAGATAAACTCTTTTATAATATCCTCAACTTCGGATTTTTTGACATTAAACGTATTGTTGTAAAACCACAGTAATCATCTATAAAACTTATGAAATATTTCTTCCCCGATGGCGTAACGGTCTGCATTGGTCCACATACATCCGTATGGATTAACTGCAATGGCTCTGTTGATTTAGTACAGGACTGCCTTGGAAATGGAGTTCTAGTTAATTTTCTCTTAGAACAACTTTTGCAAATTTCTTTTATGTTACATTCAACAATTTTAAAATCGTTTAATAAGTTTTCTGAAATCATTTTACGTATTGCTGGGTCGCGACGCCCTTATTTACGGTGCCATTGATGAATGCAATTTATATTTTAGGTTTAAGATTTCTCTTTATTTATGAACATTTTTCTTGTTTGTAATCCTTTTATTTTAAATTTAAATAGGCTACTTAGTTCTATCGTATTTTTATAAGCCAAATTACATGTGATAGTTATCAAAGAACAAATTACACCAAAGACACACGTGTAAATCATTCTGACAAACACTAGCAGAACGGAACAACATGCTGTTTTCGAAAGCCGCTACACTTTCATCATCAGCGTTCTTGTGTTTGGTCCACTTCTGTGGTGTCAGTTGATGTATATTTCAGCTATTTATACAAACTTTTTCACTGTAAATAGAATACGTGAATTTTTTTTGATTCATTCGTATTACAATTTGTGAAAACTTTTTTTGTAATGGAAAGCACAAATTACACCTCACTAACTTACAACAGTGTGACCATTGTTATCTATTCTTTACCAACTATACACATGTTTTTTAATTTGCTTAGTTTGTTTTTAACTTATGACAAACTTTTTTGGTTTGTTACTATAAGTATGTATATTTATTAATTTTTGCTACAAGCCATTAGCTTTGTTAATTTATATTTTAGGTTTAAGATTTCTCTTTATTTATGAACATTTTTCTTGTTTGTAATCCTTTTATTTTAAATTTAAATAGGCTACTTAGTTCTATCGTATTTTTATAAGCCAAATTACATGTGATAGTTATCAAAGAACAAATTACACCAAAGACACACGTGTAAATCATTCTGACAAACACTAGCAGAACGGAACAACATGCTGTTTTCGAAAGCCGCTACACTTTCATCATCAGCGTTCTTGTGTTTGGTCCACTTCTGTGGTGTCAGTTGATGTATATTTCAGCTATTTATACAAACTTTTTCACTGTAAATAGAATACGTGAATTTTTTTGATTCATTCGTATTACAATTTGTGAAAACTTTTTTTGTAATGGAAAGCACAAATTACACCTCACTAACTTACAACAGTGTGACCATTGTTATCTATTCTTTACCAACTATACACATGTTTTTTAATTTGCTTAGTTTGTTTTTAACTTATGACAAACTTTTTTGGTTTGTTACTATAAGTATGTATATTTATTAATTTTTGCTACAAGCCATTAGCTTTGTTAATTTATATTTTAGGTTTAAGATTTCTCTTTATTTATGAACATTTTTCTTGTTTGTAATCCTTTTATTTTAAATTTAAATAGGCTACTTAGTTCTATCGTATTTTTATAAGCCAAATTACATGTGATAGTTATCAAAGAACAAATTACACCAAAGACACACGTGTAAATCATTCTGACAAACACTAGCAGAACGGAACAACATGCTGTTTTCGAAAGCCGCTACACTTTCATCATCAGCGTTCTTGTGTTTGGTCCACTTCTGTGGTGTCAGTTGATGTATATTTCAGCTATTTCTACAAACTTTTTCACTGTAAATAGAATACGTGAATTTTTTTGATTCATTCGTATTACAATTTGTGAAAACTTTTTTTGTAATGGAAAGCACAAATTACACCTCACTAACTTACAACAGTGTGACCATTGTTATCTATTCTTTACCAACTATACACATGTTTTTTAATTTGCTTAGTTTGTTTTTAACTTATGACAAACTTTTTTGGTTTGTTACTATAAGTATGTATATTTATTAATTTTTGCTACAAGCCATTAGCTTTGTTAATTTATATTTTAGGTTTAAGATTTCTCTTTATTTATGAACATTTTTCTTGTTTGTAATCCTTTTATTTTAAATTTAAATAGGCTACTTAGTTCTATCGTATTTTTATAAGCCAAATTACATGTGATAGTTATCAATGCAATTTTCATTATGTTGCATTATGACGTTTACATTTTCACACTGGCGTAAAATATACATCTCTCCATCAATATCAGCAACTCCAACGTTTTTATTTTTGAAATTTATAAAGCAAAGATTGCTTTTAAACGATACATCGAAACCAACCTTCGTTAACTGCCTCACTGATATAATATTTCCCACTAAACTTGGTGCATATAAAACTTCTTTTACCAAAACTGAATTTTCGTTTCCTTCTGTGTCATAAAATGCATATTCACCAGAGCCGATGCCCTCAATTTTTACAATTTTTTTTACAATTTTTTCTCCGTTTGCTAGTTCAATAGAACTCTTATATGATTTATCCAATTTTGGGAAAAATTTGGAATCGTTAACTGCATGTCGCGTAGCACCTGAATCTACTAACCAGCAAAATTTCTTATTTTTACCAAATTTAAAAAGAAAGTCTTCAGATTTTAGTTTTTCTTCAGCAGAATTGATTTTGTTAAAATTCTTATTAATTGGTTGCTTCTGTTTCCAATTTTTATATTTGCCACAAGTTTTCTTTAGGTGGCCAGGTTTTTTACAAAAATAACAAAAAGCATTACTCTTACCAACCATTTTTAAGACATCATCATTATTTCCATTAATACCAGGGGCCTATTTCACTAAGCTACAAGTTTACAATTACAAATGTTTTTGCCTGTAAAATTGTGAACTTGTGAATAATTGTGTTTCATAAAAATACAATTACAAATTTGTAACTACAAGAGAATTGTACAAGTTACAAGTCTACAAGTCATACAAGTGGTTTTGTTTCATTAAACTAAATTTGTACTTGTACAATTGTAGAATTGTAGGAAAAAAAGTTAGAGTCGACGGAGACCCTTAGAAAAAATTTTACAAGTTATAACTGAATGATAAATTGAATTAAAATTTGATTTTTAACTATTTTTTAATAAAAATTAGTTAAAATAAACACAAAATCGAACAATTTTAATATTAATTAGCATTTATTTGTATTAAATTATTTTAACTAGTTTATGATTTGGAAATTAAAAAAATTTAAAAAAATTAATAAATAAAAAAGTTTGACAAAAAGGAAAAATTTTAATAAACAAAAATGATATTAACAGAAAAATAAAAGGGTGTAAACCCCCTTACGGCGCATGAATTTCTGCTGAGAAGTTTGCATCTGCAAAGCTTTATTTTTCAATTGAAAATTTTCATTCTGCAGCTTCAAATTTTAAATTTGCCAGTCCACCTTTTCTTCATTTTTATCGACAGATCCATTTTCAATACATCGTTCTAAATAAAAAAAGAGTAGAAAAAACTTGAAATAGTATTTAATGGTGCTCTCTTCTTTTTCGAGAGCTCTCAGGCATCGACACCAGCTCCTCCTCGTTCTTGGTAGGAGTCACTTATGTATCTGGCAGCGATGAGACAGTGTCATTGCAGTCCTCTAAATTGATACTCACTAATTCCTGCAATAATACTGCATCACCTTTATGCTCCTTTGGCCGGATGCCATCACATATTGCTGACTCCTTTCCAACAACTTCCAAAACCAGGGTGTCCAGCTCCGTGAGCTTTATGGCCCTTCCGCCAGCCGCCCCTGTCTTTCGGGAGTTGTCTCTCTTGGCCTTAATTAAAAAAATATTATAATATAACGTTAACACTCTGTAAAACCAGCTTACCAGTGTCGCACTTTTAATGTTTGCCCAAAAAACATCACGAACGTATTTGGCGTCTTTTGCACTTTATCCAAGTGCAAGACACCGCATACGCACGTTCTCCCACTCATCCATTTTTATCTCTTTGGTAAGTTAATCGCTAAACTTACCAAAGAGAACGTCTTTGGCAGCTAGAATCTCCTGCACCACAGTAATATTATTTTTTAGATTTGCCATTACAAAACAAAAATTAAATTAAATTAAACACAAACTACATTCATATGTATGTTTTGATTGATTAGTGGTGTGATAACAATCAAAAAAAAAATTATCGATATACATTGGAGTACCCATAATTGCAAAAGTATTTGAAATAACTTTTGAAATTTTTATATAGTTCATGGGTACTCTAAAATACATATATTCACACATATGTTTAATTATTCTGCGTTTTTATATGATATTTGAGCATTTTGAGTAATAATAAATAAGAATTGTAAAATTAATATCACAATATATAAAAAGACTTGTAATTGTAGAAATTGTAGTTTACAAGTGAAAAAAGCTACAAGTATTGTGAAAATTTTAATGAAACACAATTCATCAGCACTTGTAAGAATGAGACTTGTAATTGTAACTTGTAAACTTGTAGAATTGTAGTTTAGTGAAACAGGCCCCAGCATGTAATCTTCTTTCATACTCCGCAATTGCCCCGATTTTTCGGAGACTTTTACGCTGCAAACAGACGCCAGTGATTATGGCTTAGGAGCTGCCCTCACCCAAGTTTTAGACGGAGAGAAACGAGTAATAGCATACGCCAGCCAACATCTGAATGGCGCGGAAAAGAACTACTCAACTATTGAGAAGGAATGTCTGGCCATAGTCTGGCGAGTACGAAAAATACGAGCGTATGTAGAAAGTTACCACTTCGTGATAAATACCGCCCACCTTGCATTGAAATGGCTAAACTCCCTCCAAAGTCCCACAGGTAGACTAGCACGATAGGCACTAGAATTGCAACAATATACATTCACAATCCAGTATCGTAAAGGCAATAATAATGTCGTTGCAGATACGCTATCCCGTCAACCCATTCCATTCGCAAGACTTGGCAGCTGCGATGCATCCCAAGCAGAAGAGAAGTTTTCTGACTACTCTCTGGTTTTCCAAGAATTATACCGAAATTTTCCCCGACACTTTCCCGACGAAGACGATAACCCTTGGAAACTATGCCTGGCTACCGCAAACCGTCAGCGCGTGCTACAGGAAAACCACGATAGCGTGACCTCTAGTCACCTAGGGTTCCGTAAATCTCTCATGAGAATAATGAACCGATACTACTGGCCTAGTATGTACCGAGATGTGAAACGTTATGTGCGCCGTTTTAAGTCATGTCAGCAATACAAAGTAAGTCAACAAAAGCCTGCCGGAGAGATGTTAACGAAGATCCCAGAAGAGCCGTGGGCCACACATTGGTTCAAGAGCGGCATTAATTCATTTTTTTTATGTCTTCTGATTTACCTGATTTTTTTACAGTTTATAATAAACAATCTAGTTATCATGTACCAGAAATATTAGGCTTATATCTTTATTACTTTTTTCTCCAGAGACATTCAAATTTGTACTAAGTGATTGCGTTTCAAATGACCGCATTATATATGCTACATTCTATCGCTTCGTGCTTTTAAAATACTCTTATAATGATACCATAATAATTTTTTATATACATTTGGATGCTGTAAATTATATATAAATATACAAATAAAAAAAATTTCAAAATTAAAAAAAAATTTTTACTACTAAGAATTGTCCAAAAATACTTATTTTCTCTAACTTCTATGGCTTGTATCTATTAATCTCAAACTGACTTGGGCCCCAGACTTATATCACATTCAAGTTTGAAGTCTCAGCTAACGATTTATTAAAAATTCAGCTGCTCGTTTTTGCTCGTAAGCAATTCCGATATAAAAAACTTAAAAAAATTAGGAAAAATTTCCTTCACAAGCATGTTATTGCGCATTCAATAACAACTTTCTTTTTTTGCTTACTATATTGCAAAATGCAATATCAAAACCGAAGTTTGAAAATATGTGCTTTCTAATTGAATAACATAGAAATTATTACACTTTTTATCAGTGATGCCATTTATAATTTTGAAAAATCCCTACGCTTTTCAAAAAAATCACTACTTTTCCCTTCTTTAAGTATTTTTTATTCCCCACATTTTTCCCTATGTTTTTTTGCAATACAAAGTAATAACTTCTAACCATTATTTATAGTGTTATTTTTGTTGTTGTTGAAAGTTCAATATTTTAATCAGCTGTGATTATTAGTTGCATTGTTTTTGTGATTACAGCTTATTACGTTATTGTTTTGAATTTCTTATCAGCTGTGATTATTAGTTGTTATTAAATAAATAATTAGTTTATTGTTTTTGAAGTGACAAATAGCAAAAAAAAATTTTAAATATGAACAATCTTCAGTTATCTTATTATGAAATTTTTGATCTTTTATTAGATTGTGATAAGAACATTGATGTAGTTTGCGATATTATTACAACAAATAATACGAACTTATCAGTTAATAACGTAGATCAATTAAAATTTTTTTTTGTTTTTTCATTTATGTTTTAATCAAATAAAAACACGAAAATTTAAATCTGTGTAGCTTTTTTAAGCTTTTTAACAAGGAAATTTTTGCATTTTATGTGGTTATTTTATGTGGGAGGTGGGCGTAGTAGATTTTGCTAATTTTTTCACCATTCATTAATATTATCATAAAATTGCAATGAGCAAAAAGTTGTGACTGTACGACGATTTTTAACTTTTGTGTTATATGTGAAGTAGGCGTGGTTGCGCTCGGATTATTTCCATATTTGCAGTATTTGTTTATCACAACCCAATGTTAGTATATACCAAAATTCAAGACTCTACGATGTTTGCTTATATTTAATGCCACCAATCATATGAAGCTGAACCACTGTGGGCCACCGTCTGCGCCGATTTTGTTGGGCCATTGTCCTGCTCAAAGCATGGCAATACAATGCTGCTAGTAATGTTTGACAAATTTTCAAAGTGGGTAGAGCTGATTCCGATGCGAAAGGCGACAGCAGAAGGAGTAGTCACAGCATTCCGGGAGCGTATTCTTGCTCGCTATGGGGTCGCCAAGGTCTTGATAACCGATAATGGTGCCGCGTTCAATTCACGTATAGTGAAGAAATTTCTAGTCGATATGGGTGTACGACAACAATTCACAGCTACCATATATGCCACAAGAGAACCCAACTGAACGTGCGAACCGTACGATCAAAACAATCATCGCCCAATTTGCGAGCGAGCAACACCATAACTGGGATGAGGTACTCCCGGAGGTTATATTGGCCATTAACACCAGCGTTGCTGAATCCACCGGGTACTCACCTGCGTCTCTCACCCAAGGGCGTGATGCACGTTTACCAAGAGCCCTGTATGATGCAGTCACTCATGGCGCGGGGAGCAAACAGCTTAGTCCTGAGGGACGAAAATCAGAACTACAAGAGGTCTTTACCACAGTAAGAAAGAATCTGATGAAAGCCGCTGAAAAACAGAAGCGACATTATAATCTGAGGCGGCGAAAATGGAAACCTGAGATAGGTTACTTAGTGTTGTTGAGACACCATCCACTATCGAAAGCAATCGACGGTTTTGCAGCGAAGCTGGCTCCAAAGTTTGGGGAATCTTGTGTCATAAGGTCTTTTATATCACCAGTCATCATTCAAGTACAAGATAGGACCAACAACAATATAAAAACAGCACAGTTACAAGACATAAAACCTTATAATACCTAACTTAGCATATTTATAATCAATGTTTTTAAAATTTCATAATAGGAGAAATAAGAAGAAAAATGGAGAAGCACTTTCAAACAACTTGCCGAAAATTTAGGAGACGTATGGAAGAAGAAAACAGCAAAGGACGGAAAACAATGTTCTTCGGAGAAGAGGACACTCCCTCGGCAAAAAAGAAGCGCAGATGGGCAGTTGCCAGCCGAACAAGCGGACCAACCACCACGTGTTTTCAATTGAGCACAACACCAATGCACGCCACCTTCCGGACAGCTCAAGGCGTAGCGCAGCTGAAGAGAAATAATCTAGAAGTACCCCAGACACATGGCGAGAGCGGACCTTCAATCGACAGCATCCCGAACACGCATTTCAGTGGTATATTGGAACGTGAAGACCGTGAGTCAGGGTTTAGCCCACTCGACGGTTGTCATGAGTTGCTAGAGATACCAGGGAGGAAACTAGGCATTATTCCGCCAGCAGAAAAACGCGAAGATGCAGCAGCCAAGTCAGAATTAGATGCATCACAACCCGTTTGCAACGAGGCCAAAACCACATCGGAAACTACGCAACCAAGATTGGTAACCTTTCCAAGTTCCTACTAGCGAAAGCTTTCAGCGAGTTCATCCGAGCCCCATCCATCCATCCATCACGACATTCCCACGCCTATTAATAGACGCGTCCTCCATTACATAGGTAGCGCCCAACCTATCCGGCTCGGGCTCCTTCCCTTCAACGTTGACGAGTATACCACCTACGCGCAAGCAGAGCAAAGTGTCAGGGGAAACGCTACAAACAATGGAACCACTTACGGTAGCGCTCACCACTGCGCCAATGATGTCAATAAGAAGACAAAAGGACGACCAGATGGGATGGAAGGCGGCGTTAAACGATACCATGAAAAGGCCCGTAGAGCAGAGGGCAGGTCAACGGTGCAAATTTTTACACAAACTGGATGGAGCGATCTACCGCATCATTATAGCCAGAGGCAGAACGGTAAAAGTTGAGAGGTTCTCGTAAGAAGGGAGGGTATGTGACGGTGAAAATCGGTGCCCTCGTTTTCATCGTCCATTTATGGCCAACTACAACAGTACGTAGAGGCGATAGTTTACTTCAATTCAAACACATACTTAAATCTGAACTAAAACTATTTTTGCCTTATTTGTTCTTACAAGCACTTGAACCTGAAGAATGCTAAATGAATCAAAATAAAACACCTTACATGCTTTAAAACGATTGATTGATATTTTCTTTATTTTTCATTCTTATATACATACAAAATTGTTTTACAATAAATTGATTTAAATTGCTTACTAGGTAGAATAAACCAAAGTTGCGAAATAACTTTTTTGTAGCAAACTTAAAGTTAAAAACAATCATTTCTGCTTTGTCAACAACAATGGTTAATGAACTTTAAAACGGAACTTAAGTAATATAAGTATTTAAGTAATATAAGTATTTAATAATGATAATTAAATAATAAATTATGCTTTGTTAACAACAATGGTTAATGAACTTTAAAACAGAAATTAAATAATAGGGGAATTCACACCGAGTCTGTTAATCCGGTAATTTGTTAGTTGGTAATTTGTTAAAACACTTTACTGTGAACACACTTTTTGTTCTATCTCAGTAGTGCGGTAACTTTTGCTACAAAACAGATGATTTAAATTTATTAAAAAGCAAAAATGCCTCGAGAAAGTGCAAAAACAAAAATAGTAAAAAATTTAATTGAAAATTCTTTGGAGGAAATAAAATTTATTACTGGTAAGTAAATAGGTAATCAGAAATACATGGAACTAATTTTATAATTCTTTTAAGACGTATTCAGTGATGATGAAGATTTGGTGGAGGATACCATTGACGAGCTATATGATGACTTGCTCATTGTACTTACATGTCGAAGAGGTGTGGAAAATATTATTCCAAAATCTATTCAGTGGTGCGACGATATTTTAACTACAATGGATGATAATCGGTTCCGTCAAATGCTACGTGTGGACCGAACTCAATTTGCTCACTTATTGTCCCTTATAGAAAACGACGACGTTTTTGCGAAATGTAGTGGCAAGCAATTCCCCGTCGATATACAGTTAGCTGTTGTTCTATACCGATTAGGCTCCTCTGGAGAAAGTGCCTCCATCCGAAAAATTGCGTCAACTTTTGGGATTGGTGACGGAGGAACGTTGACTAAAATTACTCGCAGAGTGTTCAAGGGATTTTTAAAGCAACTTCATTTATATATATATATATATATATATATATATATATATATATATATATATTGGCCGGATCCCACTGAGCGCTCTGAAATAGTGCGGGAAACATTCAACGAGCTACCATTCTGCGTAGGTTACGTGGATGGCACTGAAATAAAGCTCGCCGAAGCGCCAATAAAAAATCCTGAGGCGTTCTTTTCCAGAAATCATGTTTATGCAATTAAAGCTCAAATGGTTTGCGACTACAAGCGCAAAATTCGCGATATTGTCGTTGGCTACAGTGGCTCTACTCACGATGCAAAAATATTTAAAAATTGTTCGCTTTACAAACATCAGCCAAGATTCTTTTCCGGACAGGAATGGGTTGCCGGAGATTCAGCATACCCCCTCAGTAACATCATTATAACGCCTTACAGAAGCAACTCTCAACAATTTGAACCAGCTAAAAGAAAGCAATTCAACAAGCAGCATAGCAGATACCGAGTTAGGATTGAACACTGCTTCGGCATATTAAAAGAGCGTTTTTGCAGTTTAAAAGAACTAAGGATTCGAATTCAAAACGAAAGTAGTCAAAAATACTGCAACGAATGGATACTAGTATGCTGCATTCTTCACAACATACTCATAGATAGCAGTGAAAGTGATGACTTAAAAGATAGTTCACCTGAAGACATTAATGAAGAAGAAGTGGAAGAAACGACCTCAAATAACTTTGAATTAAAAAGACAATCCTTATATCATCTTATGTTTCCAAATTC
This sequence comes from Germaria angustata, assembly GCA_963681545.1. Taxonomy (NCBI): domain Eukaryota; kingdom Metazoa; phylum Arthropoda; class Insecta; order Diptera; family Tachinidae; genus Germaria; species Germaria angustata. The sequence goes on along the minus strand of OY813000.1, from coordinate 76,269,551 downwards.
AGTTTAATTAAATTAAAAATTATAATTAAATTTTAAAAAATTCACATTTTCATTAAGTTACTTCAAGAGATCATATTCAGTTTTTAAAAAATATTTGGTACTTCATAAGAGGGTATTGCTTTGAGCTACCACAATTTGTAAAAAAAACTTATTCTCTATTATATTTATATTTTAATTCAAGCATTGCCAGCCTCTCTTTTTGCTCCAATTCCATTTTTTTAATTCAAACTCCTTATCTGACTTCTCCTTTTAAACACAGCTGTTTTTTGTTACCGAGTAACAAGAAAATTACCAAGCTTGCCAGACTGGTACTTTGTTACTCGGCAGTTCGATAATTTGTTAATTTTACAAAAACCAAATACACGTAAAAAACTATCGAATAACGACTAACGAATTAACAAGGCCGGTGTGAATAACCCTAATATTTTTAATAATGATAATTAAATACAAAAAAAAATAATAAAATTATGTTGACGTAAGTATCAACATTCTCCCCCGCGTTGACCAACGGTCACTGGTGACAAACGTTCATTAGGGTTGATATCTGCAATATCGATTGTAACAGGTCGAGATAAGGGAACAGAATGTGGTGTCGGTTGAGCGATCTTATGATTTTTTCTTTTCTTATAGATTGAGTATAGCTTGACTGTGATGGCTACTAAAATAATTAGAGAAATTAGAAGTGCAGTGTAACTTACAGCGTGGTGATGTTGGCTTTGGGACCTGATTAGCTCTGGTAATCGTACAATAGTTGACTCATCAAGTTGTTTTTGCAGGCTATTCAGTTGATTTAGATGGGTTTCAAACTGATTGCTAGTATTCAAAATTCTTTTAATTTCTTGATCAATGTCGCTGAATTGACGTATGAAGTATGCAAGCTATTTGATGCATCAAAGTGGCCTTGTATAGTGAGAAAGTTGTTTTTAATTATGCAATTTGGTTTTATTTGCATTATCCCAGTGCCTCTTATTAGCCATTGGGAGGCTTCAGTGCCACAAACTGCTGAAATTTCTATTTCTGTTGTGATAGCAAAGATCCATTTATTCGGATTTTTCAATTGCGTCCATGTTGTGTTATCTATCAGCCGGGTAATGTTACAGTTTGCTGTGTTTTGCTTATTGAGGATACTAACTTCACAGGAATTTTTCTCCTTTTTAAATCTAAGCTGTTTGTTGTGGCATATATATGTATCCCTTTTTGCTATAGTGCAGCTTGACAAATCGTCGGTTGTAACTGGAATAAATTCATCTCTCTGGGGATTCACCGCTAGAAAAGATACATCTGATTTGATGGCTATTAGAGCGTTATCTCTTGCTGTTGGGACTGGAGTTTTCTTCAGAATTTCTAGGATTTATTGAGCTATCAGTTGCAACCTAATCTCGATGAGGACTTCGTCTTTTGTCACGGCCGCATTTGTCTTCATTAGCTTATATAGTTGAACCAAACTATCGTCTTCAATTGGAAGCATATGTTGTACTGGTAGATGTGCTTTTATTGTGGTTAATTCAGTCCTTAGCTGATGAGGTGATAATAAAAGTGGACAAATTTTTTCATGATGCGCATCCGTTAGTACATCGGTGATCTCCCTTTCTACCCTTTGCAATTTCAGTGCTGTTAATGTTAATTGATTGGAAAGAAGTGATATTAGTTGTGTTTCACATTGTTCCAATAAAACGTGGTAACATTGATGGAACTAAAATTCAAATATACGAAGAAAAAGATTTCCGCAATATGGTTAATGAATTTGAAAAAAATAGAACAAGTTTTTACACATTCAAGCTTAAGAGCGCTAAAGGCCTACAGGACGTGTTGAAGAACATCAATTCTTACGTTGTCCCTGCTGGAATAAAAGATGCTCTCACCTTGAAAGGATTCAAGGTAAAAAAATGTATCCAACATAATAAGCAGGGAGAAGATCTCCCAACCCTTATTTCGCATTGAACTGGAGCCAAATGATATTAAATTGAAGAAAAATGCAGAACACTCTGCTTCAAGTATTAGTTAACAAGCCATGAACACATTAAAATTATGTTTCTGGAACGCAACGGCATTCGCCAACATAGAAACGAGCTTGAGCACTTCCTCACGGTGAAGAATATTGATATAATGTTGGTATCTGAGACTCATTTGACTTCGAGAAGCCTTTTTAAAATGAATGGCTACACCTTATATGATTCAAAGGACCCGAGAGGAAGAGCATGCGGAGGATCAGAAACTCTAATAAAGTCCAGACTCAAGCACTATATTCTTGAGAACACTTGTGAAGTCCATCTACAAGCAACAAATATTTGCATCGAACATTTTTATACAAATCTCGTAATATCATCAGTTTACTCCCCTCCCAGATTTTCAATCACTGAGGATCAATACGAGGATTTTTACAAAACTTTTGAACCTTGTTTCATACCAGCTGGCGACTACAATGCAAAACATACGTTCTGGAGATCGCGTCTTATTACACCTAAAGGTCGATCGTTGTTCAACACAGTTTCAAAAATGGTCTTGGACGTCATTTCGAGCGGGAAGGCCACTTACTGGCCTACTTACATACAAAAAATTCCGGATGTTATAGATTTTAGCGTCATGAATTTAATTCATGTTGAAGCTTTTCATGATCTCTCCTCTGATCACTCTCCAACGATTGTTACAATTTGTAGCCCACTAAGAAGTGACTTACCTCACCCATATGTGAAAATGATAAATCGTGTTAATTGGCTGGGGTTCAAAATATATCTCAACAGTCATCGTACGGAAAACATCAAGCTAAGAACTTCCGATGATATTGAATTTAACATTGCCAATCTTACCGAAAATATTAAACAGGCTGCTAAACATGCCACTACTTCCTATCCGCAGACTGGGTTTAATAGAATTTATTTTGCGGATATTGAATGGAAAAGGTAATATATTTGCTGGGTATTTAAAATACGTATTTGCCCCAAACACATGTACTGGTGCTGTTAATTTGCCGAGTGTAGTTGCTCTACACCCTCGACCCATAAAGTTTAAGATGCGTGATGTACAAAAACTAATTGCTGAAACCAACCCAAAGAAAGCTCCGGGTATTGATGGAATTACCAACAAGATGCTGATGAAGTTGTCTCGTATTGCTATTAGAATCCTGTTATTTATTTTTAATGGCATTTTACGACTGGAGTATTATCCACACAGCTGGAAACTTGCCAAGGCTGAGCCATATAGGCCAATAAGTTTACTGTCAACAATTTCAAAGCTCTTCGAAAAGCTGCTCATGATAAAATTGTCCCCAATTCTAACTGATAATGGGTGCATACCGGAACTTCAATTTGGGTTTAGAAGTCAGCATAGTACCGTTGAACAATGTCATAGATTGGTTCATTTCATAAGAAGAACATTTGAAGAAAAGAAGTATTGTTCTTCCCTCTTTATTGATGTTTCTCAAGCATTTGTGGCATGAAGGCCTAATTTTAAAATTGAAGACATATCTGCCAATAAACATTGTAAATCTTTTGGAAAGTTACATTTTTGCCCGGAAGTTCACTGTTGTGGAAGGAGACTTCATGAGTGTGCCCGAAACTTTCTCATCCGGTGTGCCACAGGGGAGTATACTGGGGCCAGTTCTGTGTTTGATTTATACCTGTGATATGCCTTTGAGCAGTAATGTTCTCACTTTTACATTTGCCGATGATACAGCCTGTCTTAGTATGCATGAAAACCCTCACGAGGCATCATGTTATCTTTCAGGAAGATATTAACCTGTTGGAACTGTGTAAATGAGCAAAAGTGTGTTCATATCACATTTACCCTACGAAGAGACACTTGTTCCCCCATTCGAATCAACAATCAAGTTTTTCCTCAACATTCACAGGTGAAATAATTTGCTATAAGTTAACACAAATAAAATTTAAATTAACTCAGCTACATTGACTGATGGTAGAAGTTCAACCTCAGTCTAGATTGTAAACTTTTAATATAAGTCGATTTTGAAACCCATATGGTGTTATGGAATTTATCTATGGGGGACTGCTTCAGCTTCCAATGTAGAGTTAATCCAACGAATGCAAAACATAATTTTAAGGTTAATAGCATCGGCTCCATGGTATATGAAAAATTAAATTTTACATCGTGATTTAAATATGCCACTTGTTATTAGAGTTATGAATTGATATTGTCGAGAACCGTAACTTCTATTATAAGTTTATTTATTATAATGAAAAAATATATTACATATCAAAATTATAAAACCTTTTAAACAAAATTCGAAGCCTATTATTCAATTTGTTTTACAGAGTTATTTATAGTTTTACACAGTAAGAAATAATATAGTGTATGATAATAAGTGAATGTTCATACTCCAACACTCCTCCTCATTCACTTTAAATTACATTTATCGCATAAATACTTATGTTTGTTAAGTGGTAAAGGATTCGTTAAAATGTCCGCTACCATTTCTTCTGTTGGACAGTAGCATGAAGTTATGATATCTTTTCTAACTAAATCTTTTGTCATTTTATATTTTGTATCCATATGTTTAGTTTTGAAGAAAAATATATCTTCATTTAAAAGGCGTAAGCAGCTTTGGTTATCATTGAATATTGTTGTTGGTTCATCTGCTGGTTGATGAAAATCTTTCAAAAGTTGTTTTATCCATTTGGCTTCTTTAGCTGTTTCTGAAAATGAAATGTATTCTGCCTCACATGTTGATGTAGCAACTAATGATTGTTTTTGACATGACCAGGAAATTGTACCACCATTGTAGAAAAATATTCTTCCACTATTTGACTTTCTTTCAATTCTCTCTTCTGCCCAGTTGGCATCAGCATATCCAACTAATTCTTGTTTTTCTTTTTTATTACTTAGTTATAATTTGACGTTTGCTGTGGTTTTTAAATATTTCAAAACACGTTTGCATTGCTCCCAATCTTCATTTGTAGGATTTGACACTTTTTGAGATAAAATGCTTATAGGTGCTGCTATATCAGGTCTGGTATTCACTGACATATACAATAAATGACCAATAAGTTTTCGATATTTGTTATTATTTTCGATTAAACGCGTCGGAATAGCGGGAGGAGATGAATGTAGAGCATGTGGGGAGGAGAGCGAAACATTGGAACACTATTTGTGCCAATGCCCCGCCTTCTCACAAATAAGATCCCGATATCTTGGGGGTGACATCTTACCGGACATAAGCCGATTACGGGGAATATGCTGGAGGAAATTAAGGAACTTTGTGAGTGACACGGAGTTTTTCTAGACCTTTGGGTCAATATGTTATGGTTAAACTCAAAGGAGCGCACAACAAGCCTTCACTGGCTTAGGTGTATGTCGTATGACATGGGCTGACATACCCCTTCAATCAACCTAACCTAACCTATTATTTTCGAGAGGAACTGTGTCTCCTCCTTTCCCGTAACTCAGATCCATTGAAGTTTCAGTAGGCTTTGCATCTTGGAGTCCAAATTCTCTTGCAGTTTTGTCTATATATGCAGATTGACAAAGTTGAAAATTATCATTCTCATCTTTTGATATTTCAATACCCAAGTAGTGCATTAAGTTTCCCAAATCTTGCAAAACAAATTTACTAGATAATTTACCAATAACGAAATCTGTTTGCTCTTCAGTACAACAAGCTAATATAAGATCATCGACATAAACTATTATATAGCATGCTTTTCCAAAAAGCTGAGCATAATACAAACATGGATCATTCAGACTTTGTCCAAAACCAGCGCTGAAAATGATTTCGTGTAAGGTGCTGTTCCAAGATCTTGCCGCTTGCTTTAATCCATATATACTCTTCTTTAACAAGCATACTACATTTTCGTTTCCTTGTTGGAATCCTTGAGGTTGTTTCATACAAATTGTTTCAGACAATTTACCGATCAAAAACGCTGTCTTAGCATCAATGTGGTTAATAACCATATTATTCTTTCCAGCTATTGAAAGCAAAATTATAAATGTTATATGTGATACAACGGGAGCAAAAAACTCATCGTAATCAATTCCATACTTCTGCGAAAACCCTTGAGCCACAAGGCGGGCCTTAAAACGGCATATATCACCATCAACATTTCTCTTTATTTTGTAAACCCATTTACTGCCAACAGCATTTGACTTCTCATGTAATAAAACCAGGTCCCAAGTTTTGTTATTTTCCATTGATTCCATCTCTTCCTGCATAGCTGCAAGCCAATGCTCCCTTTCATCACTCTTGATAGTTTTTTGATAACTTGTTGGCTCTTTGACCAAATTTCGTCTATAAATCTTCTTGCTTTTTCCTTTATTTACTCTAATTGAAATCCTGGTAGCTGTATGAGTATTCGAAATCTCTTGTTCTTCAGTATCACAATCATCAGTAGTTACTGAAATGTTTTTATTGATTGCTATATTCTCTTCAGTTTCACTGATATTCTCCTCCTCAATCAATAACGGTGTGAAAGTTTGATTATTTTGTGTATCAAAACTTAAGGATACTTCTTTATCAATGGAATTATCTGTAACATCTGTAAATCAAACATCACGACTTATGACAAGTTTTTTTAGTTTTACTGTTGTAGCAACAATAAGCTTTTGAAGTGTTATCATAACCCAGGAATATCATTTCCTGTGATGTATCATCTAGTTTACGCCTTCTTTCAGAAGGAGTATGCACAAAACATTTAGATCCAAAAATATGGAAATTTTTTAAACTCGGTTTTGAGTGATGCGGTGTTGTATTTACAACCTTTGAAAAAATTCTATTTTGAATGTAATTTGCAGTTGATATAGCCTCACCCCAAAATGTATGCGGTAAATTAGCATCAATAAGCATGCACCTTGCCATCTCAACCAAGGTTCTATTTTTTCTTTCTGCCATCTCATTTTGTTGGGGACTATATGGAGCGGTTAATTCAACTTCAATTCCTTCAGACTTTAGATACTTTGTCAAATTCTTTGCCGTATATCCTCCACCTCTATCAGACCGAAAAACTTTAGGAATACAACCAAAACTCGTCCGACAAAACGAGATAAACTCTTTTATAATATCCTCCACTTCGGATTTTTTGACATTAAACGTATTGTTGTAACACCATCTATAAAACTTATGAAATATTTCTTCCCCGATAGAGTAACGGTCTGCATTGGTCCACATATATCCGTATGGATTAACTGCAATGGCTCTGTTGATTTAGTACAGGACTGCCTTGGAAATGGAGTTCTAGTTAATTTTCTCTTAGAACAACTTTCGCAAATTTCTTTTATGTTACATTCAACAATTTTAAAATCGTTTAATAAGTTTTCTGAAATCATTTTACGTATTGCTGCTGGGTTGCGACGCCCTTATTTACGGTGCCACTGATGAATGCAATTTTCATTATTTTGCATTATGACGTTTGCATTTTCACACTGGCGTAAAATATACATCTCTCCATCAATATCAGCAACTTCAACATTTTTATTTTTGAAATTTATAAAGCAAAGATTGTTTTTAAACGATACATCGAAACCAACCTTCGTTAACTGCCTCACTGATATAATATTTCCCACTAAACTTGGTGCATATAAAACTTCTTTTACCAAAACTGAATTTTCGTTTCCTTCTGTGTCATAAAATGCAAATTCACCAGAGCCGATGCCCTCAATTTTTACCATTTCTCCGTTTGCTAGTTCAATAGAACTCTTATATGATTTATCCAATTTTTGGAAAAATTTGGAATCGTTAACTGCGTATCGCGTAGCACCTGAATCTACTAACCAGCAAAATTTCTTATTTTTACGAAATTTAAAAAGAAAGTCTTCAGATTTTAGTTTTTCTTCAGCAGAATTGATTTTGTTAAAATTCTTATTAATTGGTTGCTTCTGTTTCCAACTTTTATATTTGTCACAAGTTTTCTTTAGGTGGCCAGGTTTTTTACAAAAATAACAAAAATCATTACTATTACCAACCATTTTTAAGACATCATCATTATTTCCATTAATACCAGCATGTAATCTTCTTTCATACTCCGCAATTGCCCCGATTTTTCGGAGACTTTTACGCTGCAAACAGACGCCAGTGATTATGGCTTAGGAGCTGTCCTCACCCAAGTTTTAGACGGAGAGAAACGAGTAATAGCATACGCCAGCCAACATCTGAATGGCGCGGAAAAGAACTACTCAACTATTGAGAAGGAATGTCTGGCCATAGTCTGGGGAGTACGAAAAATACGAGCGTATGTAGAGAGTTACCACTTCGTGATAAATACCGACCACCTTGCATTGAAATGGCTAAACTCCCTCCAAAGTCCCACAGGTAGACTAGCACGATAGGCACTAGAATTGCAACAATATACATTCACAATCCAGTATCGTAAAGGCAATAATAATGTCGTTGCAGATACGCTATCCCGTCAACCCATTCCATTCGCAAGACTTGGCAGCTGCGATGCATCCCAAGCAGAAGAGAAGTTTTCTGACTACTCTCTGGTTGGCCAAGAATTATACCGAAATTTTCCCCGACACTTTCCCGACGAAGACGATAACCCTTGGAAACTATGCCTGGCCACCGCAAACCGTCAGCGCGTGCTACAGGAAAACCACGATAGCGTGACCTCTAGTCACCTAGGGTTCCGTAAATCTCTCATGAGAATAATGAACCGATACTACTGGCCTGGCATGTACCGAGATGTGAAACGTTATGTGCGCCGTTTTAAGTCATGTCAGCAATACAAAGTAAGTCTACAAAAGCTGCCGGAGAGATGTTAACGAAGATCCCAGAAGAGACGTGCGCCACCTTCTGCGCCGATTTCGTTGGACCAATTCCCCGCTCAAAGCATGGCAATACAATGCTGCTAGTAATGTTTGACAAATTTTCAAAGTGGGTAGAGCTGATTCCGATGGGAAAGGCGACAGCAGAAAGAGTAGTCAAAGCATTCCGGAAGCGTATTCTTGCTCGCTATGAAGTCCCCAAGGTCTTGATAACCGATAATGGTACCCAGTTCAATTCACGCATAGAAGAAGAAATTTCTAGTCGATATGGGTGTACGGCAACAATTCACAGCACCAGAGGACCCAACTGAACGTGCGAACCGTACGATCAAAACAATCATCGCCCAATTTGCGAGCGAGCAACACCATAACTGGGATGAGGTTATTTTGGCCATCAACACCAGCGTTGCGGAATCCACCTGCGTTTCTCACCCAAGGGCGTGAACCACGTTTACCAAGAGCCCTGTACGATGCAGTCACTCATGGCACGGGGAGCAAACAGCTTCGTCCTGAGGGACGAAAATCAGAACTACAAGAGGTCTTTACGACAGTTAGAAAGAATCTGATGAAAGCCGCTGAAAAACAGAAGCGACATTATAAGCGGCGAAAATGGAAACCTGAGATAGGTGACTTAGTGTTGTTGAGACAACATCCACTATCGAAAGCAATCGACGGTTTTGCAACGAAGCTGGCTCCAAAGTTTGGGGAATCTTATGTCATAAGGTCTTTTATATCACCAGTCATCATTCAAGTACAAGATAGGACCAACAACAATATAAAAACAGCATATTGTTGGCATCACTGTTTACGAATGTCAAGATGGGAAAAAATGAAAAATGACTTCATAAGAGTATTAGCGGTGGAACACAACTGATGTGAATTTTATTAAATTGAATTTTATTGTATGTGCTTATATTGAATAAATGAATAATTAAATGTTGAATTAAGCTTATGTTGTTTCCGTCAAACACAACATAATTGTGGCGACGAGGATTTTACGAATTAGGAAGTTCACGTACATAAGAAATTAGTTGTGAATTCTCCCCACGTGTATATTTTAAATACATCCACCGTCTCTTTTCAAAAAAAAAAAAGAAAAAAATTGTTTTCCGTATAACTTACGAAGAAGAATCCGATTATCTTTTTCTCTCAATATGACTGAAAAATGCATGGAAACGTTAACCAAGCTCCTTCAAAATCATGACGCAATACTGCAGCAACTTTTGCAGAAAAACGAGGTAAAAAACATAACCTCAAACACGGCATTTGATCTCTCAAATCAGATCGCTGAATTTTGCTACGATGCAGAGTCCGGAGTATTTTTTGAATCATGGTACAAGAGGTATGAACCGCTTTTTAAAGAAGATGGCAAAGATCTCGACGACCCCACTAAAGTTAGACTCCTTCTACGTAAAATCCACATATCAAATTATGAGAAATACTCTAACCTAAATTTGCCAAAGATGACAAACGAATTCACGTTCGATGAAACTGTGCAAAAACTTACAGATTTGTTTGGGCTGAAAAAATCATTGTTTCATCGACGGTACGAGTGCCTCCAGATGGAGAAAAGTGACGTGGAAGATTTCACCACGTACGGCAGCAAAGTTAACAAACTATGTGAAAGTTTCGAGCTGTCAAAAATTTCAGCAGATTAGTTTAAGAGTTTGATTTTTATACTTGGATTGAGGTCATCGCGTGATAAAGAAATTCGAACGCGCCTTTTGTCTAAACTAAATGACGGCACACTCAAAGGAATCGATAAGCTTATAGCCGAATGTCAAATGGTCATAAATTTAAAATTAGACGCCAACTTAATTGAAAATCCCAGGGAATCAAAAGTATCCATCAATTCCGTAAAACAGACGCGAGTAAAAAAGGTTCCAACAAACATACACCAAGGCCAAGCAGGAAACGTTAAATTAGCTGAAAAATCGTTGGGCATGCGGCGGAATGCACTACATGAAGGACTGCTACTACAAAGGTCACAGGTGCAAACAGTGTACACGGATTGGACACAAGGAAGGATATTGTGGCTGCTTTCCAAACAAACAGCCAAGCAAGATAAGTACCTCCTTTAAATCAAATCGTGATAAGACTTTTGTTAAGGAAATTTCTGTTAACAGTGTATGCGGCATGGAAACAAAACGCAAATTTATTACAGTGCAAATAAATGGTGTGGATGCTACTCTACAGATCGACTGCGGTTCAGACATCACAATCATATCGAAGTCGATGTGGGAACATGTTGGCAGTCCAAAATTATTAAAACCAACATCCACGGCACATAATGCGGACAAGCGTCGTCTCAACATAAATGGACAATTTACTTGTGATATTACCTTAAATAATGTTATAAAAAGTGGAGTATGTTATGTGGCTGATGATATAAACCTTCTGGGTATAGACTTCATAGAAAAATTTAATCTATGGGACGTTCCTCTACGAGAAGTTTGCAACCACATCACTAAAGACCACATAACAACACATCCAGTTGTATCACGATTCCACGAATTGTTTAAAGGCAATTTGGGGCTGTGTACCAAAACGAAAGTTAAACTTCATCTCAAAGAGGGAGCAAAACCAGTCTTCAAACCAAAGCGACCAGTCGCTTATGCAGTCCTGCCACTGGTAGATGAAGAGTTACAGAGGTTGCAAAAGCTAGGAATTATATCCCCAGTTGAATATTCCGACTGGGCTGCACCCATCGTCGTTATCAAAAAAAAGGAAGGTAACGTTAGAATCTGTGCAGATTACTCTACAGGCCTAAATGAGGCGCTCCAACCAAATCAATTCCCGCTCCCACTGCCGGAAGCAATCTTTGCAAAAATCGGAAATGGTAAGATTTTCAGCCATATTGACCTTTCCGACGCTTTTCTACAAGTCGAGATCGAAGAGGATTCGCGCAAAATTCTCACCATCAATACGCACCGAGGACTTTTTACGTTCAATCGGTTGCCGCCAGGCATAAAATCAGCTCCGGGAGCATTTCAACAAATTATGTCATCAATGGTCGATGATATAGATGGTGTCGCTACATACATGGACGACATCATTGTCTCAGGCTCTAGTAGAGCAAATCACGATGCAAATCTAACGCGTGTTCTTGAGAGAATAAGAGATTTCGGGTTTAAGCTTAAAATTGAAAAATGTACATTTGGCATGCGGTCCGTGCGATATCTAGGCCAAGTTATTGATAAAGATGATCTTCGACCCGACCCTGGCAAGGTTGAGGCCATAACAAACATGCCACCACCATCCGATCTGGCGATCCTACAGTCATACCTGGGCGCTATAAACTATTATGGCAAGTACGTCAAAAAAATGCATGACCTACGCAGGCCATTGGATGCACTCCTCCGGAAAAATGCTCCGTGGAACTGGACAGCAGAGTGTCAGCGTTCTTTTAACAAGTTCAAGGAGATCCTCAAGTCTGATCTCCTCCTCACGCACTTTGATCCGGATGCGGAAATCGTCGTAGCTGCAGACGCATCCAATGCGGGCATCGGAGCATGCCTATACCACAGGTACGGCAACAATTCCATGAAAACTATCAGTCACGCTTCCAGATCCCTGTCAAAGGCCGAGCAGGGCTACAGTCAGATAGAAAAAGAAGCGCTCGCCTTAGTATTCGCGGTTACCAAATTTCATAAATACATTTTTGGCCGCAGATTCACCCTGCAAACCGATTACAAGCCGCTGTTATCGATTTTTGGTTCCAAAAAAGGCATTCCAGTGTATACAGCAAATCGATTGCAGAGATGGGCACTTACTCTTAAATTGTATGATTTCAATATTGAATACGTATCAACGACTAACTTCGGCTACGCTGATGTACTTTCACGCTTAATAGACGAGCACATCAAACCAGATGAAGAATTAGTCATCGCTTCAATTCATGCGGAAAATGATATTGCTCGAGTACAAGATGACATCCTGCGTAAATTACCAGTAACACATAACATGGTTCAGAAAGCCACACAACAATCAGATTTTTTGCAAAAAATTATACAATATGTTCAAAGCGGATGGCCTGCTGCTTCACAAATTGTCGATTCTGACGCCAGCAGTTTCTACAAACGTAGATCTGGTCTTTACGTCTTAAACGACTGCTTAATGTATGGAGAACGTCTAGTCATACCACGTAAGTACAGAATCCGTATATTGCAACAGCTTCACAAAGGGCATCAAGGGATGCAAAGAATGAAATCAATCGCAAGAGGCTACGTTTTTTGGCCTGGTATAGACACGCATATCGAGGATTTAGTAAAAAATTGCGATAAGTGCGCCAGTGTTGCTATATCACCTTCCAAAACGTTACTCGAATCATGGAAAACGCCTGATGGGCCATGGAAACGTATACAAGTTGATTATGCTGGTCCAATTGAAGGCACCAACTTCCTTGTGGTTATAGATGCATATTCAAAATGGCCAGAAATCATCGCAACTACCTCAACCACAGCTAGCAAAACAACTCAATTGCTAGAAAACGTTTTCGCCAGATTTGGTCTTCCGCAAACTTTAGTCTCGGACAACGGCACTCAATTCACTTCAGCCCATTTCAAGATGTTTTGTGAGCGTAATGGGGTCAACCATGTCCGAACGGCTCCTTATCACCCACAGTCAAACGGACAGGCTGAAAGGTTTGTGGACACGCTTAAACGTTCTCTTCAGAAAAATCAGGGGGAAGGAGGTATACAGGACGCGCTTCAAGTGTTCTTGTCTACTTACCGTACTACACCAAACCCGTGCACGCCCATGCAAAAGTGTCCAGCAGAGCTTATATTAGGGTATAAAATAAGAACGCCACTAGACTTACTTAAGCCAAACAACGCTCAGTGCGACAACTCATATGATAACCGTCAGCAAACCCAAAATAATCAGTTTAACGCATATCATAAAGCTAAACTTCGTCAATTTTCAGTTGGAGATACCGTTGATGTAAAGGTCTATCACAACAACAACTATAAATGGTCAACTGGTTCAGTCAAGGAGCGGATAGGCAAGGTAATGTACCGTGTTTTATTACATGGCGCCAGTAAGACTGTCAGATCTCACGCAAACCAAATGCGATGGCGCCCTGGGAAATCGGCTGTTGAAGGGTCAGGTGCTGAACTGCCTTTAGACATTTTATGCGATGATGTAAATCAACAAGAGCAACGGCAACTGCAACCAACGCAACTAGCCCATGACGATCAAGAGTGCATGGATAGTATGCCAACGACAAGCCTAGGTTCAAGGACTTTGTTTTCTGATAGGGGAGGTGTTGGCATCACTGTTTACGAATGTCAAGATGGGAAAAAATGAAAAATGACTTCATAAGAGTATTAGCGGTGGAACACAACTGATGTGAATTTTATTAAATTGAATTTTATTGTATGTGCTTATATTGAATAAATGAATAATTAAATGTTGAATTAAGGTTATGTTGTTTCCGTCAAACACAACACATATTTATAAGACATAAAACCTTTTAATACCTAACTTAGCATATTTATAATCAATGTTTTTAAAATTTCATTATAGGAGAAATAAGAAGAAAAATGGAGATGCACTTTCAAACAACTTGCCGAAAATTTAGGAGACGTATGGAAGAAGAAAACAGCAAAGGCCGGAAAACAATCTTCTTCGGAGAAGAAGACACTCCCTCTGTAGAAAAGAAGCGCAGATGGGCAGTTGCCGGCCGAACAAGCGGACCAACCACCACGTGTTTTCGGTTGAGCACGACACCAATGCACGCCACTCTCCGGACAGCTCAAGGCGTAGCATAATAGAAGAAATAATGTAAAAGTACCCCAGACACATGGCGAGAACGGACCTTCGATCGACAGCGTCCCGAAGCCGAATTTCAGTGGTATATTGGAACGTGAAGATCGCAAGCCAGGGTGTCAGCCCACTCGACGGTAGCCATAAGTTGCTATAAGAGACACCCCTATGAATTTGGCAAATCTTCTTCTTAGTTCTTTTACGGTGCCATTGGGGTCCAGGCCGAATTCACTCAGAAGGGACAACAAATCATCCTTTTTCAGTGAATAGGCCCAGTTGCTTTTTAACATTTTTAATTCTTTTTTTTATTCTGATAAAAAAAACTTTATATGTGACGGTGAAAGTCGGTGCCCTCGTTTTCATCGTCCATTTATGTCCAACTACAACTATTAAATAATGAAATATTTTCTTTTCAATTAACTGAACTATTAAATAATGAATTATTTTCTTTTAAATTAATTAAACTCTTAAGTAATGAATTATTGAATTTATATGGAATTATCGAATTAGTAGATTACTATTTTAAATTAGTATTGTTAAGCTAATTATAATTATCCATGTCACATGCAAGTACACAACAATCGTGTGTCGCCATAAAAAGGTATAAAAGCAACATCAATGAACAGATCGTCGACAGTTGCTGTCGTAAGGGTAAGTTTTAACTATCATAAGTGGTTATCCCATTTTGTTAGTTAAGTCTTTTTAGGAAAAGTAGTGTTTGATGTTAGGGTGAGTGGATTACTTTAAGTGGTTATCCCATTTGAGTAATCTCTCACCAGTGCTTTAGGATAAGTGGCTACTTTAAGTTTTTATCCTATTTGAGTAGTCCACTGCCAGTGGAAGAAGTTAGGGTTAGTGTTGGCAACTCTGATAAAAAAAATAAATATATAATAATGAGGTTACGAATCGGTGGCAACGCTAGCAGATGAGGTGACGAAAAAAAGACTTTTGTGATCTGAGAGTTCGACTGAGAGGAGCCAAAGCATATTGATAGATAGATCAACCTACTATTAGCCAATAAATATATATGTATTGTAACCCTTTGATTTTAAAATAAATAATCTTTAAAAAAGACAGATTACAACAGTGGCGACGAGGAGGTGAATTTTTTTTTCTACATACTTATGTAAGTGAAAAAAAAAAGTTAACAACATGAACCCAGAGCAAATGCAGACATTTTTCAACCAAATGCAAAAGCAGCGGGAGCAAGATAGCGCGGCTATGCAAGCTTTGATATCGCAGCTTATTTCATCTAGATCTGGCGACTCATGCGAGGGTCCAAAAATAGATCTGCAACCAGAGCGAACTATGGACACGCTAGCGTCCAGCATAACTGAATTCGTATATAACCCTGAACTTAACCTCACTTTTGAAACGTGGTATGCTCGCTACGAAGATTTGTTTCTGGTGGATGCCAACAAGCTCGACGATGCGGCAAAGGTCAGACTCTTACTAAGGAAACTCAGCACCAGTGTCCACAGTAAATACGTTGATTATATCTTACCCCACCACCCAAGGGAATTTGACTTCGTCTGTACAGTAGACAAATTAAAACAATTATTCGGACTCCAAAGATCTCAGTTCAGTTTACGATATAATTGCCTACAAATGACTAAAGCACCCCACATGGACTTTAGCACATACGCAGCGGAGGTCAATAAGCAATGCGAAAATTTCAAATTGAATAATATCACATTGGATCAGTTCAAATGCCTAATATTCGTAATGGGACTTAAATCCGAATCAGACTTCGATATAAGAACCCGAATGTTAACTAAATTGGACACAGAAGCCAACACAATCAATTTGGACGCACTTTCTAGAGAATGTCATCGTATTATTAATTTAAAATCGGACACAGTACTGGTAGAAAATAAAACGCACGAATCTAAGGTGAACAAACTGCAGATAAATGAGAATAAATTAAAGAGACCAAAAACACCCTGCTGGTTTTGTGGAGCCATGCACTACGTACGTAATTGCACTTACAAAAATCATACGTGCGAAAAGTGTCACAAAGTAGGTCACAAAGAAGGGTACTGCAAAACAAAATCGAAATCAGCAGTAACGCAAAACAAAGGTTACAGCAAAGGTAAAACAAATACACAAAAACCGCGCACGAACAGCATATACCAAACAAACAGCATAACCACATTTTCTCAGCGTAAATTTATCAATGTGAAAATCAACAACGTGCAAATCAAATTGCAATTCGATACAGCGTCCGATATCACCATAATCTCAAAAACTAATTTTAATAAACTGGGGTTGACAAATACCAAGGAAGTTACACATTCAGCAAGAAGTGCAACGGGTGATTTACCATTGTATACACAATTTACTGGTGAAGTGGAACTTAAAGGAACAGTCAAACTGCTGACGTGTTTTGTCACTACAATAAACCTAAATGTGTTTGGTTTAGACTGGATATCTGCATTCCAACTCGAGGATATGCCCCTCAGTGCTATTTGTAACAAGATTTCGTCAAAAAAACAGGCAAGTATCGTTCCAATTACCGAGACTCACAACAAATCACTCCCTCAAAATTTTTTCCCAGCACTTTTCGATAAACAGATCGGTCTCTGCAATAAAACTAAAGCACACTTAGTTGTAAAAGCCAATTATCAACCTGTTTTTCGTCCAAAGCGACCCGTAGCTTATGCAATTCAGCATTTAGTCGAAGCGGAATTACAGCGACTGCAAGATCTTAATGTAATTTCACCAGTCAATTACTCAAACTGGGCTGCGCCAATCGTTGTTATAAAAAAACCAAACGGCAACATTCGCATATGCGCCGACTTTTCAACAGGTCTAAACGACGCTTTAGAAACCTATCAATATCCATTGCCCTTACCCGAAGATATTTTCGCTAAACTAAGCAACGCTACTGTATTCAGCCACATCGATTTATCTGACGCATTCCTGCAAGTCGAAGTCGATGATGCTTCCAAAGAGTTGCTCACAATACACACGCACATCGGTCTATTCAGATATAATCGCATGGTATTCGGCGTAAAAACTTTTCCTGCAATTTTTCAGCAGATAATGGACCAAATGCTTGCGGGTTTGGACAACGCAGCAGCTTACATCGATGATATTTTCATATCGGGTAAAAGTCAAGCAGAGCATGATGAAAATTTAAAGGAAGTTCTACGCCGTATACAGCAATATGGTTTCAAACTAAAACTGGAAAAGTGCAAATTTTCCCATCACGAAATGGCTTACTTGGGATACATCATAAATGAAAACGGGATAAGTCCAGATCCCAAGAATGTAGAAGTAATCAAATACATGCCAGAACCGACGAATCAAGCCGAACTGAGGTCATTTCTAGGCGCGATCAATTTTTATGGAAAATTTATTAGCAATTTGCGAAAATACAGGGGACCATTAGATGAGCTTCTACAAAAGAACCAAAACTGGCACTGGTCAGAAGTGCACCAAAACTGTTTTAATAGCTTAAAAGATGTGCTTACATCGAGGCTTCTTCTAACACATTATGATCCAACAAAAAGCATAGTAGTAGCAGCCGATGCATCTAATTATGGTCTCGGAGCTTGTATATTTCATGAGTTTGATGACGGCTCCATGAAAGCGGTTTGCCATGCCTCAAGATCACTCACGCCAGCGGAAAAACAATACAGTCAAATAGAAAAGGAGGCATTGGCACTTATTTTTGCAGTTACTAAATTCCATCGAATGATTTTTGGTCGAAAATTTAAACTTCAGACGGATCACAAGCCTTTACTCGCTATATTCGGTAGCAAAGCAGGAATCAGTGCACATCAAGCAAATAGACTCCAGCGTTGGGCAGTCAAACTACTTGCTTATGATTTTGAACTAAAGTTTATCGCAACAAACAGTTTTGGTTACGCCGACGTTTTGTCACGCCTTATAAACAATACCGTCAACCCCTCAGAAGATTATGTTGTCGCAGCGATCGAATTCGAATCAGAGGTGAGACAAATTCTAGACGAGTCGATAAAAAAGTTACCACTTACAAGTAAAATGGTAAGGTACGAAACTGCGAAAGATAATATACTTTCAAAAATTTGTAAACATGTTACAGATGGATGGCCAATCAAATGTGACCATAATGAATTCAAGCCGTACTTCAATCGGAAAGACAGCATCAGCATAGTTGACGGGTGCTTGATGTTTGGTGAACGAATTATTATACCAAAAATTTTCCAAAGGCGTGTCCTGAAGGAAATTCATCGCGGTCACCCAGGCATACAGTATACAAAAGCCATTGCTCGAAACTATGTGTACTGGGCAAACATCGACGCCGACATCGAAAATATGGTCAAAAGTTGTCCGAACTGCACAGCAGCGGCAAAGATGCCAACAAAAACTAACTTACATCCCTGGTTGAAGCCCTCCGGTCCATGGGAGCGACTGCACATCGACTACGCTGGACCGATTGATTCGTATTTTTATCTCGTGGTCATCGACGCTTTCTCAAAGTGGCCAGAAATCATCCAAACCAAATCGATATCAACAGCACAAACAATTTTCAATTTGAATGAAATCTTTGCTAGATTCGGGTTGCCTAAAAAGATAGTTTCTGATAATGGCACTCAATTCACCAGTCATCAATTCCAGCAATTTTTAGCTGAAAACGGCATTGAACACATTCGTAGCAGTCCCTACTATCCCATGTCAAACGGCCAAGCTGAAAGGTTTGTGGATACTTTTAAACGGGCATTAAAAAAGTTAAACGGAGAAGGGATAACTGCACAAAATCTTTTAATATTTTTACAAGTTTACAGATCCACACCAAACAAACAGAACGAAAACAACAAATCACCAGCCGAAGTCCTACTGGGAAGGCAAATACGTCTTAAACTCGACTTGCTTAAGCCAAATCCAGCTATCGAGCCTGCGATCTACAGCAAAAGACAACTTGAAATGAAAAATCAGTTCGACAATAAGCACGGTACTAAGCAGATGTATTATGATATCCAAGACCTCGTATTTGTTAGCGTGCACAAAAACAAAGACAGTTTTAAATGGGTCAAAGGAATAATTATTGAACGCATCGGGAATGTCATGTACAACATACGACTACAGAATGGTAAAGTGATTCGCTGTCACGCCAATCAAATTCGAAAACGTCGTCAAGAAAGTCCATCAACGGATAACGATGCTGTAGAAGCTGTAGAGAATCATAAGCGACTAGTGGAGGCGTTCGAGCTATATGAGGTCGCACCACAGGAGGTTTCAAACGGAGCTCATACACCAGATGATACAACCAACGAGACTTCGGAACCGGTACCACTGCCAACTCAGACAACCAACAATCCGCAACCACTGCCAACTCACACAACCAACATCACGCAGCCACGCGAAAACCGGATACAGAGCATGCGGACCAAGAGCCAAACCGCAGCAGAACGGCCGTGCATACGACCGCAGCGCGTTCGTAAACCAGTCGACCGATTCAAACCAACTTGAAGAAAAAGTAAAAAAATATACTAAAAAGGGGAGGTGTTGGCAACTCTGATAAAAAAAATAAATATATAATAATGAGGTTACGAATCGGTTGCAACGCTAGCAGATGAGGTGACGAAAAAAAAGACTTTTGTGATCTGAGAGTTCGACTGAGAGGAGCCAAAGCATATTGATAGATAGATCAACCTACTATTAGCCAATAAATATATATGTATTGTAACCCTTTGATTTTAAAATAAATAATCTTTAAAAAAGACAGATTACAACAGTTAGTGGATTATTTTAAGTGGTTATCCTATTTGCTTTAGGATAAGTCGCTACTGCAAGAGTGTAATTATAGTTGGGTCACTTCAGGGCCGGTGGTCTACTCTAAGTGGTTATCCCATTTGAGCAGGCAATTGCCAGGAATAAAGATTTATGGTGAGAGGATTTCTGTTGAAATATAATTATTACAAACTTGTTTTATAAAACACCTTTTAAGTTTGAACTTTTATAAGTATGTTTAGTATTTTATTTTCAATATTTTATTTGTAAAACAAATTATTTTTCCAGTCTTTAAATAAATATCATACGATCCAGAATACATTTCTCTACAGGTTATGGGATATATTAGAAATGTATTCTAGAGAAGATATCAAGTCCACCATTAGCAAGCTCAATGGATCCAATTATTTGGTTTGGAAAATAAAAATTAAGCTCATCTTAATTAAAGAAGATTTGTGGAGTATTATTGAAGAACCCAAATCTGACGAACCGGACGCTAATTGGAAGAAGAGAAATGGACAAGCAAGAGCCTATATAGGACCAATGGTAGAAGACTCACAGTTGCTTTATTTTAAGAATGCAGAAAACGCATGTAATTATTGGAAGAATCTGAAAGACCATTATAAGAAGCCATCGTTAAATACAAGGATACATATAATGACGAAAAAATGGAAGAACATATCAATGAAATGATGGGTTATATTGATCAACTAACTGTGATGTGTGATCCTTTGAGTGAATCCTGGGCTATGGCTATGATTTTACGAAGTCTTCCGGATACCTATAATCCTTTAATAGTTGCTTTAGAAGATCAAATCATCAGATTCGATGATAAAAGTTCAGAAAAGTAAATATCAAAAACCTGTGCAAAATATGCAAAAGAAGTGTTTCTACTGTGAAAAGCCTGGACATTTTAAGAAGGATTGAAGGTTTTTTAAAGAATTTATGGCAAAAAATAATAAAATTAATGTAACGACACATCCTGAACCAAGAAAAGTTCATCAAGAACATTGCTTTATATTAGGCCAATGTAGTAAAGAAGACTGTTTTTTGGATTCGGGGGCACGGGACACGTAACATATCTAACCAAAAATCATTTTTTACAAGTTTAGATGAAAATCACATTAAATCAGTTAACGTCGCAAATAGTTATCAATTAAAATCCCAAGGTAAAGGTTGTGGAAAAATGAAAGTTGTCAAAGAAGACAATTCAACTGAAACCGTGCTAATCTCAGATGTTCTTTATGTTCCTTCAACTGAGTGTAATCTTCTGTCAGTGAAAAAGTTAACTGAGAGAGGTTACAATGTATTTTTTGGAAACAATCTGTGTGCAATAATCGGAAATAAGTGTACCATTGCAAGTGGTGATTTAAAGAACGACCTGTATAAGCTCAGGGTGCAGTATAACACATTGAATTTAATAAAAAATTAAGAACATAATGGGTGCATTCATGAGTGGCACCGAAAAATGGGGCACAGAGATGATAGTATTGTCAAAAGTATGTTAAACAAACTTAACATCAAAATAAATTACTGTGGTCAAAGTAACGAATGGCTGTGTGAGCATGTTTCAGTAGTAAGATGTCAAGAAAGCTATTTCACCAAAAAATAGGTCAGCAATCAAAAACTATTTTAGATTTGGTGCACACTGATGTGGCTGTGATGAGCGAAAGTACTCCAAGTGGTTTTCGTTACTTTATGACCATGACTTTGCGCAGTATATTTGCTTCGGAACAAAAGTGATGTGGAAACGAAATTTGGTAGATGTCCAAAGATATTACGATCAGATCGTGGTGAGGAATACCTTGGTGATAACGTAAATGAATTTCTGAGGAATAAGGGCACTAAGCAACATTTAACGGCACCGTATCGCCTCAACAGAATAGTGTTGCTGAGAGGAAAAATCGTTACATGGTCCAGATGGTTAGATGTATGCTTGAAGATGCAGGTCTACCAAATAAATTTTGGGGTGAAGCCGTTATAACAACAAATTTTATTCAAAACCGAACCGAAACCAGTTCAAATAAAAGTGTTCCTTTCGAAATCTGGAAGGAAAGCAAGTTGATGTTACGCAATTTGAAGTGTTTGGGTCCGAGAGTTATATAATATTCCTTTATATCCTAAATCATTACTTCTATTGTAATTGTTATAACTTTAATACCAATATATTTATTTCGTTAAACGATATGTTTGTACGTTTATGTTTTTTTTTTTTCAAATCAAATACTCATATAAGTATTTGTAATTTTTAATAATTTTAATTTGTAGAAAATTTTTGAAAGAAGAACAATTGAAATTGTTTAATAAATTATTTTTTGTAAAAAAACAAACAATTAAAAGGAATAAAAAACATTTGTATATTTATTTGAAATAAATATAAAGTTATTTTACTGGCGCAATCGGAGTTACGAACTAACCCTTAGTTTGCTAGAAAAGGAGAGAAGTGTTATACAAAAAATTTGCAGCATACTCTAAGGAGCAGTTTTAAACTAAGGAAAACAAGTTGAATAGTGCAAAGAACAATTTCTCAAGAGAAAAAATTGATTAGCTGAAGGAGCAATTGCTCGATTTGTATTAATTTGAAGAATTTAAGAAATGGCTTTCAATATATTCAACCTCTTAGATGGTATTTCGTTGTTTGATGGAAATCCGGGTGAACTTGGTGTATTTATTTTGCATGTCGAGGAATTACGAAAATTAGTTGCAGACGACTTTCATACGTTATTTGATATAAGAGTAAGAAACAAAATTGTTGGGAAAGCTAACTGTCGGATAAGATCGCCATTAATTTTATTTTATTTTTATATAATTGAATTTATTTAATATTAATTTGTTTTAATTAATTTGTTACGGGCCACCCTAATATAGACTTGTTACAGTTTTGCCGAAGCAACAACAAATTACATGCATATTCTTATTAGTTTCTTTGGATCAATATGTTTGTGCATTGTTGTTGGTATATTTATTTTTTGATCTTCAGCAAAAGTAAATAAAAGGAATAATGTCAGTAACGATTGCAGCGCAGCAGTAGTTGTTTACTCCAACCTTCCATTCAGCCACTGCATTGTTGTTGACATTCCTTTTGCTTAAAGTTAATGCCGTTAGATTTTGTTTAATATTTTGTGGTCCGACAATTAATATATTGTAAATTAGTTTAGTTGATAATAAGAAACTGAATAATAAAGTTGTTTAAGTAATTCGAACTTAAACAAAAATCGGTTTTTTTCTTAAACATTAGTGAACTACTTAAACAAAGTTTCTGTGATACATTTTGGCGACCGTGACAGGACGGTCTGTAATAAGTGATACTACATAATTAACCAGTTAATTCGTGAGCCGTAAGCAGTAATTTTTTTGTTCGAGCTACGAGAAAGTGACAAATTTTATTGGTGCATCGTAATTTCAAATTTGTTGCTCTATCAATACGCTTATCAATTGCTGTTATTACGGAGAATTTGGTCTACAACTTATTACAGCCGACCGAATATTTTTGGAAGAAAGTTACATTTGGTAATTTTTCAAGCGGAAACTTTTATCGTCGTTAGTGGTTCAAAATATTTTCGAAATTTCTACACTTTTGTTTCGAAAGTTGCACATAACTGTACAGTCGTGATCCGTTAGTTGTCACGTAACTGTTCGTACATACATATATATTGTCGTTCAATTCGTGAAAGACAATGGCCAACAACAACGCTGATGGTGTGACAGAGGCTCATGCTGCGAGCTCAGAGTTGGTAATGCTAAAACAACAACGCAGCAACATGAAGAAAAACATCACCAATATTCAGAAAAAGGTAGAAAAAGATGGCGACAATGCTGACTCCACCATTTTGGAATGTAGGCTTCAAATTTTGGAGTCCTATTTTAAACAGTTATGTCACATTCAAGGGCAAATCGAAAAACTTAGCCCTACTGATGCTGCAAGGAGTGATTTGGAAGAAATTTTTATTGTTGCTAAGGCAAAAATAATGGGTTTACTGAACAAACAACGTGGCTCTATGCAAATGGATCAAACGTTATTTAACGCATCAGTTTCTTGTACCCAACATCATACTCCTTTGCCTTCACTCAAATTGCCCAAGTTCGATGCAAAATATGGTGATTACAAACGTTTTATCACCACATTTAACAACATGGTACATGGAAATTCTTCGATAACTGGCGTCGACAAATTTAATTATTTATTAAATTGTTTGTCGGGTCCAGCTTTAGCAGTTGTGGGACCATTTCAGGTAACCGAGGAGAATTACCCAAAGGCGCTAAAGAGGCTGGAGGACCGATACGATAACAAGGTGCTCATATTTTTAGAACATATTTCTACGTTGTTCAATATTACTTCGATGTACAAGGGTGACAGTAATTCACTACGAAACATCATTGATACTGTTGCAGCAATACGTGGTTCGCTTCTATCGCTCGGGTCAGAGATGGATGTTCTTAATGGACTTTTAACTCATATTGTTTTATCGAAATTGGATGCTGATTCTAAAATAAGCTATGATGAAAAACAAGATTTCAAATCCTTGCCCTCGTGGGATACCTGTTATAATATTTTAAGCCATCGCTGTCAGTTTTTGGAAAGTCATGGAAAAAAGGTTGAAGTACATGACAAATCGAAAGTTGCAACCTCAAAGCCAAACACCTACAAGTCGCGTCATACCTTTGTAAACTCAAACTCGAATTGTGCATACTGTAGCTCTTCGGATCACAACATATCAACATGTTCATCGTTTTCATCGCTTTCTGTTCCCGAAAGATTTAATTTTATAAAAGGTAATAATTGCTGCATCAATTGTCTCCGTATAGGTCATATGGTGTCGAAATGCTTATCGAAATCCCGTTGTCGTGTATGCCACTCTCTGCATCATACTCTGTTGCACAAATATTCTGGTTCTGCACAGGCTGATAATTCAACATCACAAATGCAACCTCAAACATCTGTTGGAAATCAAAACAACCCAGTCTCATTCGTAGTCCGCTCATTCAAACGAGCGATCATCCCCACTGCTGTTGTTCTTTTGAAGGATTCCACTGGCACCTTTCATCCGGTAAGAGCTCTGCTTGATTCGTGTTCGGAAATTAATTTTATTTCAGAGGAAACTGCAAAAAGATTCCGATTGAAGTCTCAGCCGTATTATCAAGAAGTTTCTGGAATTAGCGAAGTGCGCACAAACATTAAATCATCGGTTTGCGCTACAGTAAAGTCTCGTGTGAGTTCATTCCAGTGGTCTTCTACTTTTGCAGTTACTAAATCAATATCAGCCCGGCAGCCTGGTGAGTACATTCAGACATCTCATTGGAAAATACCACAGGCTCTAGAACTAGCAGATCCTTTGTTCTACAAACCACAACATATTGATCTATTAATTAGTACCGAAATATTTTTCGATTTATTGCTCAATAACCGCATTTCATTGGGAGAAGGTATGCCGTGCCTCACTAATACAGTTTTTGGATGGATAGTTGGTGGAACTTTTAACGCAGGAGCTAGATCTTCATTGCCCACATGCAATCTCGCCACTAGTTCCTCAAACATTGACTCCATTTTGGCCAAGTTTTGGGAAGTTGAGGAGTACGCTAATTCTCCAGCAAAATATTCACCGGAAGAAAAAGAATGCGAACGTCACTTTATGGAAAACGTGCGCATAGATCAAAATTGCAGAATTGAAGTTCGTTTGCCGTTCAAGAAGTCGCCCGAAATCTTAGGGGACTCATTTGAAATGGCTCGTAGACGTTTTCTGTCGCTTGAAAGACGATTGGAACGTGATGCAACTCTAAAATCAATGTGCGTTGAATTTATGGAAGAATATTTATCGCTTGGACATATGTCGCCCTACAATAAATCGTTGAGTGGCCCGAATTATTTCATTCCACATCATTGTGTTCTTCGGCCACAAAGTACTACAACAAAAATCCGAGTCGTCTTCGATGCGTCGGCTCAAACTTCGTCGAATCATTCGCTTAATGATATTCTAATGGTAGGCCCTACAATTCAGCAGGACCTTATTACAACGCTCTTTTCGTTTCGCTTAAATAAATTTGCTCTCACCGCAGACGTATCTAAAATGTATCGCCAGTTTCGTGTCGATGAGCGTGATGTAAAATATCAGCTCATATTGTGGAGAAGCAACAAAGAAGAAGAATTAAAAGTGTTTCAGCTGAACACTGTCACTTATGGTTTATCGTCGGCTCCATTTCTAGCAATCCGTAGTTTATTCTTCATTGCAGAAAAATATGGTAGCTCTTATCCGCTTGGCTCGCAAGTTCTTCGTGATGACCTCTATGTCGATGACGTTCTTACTGGATCGAACGAGGTGGGAACGTTGCTAAAAAAGAAACACGAACTTGTGAAAATTCTTGAATTACATGGTCTAGAGTTAGCAAAATGGAACAGCAACTATGGCAACATCAATAACACGCAAGATGACGAAATTCAATTTAAAATGGCTGAGGATAACGTCACCAAAACATTAGGTATGTCTTGGAAACCAAAAATTGATATGTTTTGTTTTCGATTCCAGTTGCCCAAGGTTGTCGCCCCCACGAAGAGATCCATTTTGTCAGTCGTTGCAAAAATTTACGACTTACTTGGACTTTTGAGTCCAATTGTTGTTCGTGCCAAAATTCTACTCCAGGAGATATGGGTCCAAAATTGTAACTGGGATGATATCATTAGTAATCCCCTTAAATCACTTTGGCTACAAATTCAAGAAGACCTCGAAAATATAGAAAAAATTGAGGTACCTCGATACGTGCTTACTACCCTGGAACACAGAAGAGAAATTCATGGTTTCGCAGACGCCTCTCAACGAGCATACGGTTGCTGTATTTACTATCGAGTTCGCATTGATGGTGATTACAAAACTTCTCTTTTGATCGCAAAATCCAAGGTTGCTCCTATCAAGGCCCAATCACTTCCTCGCCTCGAATTATGTGCCGCTGTTTTGTTAAGCAAAACTTGGCACAAAATCAAACCGAAAATTGAAAAATTCGTTTCATCAATCTATTTTTGGACAGACTCAAAAATAGTCCTACAATGGCTCAAATTACATTCATCAACTTTACAGTGCTTCGTCGCTAATCGAGTCTCAGAACTACAAGAAAACACTAGACGTATTTTTTGGAGACATGTTCCTTCGAAAAGCAACCCAGCGGATATCGTTTCCCGGGGTTGCAGTGCTCAAGATTTGCCCCATACAATTTGGTTCAGAGGTCCTACTTTTCTTCAGGAACACAATTCAAATTGGCCACCTACTATAGAAGACACATCCGTTAGCCCATTGGAACGGAGAAAGGCAGCTGTTTTTAAATACTCTGACGTCACATCAAGCATCATAGAAGGCGTTATCGATAAGCATTCATCATATTTTAAAATTATTCGAATAATTGCTTATATTTTTCGTTTATTCAACAGATGCCCAGTAGACCGTTCATTGAAGCCCCAGGACCTTGTTCATATTCAACCTATCGAGCTAGACCATATTTTCTTTCGAATCGTTGCTCACATTCAGCGATATTATTTTACAGATGACTTGAATGCTATGGCTAAAGGAAGAATTGTTCATCCATCACTGCAGAAATTATCTCCATTTCTCCATGAAACCAATGTTGGCAGCGGCTTCGTCAATTTAATTCGAGTTGGTGGACGATTATCAAATGCTCCAATTCCGTACGACGCACGATTTCCAGTTTTGTTGCCCAAAAATCATCGCTTCGTGAAATTATATATTGAACATTTGCATCGAAGTCATTTGCATGCAGGTCCTAAGGTTTTACTGGGCATCTTGCGGCAGAAGGTCTGGATAGTCAACGCTAGAGACGTGGTTAGAAAGGTTGTTCGTGACTGCGTTCACTGCTTTCGCTATAAACCGAAATTGTTAGAGCAAATCATGGGTAATTTACCAGCTGACCGCTTCAGAGCTCAACGTCCGTTCATAATTACCGGCGTGGATTTTTGTGGCCCTTTTCTAACGTCTTATCGTATTCGAGGTAGAGTTCCATACAAAACTTATATTGCCGTGTTCGTTTGTTTTAGTTCAAAGGCAACGCATCTAGAACTGGTGTCAGACTTGTCCACCAACAACTTCATTTTGTGCCTCAAACGTTTCGTTGGTCGCAGAGGAATACCACAAAAGCTTTATTGCGATAATGCTACTAATTTTGTTGGAGCTCACAATAAGCTACATGAGTTGAAGCAGTTGTTTTTTCATGAAAATATGGCTCATGAAATACGAACATATTCATCACAAACCGGATTTGAATTTTGTTTCATACCCCCTCGTGCTCCACACTTCGGTGGCCTATGGGAGGCTGCCGTGAAATCTGTAAAAACGCTCCTCGTAAAAAATATTGCCCAAGCCTACCTCACTTTTGAAGAATTGCAGACTCTTATCATCGAAGTCGAAGCAATTTTGAATTCACGCCCCATTTGCCCATTGTCAGATGACCCTAATGATGGCGAAGCGCTCACACCAGGCCATTTGCTTATTGGCTCATCACTTGTCGCTTTACCAGATCAAAACTTTGATGCTACCAAACAAACGTCGCTCAACCGTTGGCAACGTATTTCATTTTTAAAGCAACATTTTTGGCATTTGTGGTCCCGTGATTACATTTCATCGCTGCAACAACGTTCAAAATGGTACCACATACAACCTAACATCACGGAAGGGCAACTAGTCGTAATTCATGAGGACAACACTCCCCCGCAACAATGGCTATTGGCTCGAGTAACCAAAACTATAGCTGGCTCTGATGGACGAGTTCGAGTGGTTGAGTTAAAATCAAAAAATGGCTTATTTCGTCGTCCCATACAAAAGGTGGCTCCCTTACCCTCTTCAGATGAAGGTTGAACCAAGAGCTTCAACGGGGGGAGCATGTCGGATAAGATCGCCATTAATTTTATTTTATTTTTATATAATTGAATTTATTTAATATTAATTTGTTTTAATTAATTTGTTACGGGCCACCCTAATATAGACTTGTTACAGTTTTGCCGAAGCAACAACAAATTACATGCATATTCTTATTAGTTTCTTTGGATCAATATGTTTGTGCATTGTTGTTGGTATATTTATTTTTTGATCTTCAGCAAAAGTAAATAAAAGGAATAATGTCAGTAACGATTGCAGCGCAGCAGTAGTTGTTTACTCCAACCTTCCATTCAGCCACTGCATTGTTGTTGACATTCCTTTTGCTTAAAGTTAATGCCGTTAGATTTTGTTTAATATTTTGTGGTCCGACAATTAATATATTGTAAATTAGTTTAGTTGATAATAAGAAACTGAATAATAAAGTTGTTTAAGTAATTCGAACTTAAACAAAAATCGGTTTTTTTCTTAAACATTAGTGAACTACTTAAACAAAGTTTCTGTGATACACTAACATAACTCTTATAAACAACAACAACCCAATCAATTGGAATGAGGTAAAAATTATCTTACGAATTAATTTTAATATAAGCGAGAGTATTGAAAATATTATTAACAAAATTAAGATCGCGGAGATTCCAAGTAGCATTAATGATTTTTATGATTATTTATTAAAACTCTTAACTAAATTAAATTTAAAATCTAGTATTGATAAAGATAATCATTGGTTTAGCTGTAAAAATAATGAATTAATGGTTTTAAAAATTTTTATAAGTAAGCTTCCAAATGAACCAAAATTTGTACTTAACTCAAGAAATCCTCAAACTTTATTGAAAGCAAAAGAAATTTTGGTGGAAACAGAATATTTTTATCAAAAGCTGCAATCTTTTTCGACAGCATATAATAATAACCTTTTTGAAAATCAAAACAGTTTTTATAATAATGACCAGATTCAAAGCAATACTTTTCAAGCTAAGAATCTTTCATCTAGAACTTATCATAATTTAAATGGACCAAATCATCAAAATTATAGAAATTCTAATTTTAATGAATATAGGAATTCTGCTACTTTTCAACCCAGAACATATAATGGACAAATAACAGAAATAAAAAATAGACAACAAAATTCGGGACACTTTAGTCAAAATAGTATTCATAATAAATTAAATGCAAAGAGTGTGGACTATCCATTAGAAATGGAAGTTGATAATATACAAACTTCAAATTTTCAGTTATTGGCCGAAGAGATCTTCCCTTCATAATAGTTGCAACTAAAACAAAACCAATAAAGCTACTAATCGATACGGGTTCTGGTACAACAATAGCTAGGAAAGGTTTATTTCATAGTTGTTTTAGAAGTCAACTTGATAATCCAATCAATTTAAGAACAATTTGCTCAAAAACTTTCTCAGATTCCAAAATCACAATTCCACTCTTTAAGGAATTTAATCGTCCTAATGCAAAAATAGAAATGTTGGAAACAGAAATTCACAATGAATTTGATGGTATCATAGGATCAAATTTATTAAAACCTTTAGGAGCAAAAATAGATTTTACTAATAACCTACTAGTGACAAATGATGCCAAAATTCCTTTGATTTTTTTTGGATCAGCAGATGAGAATATAAATTATGATAATATTGTAAAAGATACTCAAATTGATATTAATTTTAATGAACCTAGAATTGATTTACTTTTACAAAAATTAAACTCCCAGAATGCTAATGGTGAAGAAATGAGTGTTTTGGCAGAAATAATCAAAGAATTTAAGAATGTTTTTTATGTTGAAGGTGATAATTTATCATCCGTTTGTAAATATAGACACAAAATACGAACTATTAATAATATTCCTGTTTATTCGAGAACTTATCGCTTCCCTGAAATCCATAAAGTGGAAGTAGAAAAACAAGTCAATGAAATGCTAAAATCAGGAATAATAACAAAATCAAGTAGCCCTTACAATGCTCCGATTTGGGTTGTCCCTAAAAAGCATAATAATTTTGGTCAAACAAAATGGAGGGTTGTAGTGGCCTATAGAAAACTAAATGATGTTACGATTGAAGATAAATTTCCGATTCCTAATATGGAAGATTTGTTTTCAAAATTGGGAAATTCGCAATATTTTACTACTTTAGATTTAGCAAAAGGTTTCCATCAAATTTTAATTTCCCCTGAAGATAGACACAAAACGGCTTTTTCCACATCAAAAGGTCATTTCGAGTTTACAAGAATGCCATTTGGTTTGAAAAATGCACCAGCTTCATTTCAACGTATGATGAATGAAGTACTTGAAGATTTTATAAATAATATTTGTGTGGTTTATATGGATGATATTTTGATATTTTCTACTTCTCTTGAAGAGCATGTTTCATCGTTAAAGAGAATTTTTAGGAGATTGTCTGGATATAACCTGAAAGTTCAAGTTGATAAATGCAATTTTTTTAAGCATGATTCTGAGTATTTAGGACACATAATTACTCCTCAAGGAATAAAACCCAACCCTGAAAAAATAGATGTTATTCAAAAAATTTCATTGCCCAAAACTATTAAGGAAATAAGATCGTTTTTAGGTTTTTATAGAAAATTCATAAAAGATTATAGCCAAGTAGCTTTGCCAATGATTGCACACTTAAAAAAAGGTTCTGTAATCGACGTTAATGATCAGCGTTACATCAATTCATTTAATAAATTGAAGTCAATTTTATGTAATGCACCAGTTTTATCATATCCCCAATTTGACAAATTATTCGTTTTAACAACTAATGCAAGTAACGAAGCATTAGGTGCGGTATTATCCCAAAATGGTCATCCAATTGCTTTTACGTCAAGAACACTGAATAAGCATGAATTAAATTACAGCGCAATAGAAAAGGAATTATTGGCAATTGTTTGGTCTGTTAAATATTTTAGACCTTATTTATTCGGAAGGAAATTCAAAATTCAAACTGACCATAGACCTCTAGTTTGGCTTAATTCAATGAAAGAACCAAATGTAAAATTACAACGATGGAAGATTCAACTAAGTGAATATAATTATGAAGTGGAATATATTAAAGGTAAAACTAACAAAGTAGCGGATTTTCTCAGTCGTCTTGGTGTTAATGCTTTGACTGAGGAAAATGAAAATGTTGATTCTGGCAAAGCCACAAATCATAGTGGGGACGAAAATTTGAATGATCATATTCCTATTTCTGAATCTCCAATAAATATTTATAAAAACCAAATTATTTTAACATTGGGATATAGAAATCGGTATGAAAAAGAAATTTTATATGGAAACAGGATTAGACATACAATAACAATACAGCGATACTTTGAAGAAAGAATATTGACTTATTTAAAATCAATTTTTCCTATAAAAGGAACTGTAGCTATTTTTTGCGATAATGTTAAAATATTTAAGGATTTTCAAAATACTTTAGTACTTTAGTACTTTTTTTCAAATGCTCCAGGAATGAAATTTATTTATTGTACTAAAAAAGTAGTAGATGTTTTGAATATTGAAAATCTTATAGAAATTATAGATAAATATCATTGTGAAAAAAATCATAGAGGAATTGATGAAACCTTTTTAGAATTGAAGAATATTATTTATTTCCCAAATTTAAAAACAGAAATTCATAAATTTATAAACAATTGTGTGATATGTAATATGTGTAAATATGATAGGAAACCTATACAAGCAGAATTCTGCATAACAGAAACACCAGTAAAATCTAATGAAATACTTCATATAGATATTTGGTTTTTGAACAAAAGCGCAACTTTTTTAACATGCATTGACAAGCTTACAAAACATGTATCAGTCCACCACTTAAATGACAAGAATTCATTAACTATTGTAGAGACTCTCAGAGAAAGATTTGCAATTTTGGGTAGGCCTTGCAAAATTATAGCTGATAATGAATTTAATACCGCTTATATTAGACTATTTTTGAATACGGAAAAAGTAGATTTTCATTTTACTTCTCCCAATACTCACACTGGTAATTCAGATATAGAACGTTTCCATCTTACATTGAATGAACATATAAGACTTTTTAAACTGGAAGAAGGAAATAAAAATGTTAATGATAAAGCATTAGTACTTAAATCTGTACAAATTTATAACGATACCGTACATAGTACTACGGGATATAAGCCAAATGATCTACTACATAACAAAGTGGACGGAACTATTTGGCAGACCTTACATGACACTGTTCATAACAAGAAAGTTGACAGAATTAGCAAAATTAACAAAAATAGACAAGAATGTCATGATTATAAAAATATAGAAATAGTTAAAAACCTTGGTTTTTACAATCTGAAACAAAAGCCTAAATATATATTGAAAAATGTAAAAGAAAAAAATAAAACCAATTTTGTTGATGAAAAAGGTTGCAAACCTGATAGACAAATAATCAAAAGAACTTATAAATATCAAAATGATTTGCCACAAATAAAGTTTGAGAGAAAATTAACTGGTAGAAACTATAAAAAGAAAGATAATTAATAAAATGTATTTTGTATTTTTTTTTTATTGTATTTCGCTATAATGAAATTATTTTTACGTTTGTTTATGTGAATTTGAAAAACTGTTATTATAACAATTACATTCCAGGAGTAATGTCAGAACAAACGGTAGGGGAGTTATATAATATTCCTTTATATCCTAAATCATTACTTCTATTGTAATTGTTATAACTTTAATACCAATATATTTATTTCGTTAAACGATATGTTTGTGCGTTTATGTTTTTTTTTCAAATCAAATACTCATATAAGTATTTGTAATTTTTAATAATTTTAATTTGTAGAAAATTTTTGAAAGAAGAACAATTGAAATTGTTTAACAAATTATTTTTTGTAAAAAAACAAACAATTAAAAGGAATAAAAAATATTTGTATATTTATTTCAAATAAATATAAAGTTATTTTACTCGAGGCACATGTTCTAGTTCCAGCACAAAAACGAAAAAAATTGGATAAAAAACTGAAAAACTTATTTTTGTTGGCTATTCTGAAGAGTCGAAAGCTTTTCGGTTTCTAAATAAATCAAATCTTAAAATTACAATCAGTCCAGATTTCAAGATGCTTAAGTCTCGTTCTGTTGATGTGGAATTAAATAATTCAAAAACTGCGGAGGTGTCAGTAAATTTGGGAAATAATTCAAATGCTGAGATTGATTTTGATGAAAACCTTGTTCAAAATAATGACGAATATTACTCAGCTGATGAAAACACCACTCAAGCCGATGATGAGAATACTATCTACATATCAAACAAGAAACACGAAGTCAATACCATTGAACCACAAACATATTTGAGAAGATCATGTCGTTAAAATTAATGTATAGAGATTTGCAAACTTAATAAAAGTGGTTGAACCTTGTACATTTAGAAAAGCTGTTGAGTGTGAACAGAAAGATATATGGATATATGCTATGAACGATGAGATTAATTCGTTGATCAAAAATGAAACTTGCAAGATAGTACCACTACCACAAGGAAGAAAGGCAATAGGTTGGAAGTGGATATACAAAGTAAAAAAGAATTCAGATGGGCAAGTTGTAAAATATAAAGTTCGTTTGGTTGCACTGGCCTTTAGCCAAAAATGCGGTATTGACTACGATGAGGTTTTTGCTCCAGTTGTACCGCAGTCGACCTTTAGAATGTTTTTGACTATTACTGGTTCCATGGGTTATAGACAGCGTTCCTTAATGGTAATCTTAAAGAGGAAATATTTATGCGACAGCCAGCGGGGTATGAAGTTAACAAAAATTGTAAAGAGCTAATGGTTTGTAAGCTTCAAAAGGGATTATATGGCCTCAAACAAGCGGCACGTTGTTAGAACACAAAACTGTTTAACATTCTAAAGAATGAGGGTTTTACACAAGGGAATGGTGATCCATGTTTACTAAAAAGGAAAATTGGCAAAGAATTTATTTATATCCTCGTATACGTTGATGATGTTTTAGTTTCAACAAGTGACTAACATAATTTTAAGATGGTAGAAAGAATATTAAAAACAATTTTGAGTATACAGTATTAGGAGATGTAAGTTTCTACGTTGGTATCAAAATTGAGCGGTCGAGTGATGGTTTTTTCTCGATATCTCAAAGTCAATACATCAATTCTATTGTTATTCGGTCGAGTTTGGAAGAAAGTAAAACTTCGAGAATTCCGATGGATGTTGGATATGTTACACAAGATCGAACATCTTTTAGCTTTATGGAAGACAATGTTAAGAATTAAGAACTGATTGGATGCTTAATTCATTTATCTATAAATAGTCGACCAGATATTTCAGCAGCCGTTTCTATTTTAAGTCAACATGTTTCTAAACCAGCTGAAGAAAATTGGGTTAATTAAAAAGGCTAATAAAAATCTTAAAGGGAGCATGAACTTGAAATTAAAAATAATAAATCAGAAACCCTAGTAGGTTACGTAGACGCTGATTGGGCACAAAATCGATTGGATAGAAAATTCTTCAGTGGCTATGTTTTTAAATTCAATGGTGCATGTATAAGCTGGTCCTGTCATAAGCAACAAAGCGTTTCTCTATCATCGACAGAAGCAAAGTATATAGCACTTGCTGAAGCAGCACAAGAAACAGTATGGTTAAGAAAACTTCGAGAATATTTTGGAATTAAATTAACCGAGCCCACAATTCTGTTCGAAGATAATCAAAGCTGCATAAAACTATTTGGCTCCGAAAAATTTAGCAAGAAAAAGCACGTGGATACTAAATATCATTTTATTCGCGATCTTAAGAACAAAAATATACTGCAGTTAAGCTATTGTCCTACAGGTGAAATGCAAGCCGATATAATAACAAAGCCCTTGGCACATATAAAATTTTGTAAATTAAGAAGTTTGTTTCAATTGTATTAATTAAGGAAGAGTGTTAAAATATAATTATTACAAACTTGTTTTATAAAACACCTTTTAAGTTTGAATATGTTTAGTATTTTATTGTCAATGTTTTATATGTAAAACAAATTATTTTTCCAGTCTTTAAATAAATATCATACGATCCAGAATACATTTCTCTACAATTTCCTTAAGTGGTTATCCCATTTGGGCAGTCCCTCACCAGTGGCCGAGACCTTAGTTTAGTAATAATTTATTGAAATAAAGTAAATTAATATCGAAAGTATTGTGTTTTCTTTACTATCGTGGTGGTCCACAAAAATAAATATTTTTGTGACAGGGATTCTGGACACCGGCGTGTCATACCTCAACCTCAGAGAAATCGTCGTCACAAAGTAGACGAAAAAATTAGAGTATGAGAAGCTTTTATTTACATATGCTTTTAATTATAAATTATTGTTTTTCAGGAGCCAACAATGAGCAGCACGGTAAAAGTTACACGGGCCCCCCAAAAAATCCAAACAGGGCAGTTTTTATATCAGTGTGACAACAACCTAATTTTCGCCACTGCTCTACCAACAGGTGCAAAAACAACGTATGTATGTGTGTTTTGTTGAACCCGATTAAGTATCTTCGAATTATATTCGTATGCAACAAACATAATAAACCTACTTTAATTTATTTATTTAATGAAATATACTTAATAAATTAATTTATAGAATACATAAAAAGTAAAGCGCAGGGTGTCTAGACCATATTGCGCGCAAAAAAGAGGTTTTTAACAAGTGCATTAGATAATTTAAACGTAAAATTTGGTTAATAAAGTAATATTAAAATAAAAAAGATTTATGGCATGTTTCTATATAACAAGTAAGCAAACAAACAAACAAGTACTACTCAGACAAGTACGTAACAAAATGAGTTTTTATAACCCACTTGTCTAACATACGTACTGTTACCTAGAACTTTACGTTTTATTACATTGCAGGATTGCCATAGTGAATAATTTAGTATTTCGTTTACTTTTTTCAATACAAAATCCAATTTTTTTTATTACGCAATGGCAACTCTAGACCGAATACAAAAGCAGCTGTTTTTTATTTATAAATCAAAATTTATTAATACATATACATATGTATATACATACACGTGTATATGCACACTTACAAACTTTTTATTCTTTAAATCCATATTTATATGTAGTATTATGTATATTGTATTATATATATTGTGGATTTTTAATTATTTTTTGAAAATTAATTTCTGTTTTTGGAAAAAATTTAACAAAATATTATTTTGCCATGCACACAATCACTTTTTTGTGATCGTCTTCTTTTGACAGTTTTGACAATTGAAATTGCAATGTAGAAACCACAGCTCTTACGTTTTCACTCAACAAAACTTGACATTTGTGTTATAAACCCCCAAAGCAAATTTTCATGCTCAATTGAGGAGGAACTTCAAAAATCAATGGTGGATTAAAGGCTTCTTTAGCTGCATTATCTGCAAGTTCATTGCCGGCAATGACCAATATGTGATGGTATCCATAAAATAAGAGTAGGTGAATGTCAGGTTGTTTTAAAATGTTATCAAAAATTACACTTTTGTTGTAAAAAAATACTTTTGGCAACGCTGAGACTATCTGTGAAAATAATTTTTTTGTCTTTTTTTAACGGCAAACATAATTATTATTATTATTATTATTATTATTATTATTATTATTATTATTATTATTATTATTATTATTATTATTATTATTATTATTATTATTATTATTCTTTTATTTACTTCAAAAAATAAATTGTTAGACTAAATATATCTAAAAGGCCATCAGCTACATATGTACATATGGATGTATACATACATATATAGAGATACTAAAATAAATGCATTGCGGTTATGCTACCAAATAATTGATTCCTTATATTATGGAAAAGCGGGCATTCTAAAAGAATGTGTGTGATTGTTAGAAAGCAGTTGCATTTATTACAGTTAGGCCGTGGAGTATGATTGTTTAATAACCAGTCGAGTGAAAATACAGTGTGTCCCAGGCGTAGTCTGAAAAATATTTTTATTATACCCGCAAATATCGGCAGCTGACCCTGAGGTTATGCCATTTTGGAAAGATCCATCGGCATATAGTTTAAGTTTTTAATCATACACTTGAAAAGTTTGGGTGAAGATTTATTATAAATTGAGAGACTAAAACCAATAGCAACATACATCTCAGTACTACGATATTTTTCAGGCTTGACTGCCAGTGGAATTTCAAATGATTTGAAAAGAATTAAAATTTTACCTACTGTACTTGCGTTCCTCTTCTTACGTAAAATCAATAATTTTCTTGTAAAAATAATTCACAAGAATCTTCATTTCATTTATAAAAGTTATCTCAGCAGATCCAATACGAAGGCAGTTTCGCCTTCTACAAATATGCAAAACCTCAGATTTATTTTCAGGTATAACAGCGTCGCGAGAAGTGGCCCATGTTTGTAGCACGATATTCAAACGTATAAAGTTGGCTGCAACAATGTTTGACACACCTGATGAAACAGCAACGATATGGTCTGCATAAATTCCAACAAAATCGACATCCGGTAAGGACTGAATTCATTTATCTAGAGAATTGATGAACGCAGTAAATAATACTACTGAAAGAGGTGAGCTGTTATAATATCTTCCATCGCTCCCCTAAAAAACGATATCAATAACATAATCCAAAGTAATATTTGTTAACTCGCATTTCCGTTCCCATATAAATAAACGAAAATGCAATAAAGGAAATAAATGCAACTACGCAAAATTAATAAACTACTACAAACCTAACAATATATTCTCTTAAAAATTAAATAAAACGTAACAAATTATTAAAACCAGGGACCGCAAATAAGAGTTTTTTTTTAAATTTTTGAAGAAATAAATCATACATAAATGAACATCGTAGAAAACTTTTAATTACACCATCATAATTTTTAGGCGAAATGCATCCAACATATTGCATGATTTTTAAATTTTTGATTTTTATTTTAACAATCAAAAAGAGTTATTTTTGATTTTTATTTTTTTTAATGAAAAATAAAAGTTATTTTTGATTTTTAAATTCTTAAATGAAAAATAAAAGTTATTTTTGATTTTTATATTTTTAAATGAAAAATAAAAGTTATTTTTGATTTTTCTATTTTTATATCAATAATAAAAATCAATTCAAAACTCTTATTTATTTGTTGATGCCGTATGTATTATAATATGCTGCTTCATTCAAATTTCTATATGAATACACTAATACCCCGATTTGCGTCGACCCGATTTGCGTTGATTCGATTTGCGTCATCAAAAAAAGTTGCGTGGCTTCGAATTGCGTCGTTGATGTTTCGTTTTGCGTCGAAAAAATACATAATTTTGGCTTCGAATTGCGTCGTTAATGTTTCGTTTTGCGTCGTTTTTTATTACATTTTGTGCATAGAAAGGGGATTTCCCTTTTTACTTGTTTTGGTCAAACACCAGACAAGAAATTTATTTACAAAAAAAAAAAATCAGTTAAAGTTCAACGAAAAATAACCCGATTTTTTCAAAAAGATACGCAGCTATCGAATCAAAACGCTGATGTGACCATTGCCTTGGAATAACACAAATTATTTAATAATTTATTAAATTGAATTAATTATATGTTTATGTTGATTTTTTACATGTATGAATTGGCTTTAATTTATTTTTTTACTTTACGTTACCTTTTTGTTGCAATAAATTTTAAAAAATATACCTATGTATACATTTATTTATAGTAAAAATTTTCAACTTTTCTAAAAATTTTCTTCTGGAACGAATTAACGAAGAATCCATAGAAATATATGGAGAAAAGTGATTCGATTTGCGTTGTTTCGCATTGCGTCCCGTTTGGTAGGTCCCAATTAACGACGCAAGTCGGGGTATTAGTGTGTAATATATTATGCATAGAAATAGCTTATAAGTTTTGGCTGCCATTTAAGTCAGTGTTAAGAGGTCGTTTTCAGGTGTTCAATTTTACCATCATAATTGATTTTAAATGTTCCTCAGATAAATTATATCTCAAATCTCCCAATATTAATCTAAGTGCTGAAAATGACCTTTCTACACTGACTTGAGTGGCAAGTACAGAATGCACAATTAAAGCTAATTTTCGAAGCCATGAAAACACAAATTTTTTGCTCTCACAATATTCCAATAAATTAGCAGAAGTATCGAAACGCTTTTCTTTGTAATTGATTTTTATTATTGATATAAAAATATAAAAATCAAAAATAACTTTTATTATTGATATAAAAATATAAAAATCGAAAATAACTTTCATTTTTCATTTAAAAATATAAAAATCAAATATAACTTTTATTTTTCATTTAAAAAAATAAATATCAAAAATAACTCTTATTTTCTATCTAAAAATATAAAAATCAAAAATAACTCTTATTTCTTGGTTTTTTTGATAAAAGTGATAAGAGTTACGGTCCCTGATTAAAACCAGACTTTTTCTTAAGAATTGTTTGCTTGCATTTTCGTTCCCGTATAAATAAACGAAAATACAATAAAGTAAATGGAACTACACAAAATTAATAAATAATTGCAAACTTAACTTTTTCAAGAGAATTGTTTACTTGTTAAATAAAAATACATATTTGTAACATATTTGTAATTAGTATATAAGAACCAAAAAATGAATAATAAAGTTAGTTATATTTTGATCAACTCATAACCTGAACTCAAAAGTGGCGCAGTTGGCAGGATACCGCATGTTCTACCCAACGTAAATAAAAATAAAGTTTCAAAGAGTGAAAATAATACTTAAAGAATAAGAAAAACAAGAGATTTCTTCATCTACGCGGTAGAACCCGAAATTTCAATTTCTAGTGCGGTACCTGTGCACAAACCCGTGAACAAATCCAAGTTTGTATTCATCCTACGAAGGATCGTAGATAAACATACATAGGATATCAAAAATCCCTTGGTAAACACTCCAAAAAAAAATTTTATAAAAATAACAATCGGGTATGTTCCAGGTTTCGACTCGGATTGAAAACGAAAAATTTTTTAATCCCCATAATTTATAAATTGCTGTTCTGAATTCAGCATGTTTTTCCACATTCGAAGTTTATGTTCGAAAAAAATCCAAATGTCAACGGCTACGGCTACGTAAAAATCGACGGCTGCCGGAAAAAAATTGCAAAAAAAATTAACAAATTACAAAAATATAGCAATTTACAGAGTATGAAAAAAAAGATATTCAAATTTTTCAATTAATTTTCTACGCGAATAAAAGCAAAATTAATACTCTTAAAGAAACATAGAATGAAAATAAAATTATTCAATACTCTTAAACAAGACAAGGAACGAAATAAAATTATTTGCTTTTGGTTGATCTGCTTGATTTGATTTATAGACACATGAGCAACAAACTCAATTTTAAACCCTGGGATTTGTCATCCCAAAAGAATTCACATAACAAACCCTCTATTAATAAAAAACATTACAACACCAACTTTGTGTTAATAGAAAAGCTATAATACCCACTTTTGAAGAATTAGGAGCAATAGCACACTTGAATTTTTCATAATAAAATTCCATAACTTCTATGGTGGCTTAATAGGCAATAACATCCTAAGACTATTAAATGCTAACATAGATTATAAGACTAGGAGTATAACTTTTGGAGAACATTGTAAATGTGTTTTAAAGAGGATAACAAAAAAATCAAAGCTGGAGAAATTTTTAGAATAGAAGACAGAAGAGAAATAATCAACTTACCTGAGAACTATCGTTTGACTACGCAGAAGGTAGACTACGATGATTTCAGTACCATCGAAGGTGGAAATATTAAACCACTTACAGAACAAATTCGAACAATGCACATGAAAGTTGAGGAAAAGGGATAACTTTTGAAATTAATCAAACATTTTTTATCGGGATGGTACTGAATTAACGTTCACATCCGCTATAAAACATGAGATCAGAACTATCGACAACATACCCATATATACCAAATCATACCGCTACTCCTACATACATAAGATCGAAGTAGAGGCGCAAATACAAGAAATGCTCGACAACAAAATTATCAGACACAGTAACTCTCCTTATTCCGCACCCATTTGGATCGTGGCGAAAAAGGCCGACGCAAGTGGGAAAACCAAATGGAGGCTCGTCGTAGACTATCGGAAACTCAATGAAGTTACCATAAATGACAAGTACCCATCGATGAAATCCTTGATATACTGGGAAGGTGCCAGTATTTCACCACATTGCATTTGGCCAAAGGATTTCATCAGATCCAAGTTAGGGAACAAGATTTTCATAAGACCGCCTTCACCATGGAAGGACATTATGAAATCATTAGAATGCCGTTCGGGTTGAAAACAGCCCCAGCGACATTCCAAAGGTTAATGAATAATGTTCTTAAAGACTACATTAACAAAATTTGCGTAGTTTAGTTAGATGACATAATCATCCTTTCCACCTCCCTACAAGAACACATTAATTCAATTAATTTAATTTTTCAATGCTTACAAGAAGCTAATCTTAAAATTAATTAGATAAATCGGAGTTTTTTAAACGGGAGACTGAATTTCTCGTACACATAGTGACACCTCTTGGAATAACCTTAAAAGATAGATTGCGTCAAAAATTTCCCAATACCTAAAACTCCCAAACAAATAAAACAGTTTCTTGTACTAACAGGATACTATAGAAAGTGTATAAGGGATTGATTATTCCAGAATAGCTAAGCCTATGACTAATTACTTGAAGAAGGACACTAAATGAACATTGCTGACCCAGAATACATAGAGAGTTTTAATACCCTTAGAACATTACTAACCCATGACCCAATTCTGGCCTATTCAAACTTCTCGAAAGAATTCACACTTACGACGGATGCCAGCAATTTTGCACTACTCTTAACGAGCATGAGTGCAATTACAGCACTATAGAAAAAGAACTTCTGGCCATCGTCTGGGCTAACAAATATTTCCGCCCATACCTCCTTGGAAGACAGCATAAATAGAAACAGACCACAAACATCTCACATGGCTATTTTCAAATAAGGAACCCAATTCCAAATTGGTACGATGTATTCTTAAACTTTCTGAGTTTGATTATAAAATCGTTTATAAAAAAAGGTACATACCAATAATTAAGATGAAAAAGAAATAATCTTGAACACTTACATATGCAATAATAAATTTTAAATGTAAATATACATATTATGGATAAATAAATTGAAATTGAAATTGAAAAAAGATACAAAAAACAACAACACCGATGCACTATCGAAAATAGAACCCGAACTCGCTAACGTCAATACTCTAGAATCCGAGGTGCTTAGGATAAACGAAACGGAGTCCCCTATCAACATGTTTAAGAACCAAATCATCATTAAAAAATTTCTTCAGGTGCAGCCAGGATAAAGAATGAGAACGTCTTCAGGAATAATAGAAAAATAATAGGAATTAAGAAACTCGACAGGGAAACTTTTTTTTTTAATTAACAAACACAAACTGCGAAGCTACTGGGCTTATCTGCAGAGACACCCGGAGTCTGCGGCAGGAGTCGAACCTGCGACCTTCGGACTACCAGTCTAGTACACTAGCTACTAGTCTACGAAGGCAATATCTCTTTTGAAAAATCATTTCAACCCAAACCAACTGAATACACTTTACCTAGAGAGTGAATTTGTTAACACTCTGGACAACTTATATATGGAACATTTTTCAAATAATAACAAATTTAGGATAATAAAATGTACCAAGTTGCTTAGAGACATCAAAGACGAAGAGGAACTGACGGATGCTATAGAAAAAGAACATTTAAGTAAGAATCACCGGGGAATAGAGGCTGTCTACGGGGAACTAAAAACAAAATATACAACCCCTACCTAAAATTAAGAATAATACAATTCATTAACAATTGTGAAGTATGCACCACTCAAAAATATGAAAGCAAACCTCCGAAAAATACCATTTAGAGTCAGTGAAACCCCACTCAAACCACGAGAGATAGCTCATATAGACGTATTCTACACTTTGAAAAGGGAACTTTTTATGACAATAATAGACAAATTTACAAAACACACAGTCGCATAAAAGATAAACAGTAGAACTTGGACAGAATTTAGGATTAAACTACTACAGTACATAAATACATTTGGTAAGATAGGAAAAATAGTTGTAGGCAATGAGCTAGGGTTTAAAGCCATTCCAATGCGCGAATTCCTCAATGAAGAAAAAATTAATACAGACTTTACCTCAAGCAGTAACCACACTTCCAATGCAGACATAGAACTTCTATACAATACCATAAATAAGCATATAATGCTTTTAAGGCACGATGAAAAGAATAAAGAACAAACAACAGAAGAAAAAATTCTGCGGATAATAGGGTACTACAACAACACAATTCTTTGTACAACTAAGACCAAACCTATTGATTTCCTGAATGGAAAAATTAATGAGGAGAAATATACAGAGATTCATGATTTGATGACTAAGAAAAAAGAAAAGAATACATAGGCAAATTTAATAAAGATAAGACAGATGTGACAATAGAGGATGGTTCAAATTATATTGGAAATTAGAGGGGATAAAAACCATAGGAGATATAGGAAGATAGATGTTAAGAAAACCGATGACGACCACGTCGAGAACGTTAAGACAGGGCGTAAGTATTATAAAACCCATATCAGACGAAGTAAGAAATTTCAAGATAGAGATAAGCCCAGAATAGAAAATAAATAATAATACTCCCCCG
The DNA here is from genome assembly GCA_963681545.1 of Germaria angustata. Classification (NCBI taxonomy): domain Eukaryota; kingdom Metazoa; phylum Arthropoda; class Insecta; order Diptera; family Tachinidae; genus Germaria; species Germaria angustata. The sequence goes on along the minus strand of OY813000.1, from coordinate 76,224,862 downwards.
AGTATACAAATATATAATATACAATCTTTCCAGATGACACTTTGGATTTTTCTGACGACTATTTTTATAGTTGCCTACGAACAATACCTCGACATTCAAGACCTATCTGATAATCATGGTTATATACCAATTAAGATAAGAGACGTAGAGATCATCGATAAATACATTAGGATAATTCACGCTATCAATACTACGCAATATATGGAAACAGCTAATTTTTTACAGGATAATATTCATAAACTTTCGGATACTTACACAAATATCACACCACTATTGGAAAGCGTAAATAAAAACATGGAAATATGTAGGACGAATATAAATAACTTGACACCGAGATTCAGGCAAAGACGAGGATTAGTGAAGATATCAAATATTACGGACCAAATAAATAGCCAGCAGAAAATAATACAGACATATGTAAACAGATTCAAGACAGAGACGCAGAATAAAATTGTCGACTTGGAAGACGAAGCCTTATTTTTACAGAACGTTTTCCGCATTAACAACGACATTAACCTACTAACGAACCATATGAACGAGATTGGACACGTTCTTTTTAATTCAAAATTGGGGATAATTTCTTCAGACATACTAACAGAGGAAGAATTTAATTTTAAAGGAAATATAGAATCTTATCTTCAGACAAAAGTATCTCTAGCATACAAAGAAAACCTCATAGTATTAACTGTCGCATAAGATCGCCATTAATTTTATTTTATTTTTATATAATTGAATTTATTTAATATTAATTTGTTTTAATTAATTTGTTACGGGCCACCCTAATATAGACTTGTTACAGTTTTGCCGAAGCAACAACAAATTACATGCATATTCTTATTAGTTTCTTTGGATCAATATGTTTGTGCATTGTTGTTGGTATATTTATTTTTTGATCTTCAGCAAAAGTAAATAAAAGGAATAATGTCAGTAACGATTGCAGCGCAGCAATAGTTGTTTACTCCAACCTTCCATTCAGCCACTGCATTGTTGTTGACATTCCTTTTGCTTAAAGTTAATACCGTTAGATTTTGTTTTGCATTTTGTGGTCCAATAATAAATATTTTGTAAATTAAGTTTTAGTTGATAATAAGAAACAGAATAATAAAGTTCAAGTAATTCGCACTTGAAACTTAAATCGGTTTTTTTCTTAAACATTAGTGAACTACTTCTAAACAAAGTTTCTGTGATACATTAACATTAAATGTTCCAAGATTTTTGAATGAATCATTTTCAGAAGTAGTATTTGAACCAATTCCCGATGATGGAAATAGAACCTTATTACTGAACAGGAACACTGTTCTTATTCAAAACAACGAAGTATATAAACCAAACACATTAGAATATAAAAACTTGGAAAACATAAATGCTAATTGTCAAAAATCTTGAACCTAAATGTAATATGAAATTAACAAAAGACTCAGAAGAAAAGGAAATTTACACTGGTTTACTTATATTCAAACACTATCAAGATAAAATTGAAACTAACTGTAAACATCAATATCAACTAGAAAGATTTAAAACTTATTTAATAAAATTCGAAAACTCTGTTGTTGAAACAAAATTAAGGACTTATGAAAATTTTAAAGTAAATACAAGAGAAAAATTTTTCCTGGAAAAATTTATATTAAAAATAAATAAAAACAATGTTCAACTTACTGACTCAGATATTATACATTTTAATGAAACCATAAAAATCGTTATCATTAACTTTTTAAAATGCACCCTGATGAATACCAAGGGTAGTATAGGGATTTCTATTATTTTAATTATTATAAGTATCATAATCTATGTAAAACACCTAAAATGAGAACCCTTATTGTTTCCTCGGCGGAGCCTCAGACTAGCGATAGGAGTGTTATAATATCTCCCATCACTCTCCTAAAAACCATATCAATAACATAATCTAAAGTAATATTTGTTAACTCGCATTTCCATTCCCATGTAAATAAAAAAATGCAATAAAGTAAATATAGTAAATGCAACTACGCAAAATTAATAAACAACTACAAACCTAACAGTTTATTTTCCTAAAAATTAAATAAAACATAACAAATTATTAAAACCACACTTTTTCTTAATAATTGTTTTCTCGCAATTCCGTTCCCATATAAATAAAGGAAAATGCAATAAAGTAAATAATTGCAAACTTAACTTCTGTTTACTTGTTAAATAAAAATACATATTTGTAACATATTTGTAATTAGTATACAAGAACCAAAGAATGGAAAATAAAGTTAGTTATATTTTGATCAACTCACTAAAACAATCGTGTTTTTTTAAAAGAGTTCATAACCTGAACTCAAAAGTGTGAGACCTGGGGAACTCCATTGTTCAAAGGATATGAATTAGAAAAATGTCCATCAATTTTAACTATAAAGGTGCGATTCGACAAAAAAGAAAAAAATAGTTTTAACATAGAAGAGGATATGCCCCATTCACGTAGCTCATCCAACACAAAAATAGACACAACACGATCAATGGCTTTCTCAATAATCTCTGATAGCACCATAATGTGTTTCCTTTTGGATAGATTAAGTTTCAGAATATTTTCAAGTTGATGGCATAGTGAATGAACACCACGTTTAGGTAGAAAAGCATGTTGAACTAAAGAAATTTTTTGTATTACGTGTTTCCAGAACCTAGATGCTAATAGTTTTTCTAAAATCTTAGATAAAACGGGTATCAAAGATGTCAAAGATTTTTACGTCAGTACCTGTCATAAACTTAACCTGACGGTGCTCTTCGCACTGGGTGAATAAAGCCGTTCACCACCGTCCCCGTCGTCCCTTCCAGAAGCACATACAGGGTGTGGTTCTACATGTGCCCCTAATAGGAACGACATGGTAGCAAATTCTGTACAGGCTGCAGAATCATGTGCAGACACCTTGCTAAAGTGCTGGAGCTATCTAACCTCCTACCACCCCAATGGCCCAGCAGTAAGATACGCCCTATCTTAATGGGCACTCACCAACCGCAATCACCAGGGCAGCTCTGTCGAATAGCAACAGCACATAGAGATTCTTATATGGCCTGAAGAGAGCATCTACAATCGGTCACTAGCACCATATTGCAGACACACTCATCCAACCCATAACTGTTCCCGCGTATTTTTGGGTTTTAACCACAGCCACCACGTGATCCCCGAAGGGGCCTCACCAATGACCAGTCTAGGACACGTCATAGGGTCCACTGGTTCCTGTGGTACCAGATAGGAACTGTGGTCGGCCTTGTGTTAAAAACACCTCCGATTTTAGGTCCCGTGCAAACCTGAGGTATCGGTAGCACCTCTACCCAGACAAGCATAGGCAAAGCTACTTCCTTAATTACTTATATACATGCACGCCCGTTGCCCTGGTTTCAGGGATTGGGTAGTAACAAATTAAGTTCTACGGGTAACTGGCCAAAGGTCAAGGTCTCCATGTTACCCATCCGGACGAGCGAGCGAACCCACCTTTACCTTTAATTTACTTGCATGCGCACCCGTTACCCTGTTAATTCAGGGATTGGGTAGCAACATACAAGTTTTTAGGGGTTATCAGCAAAAAGGACTAGAAAGGAATATTTTTGAAATTATTTCTGGACTAAATACTTCATCCAATAGAACATCAAAATTTTGAAAAACTATTTTCAATATCAACTGGGTTGTCCAAGATTATGTTATCATCCATTGAGAATCAACTCAACTTTTCTGATCTAATATTTCTGACCCTCGTCCACAAAGTTCGAGCATCTAGTGTTGGATTTAAAGATTTCAAAAAATTGTTCCAAGTGAATCGTTTAGCATTTTTGATTCTCTCTTAACTAATGCAGTGGATCTTCTATAATTTATTAATTAGTTGGACTTCTGTGTCTTATGAAAAGATTCCAGGCTATATGCTTGTTTTTAATCAGTTTGGTTATATAAGAATTGAACCAAACGGGAGAATTTCTGTCATTAAAATATCTGCTTTGAGGAATAGTTTCATTGACATTCTTTTAATCTGAGCGGATTCCTTATTGACATTAGATGATTCAGGAAACTCTTCTATGAAGCCCAAAATTTTCGATGAGAAAGTAGACCAATCTGCTCTCTTCTCTCGGAATCTCGGCCGAAAAATCCGCTCATAAGTCGCTTTAGTATTACTTATTAAAATTGGAATATGCTCTGCAACTTCGGGAGTACATAACGTCATCCAACTTAGGCAAGGTGCTAAATCTGCGCTGGCCATGGAGACATCTACTGAAGTTAATGTGTTTCTAGTATTAAGTAGATCGGGAGAACCATCAATTAAAATTATGAAACGCAAATCATTGCCAAACTCCTCCCAAATGATACCACTTTGTGATGTAGTTTAGATCCCCATAAAATGATTTGTGAATTAAAGTCACCAACAAATAAGTGATGTCGTTATTGCATCTATTAATGGAATTTAGCATTGAGTCAAACAATGTAATATCACATTCTTTATAAATGTTTGTGATATTTAACTTATTTATCTGCGGTGGTGGCTAAATCTCTCCGTAGGCGTCTCAACTTGAAAAGAAGTAAAAATCTAATATTTCCTGGACATACTTAATTTTTTCTGGACCCTGGACAAGATCTAAAAAAACTGGACAATCCAGCACTGTTGCCAGAACTTCTAGGGGTGAAATCGTCAAAAACTACAGATTTCTGTGCAAAAAATCGTCAAAATCGTCAAGTCATTTAAAAAATCGTCAGAAAAACGTCAAATGAAAAATATTCAAATTTTTTATTTTAATTGTTTTATTACAAAAACTATTACAATGGTTCAAACTTATTAACTATGCTTTCAACAAATATAAACATATACATTAATATATATGTATATAACCTAGACATAAAAACCATTAAAATTAAACATAAAAGTTAAAAAAACTTAAAATGAAATCAGAATTAACATACGTACATATATATTTATTTTTAAAACGAATAATTTATAAAAAAAATTACCATTTTTATTACAGAAACATTTTATGTATAAATATCAGAATATAACATTCTTAACAAATTTGAACTGATCTCAGTGTCATAGCAGTTTGATTTTTTAAGTTTTAAATAGTCCTTTGTGTATAGGATGGCTTCTAAAGAATCGTTTTGTAAACGATTACGAACTTTGGTTTTATTTAAATTCACCTGACTAAATATCCTTTCGACATTTGCCGAAGAATGTGGTAAAATCATTATATTGCGAATAAAATTTATTAAAATTGGGAAAGCCAGACTTGAATCACATCTTTTCATTTTGGATATTTTTTTCCAAAATTCTGTAAAGTTGTTTTCGTTTAGTTGAACACAAAAAAATCATAACATAACAAAAAAACCAACTCTAAAAATGCAATACTAAAAAAATTGCCATATATGTACTTATGTTAAATTTAGAAAAATCGTCATTTTTGGACCTAAAATCGTCACTAGTGTATTTTTAAAGGTGAAAATCGTCAAAATGCAGAGAAATCGTCAATTCTGGCAACATTGCAATCCAGGCGAGTCCAGGGCATATGGCAACCCTATGTGTAACATGAATGTTATTTTTAACAAAAACAGCTATCCCAGATTTATAGCGAGTTTCTAGATAACAAGTAACTAAAATTGCTTGTTCAATTGAGCACAAATTCATGTTTTTCGTTTTTATTAAACAAGTGCCAAATTTTATTGAGTGAAAACGTAATTGCTGTTTTTATTTGTGGTTTCTACATTGCAGTTTCAATTGTCTAAACTGTCAAAAGAAGACAAGCAGAAAAAAGTGATTGTATGCATGGCAAAATAATATTTTGTTCAATTTTTTCCAAAAAAAGAAATTACTTTTCAAAAAATAATTCAAAAACCACAACAAATATACATTATACCACATATAAATATGGATTTAAAGAATAAAAAGCTGTAAGTGTGCATATATACATGTATGTATATGCATATGTATATGTATTAATAAATTTTGATTTATAAAAAAAAACAGCTGCTTTTGTATTCGGTCTAGAGTTGCCATTGAGTAATAAAAAAATTGGTTTTTGTATGGAAAAAAGTAAACGAAATACTAAAATTTTTACTACGGCAATCCTGCAATTGAATAAAACGTAAAGTGCTAGGTAACAGTACTTAGGTTAGACAAGTGGGTTATAAAAACTCATTTTGTTACGTACTTGTCTGGGCAGTACTTGCTTGTTTGTTTGGTTACTTGTTATGTAGAAACATGCCATTAGCATCTTATCTTTAGCAACTAAGTCCTGTTTCACACACCTCAAGTTTTCTTGATCAAGTTTCAATTCAGCTGTGAGAAAGATAGAGAACGTATGTACTACCTTCTCTATCTTTCTCACAGCTGAATTGAAACTTGATCAAGAAAACCTGATGTGTGTGAAAGGGGACTTATTATGATGAAATGACAGTATGCGTTTCTTGAAGGGCGATTATGTTTGATTTATGCTTAGCAACCAAATTTTCTATTGCGTATTTGCGGGTAATAAACCCCTGAATATTCCACTGAAAAAAAGAGATTTTCATACTGTGGCAATCCTGAACGATACCGAGATATTGAATCTAGGTTGCATTGAGTTATTTGTCAGTCGAAAAATAAAATATATGTATGTCTTTTTTATTATTATTAGAACTTTTGGAAAACTAATTGGTATATAAAACAAATCTAATAAAACCACATTATAAATCATTTGTCGGAGTTATTACATTGGCGACGAGAGAAAAAAAGATTGCGAAGTGACCATTAAATTGGATTTGGAAGAAAGGACAGAAACACTAAATTGTGGTGTTGAAAAGAAAAATTAAATTGTGAAATTGACTGCACATTAAATTGTGAGATTGACTGCACATTAAATTGTGAGATTGACTGCACATTAAATTGTGAGATTGACTGCACATTAAATTGTGAGATTGACTGCACATTAAATTGTGAATCCATCAGCACATTAAATTGTGTATGAGTATGTTGATTAAGTACTCGTATTAAATTGGGTGGCACCTAGCTAAAAAAAAAAAATTGTATAAAGAAATTGTTATAGATAATATTTCATCTCTTAGGCACTTGAAGACTTCTTTTCTGTGGTACAACAATGTCCGACATAAAGCCATTTCTCTGTGATGTTATTGACAGATCGTTGCTGCGTATGGAATGGGAAAAATGGTTCCGATATTTTACTTTGTATCTCGCTTCAGAGGAAATTATCGACTCTGTTAAAAAGAAAAACAAGCTGCATCATTTGGGTGGACCACAGCTACAAGAGGTTATTTACAACATCCCTGTCGCTCTAGTTGAATTTGATGCAAAGACTGATATCGATGTATACGCAATACTGGTTAACAAATTGGATGAATATTTCTCCCCTAAGAGGAATTCAACGTTTGAAAGACATCTATATAGAAGTTTGACGCCAACGGATGGAGAGTCTCTTAACAAATTTCTATTGTGCTTAAGGCAACAAGTTGCAAAATGTTCTTTTGGATCAACAAAAATGGAAATTGAGGAAATATGTATTAAAGACAAGATAATTGATTCATGGGCACCTATTGACCTTAAGAAAAGACTATTGGAGAAAGAGCAGAGTCTGAACGGTGTCCTTGAAGCTTGCCAGGTGTATGAACAAATTAATAAACATTCGCAAAGCATGATGACAAAAAGCGATGAAGAGGGGGTAAACAGAATTTCCTCGAAGAAGCGATTTTCTCATAATTCAGAGACTGAGTGCTACAGATGTGGTCGAAGTGGTCACATTGGTAATTCTATGAGCTGTCCAGCACGAAATGCGAAATGCAACAATTGCTCTCTTATTGGACATTTTGCCATCAAATGTAAGACTAAAAACATTAAGAGGAAATTTGTCGAATATGATACAAACCGGCGAAATATAGGATCGGGAAAAATAAGGTGTATACGCAGCGAACAGCTAAATGTTTTAGATGATGTTGACGCTTTACGTGAATTTGGCTGCTTCAAAATCAATGATAACTGTGTAAGCGATGAAATGATTAACGTCTGCATTGGAGGAGAACATATATTAATGGTGATTGATTCCGGCTCGCGATTTAATTTGGTGAGTGAGAAAGATTGGGCAACATTGAAGAAAGGAAAAACAGTTATATGGAATATTAGATCAAATTCATCAAACCAATTTAAGGCATATGCATCAGATCAGATTCTCAAAGTAATCTCTGGAAAATAACCTTATACTTAATGAGGAAAAATGTGTTTGGAAAGCCGAGAAATTGAAATTTCTAGGCCATGTTCTCTCCGAAAAAGGCTTCACGGCAGATCCAGAAAAAATCAAAGTGATTGAAAATTTTCGACCTCCGAACACAAAAGAAGAGACAAGAAGTTTTTTGGGTCTGGTTACATACGTTGGTAAATTCATTCCTGATTTGGCAGACGTCACCGAACCCCTGAGAACTTTGTTAAAAACAGATGCAAAATTTATATGGGGTCCTGATCAGGCAAAGTCTTTTCAACATCTAAAAACACAACTGTCCCAAATACCCAACTTATCATACTTTGACCCAAAGAGAAGAACTCGAGTAGTAGCAGATGCTAGCCCAGTCGCTTTAGGCGCTGTTTTGATCCAATTTGATTCAAATGGTAATGCAAAAATAATATCTTTCGGTAGTAAGAGTTTGTCCGACGTTGAGAAGAGATACTCGCAGACCGAAAAAGAAAGTTTAGCTCTCGTCTGGTCGGTGAAGAAATTTTATTACTATCTTGCCGGTCTAGAATTTGAATTGGTGACAGACCACAAACCACTCGAAGCAATATTTAAGCCGACGTCTAAGCCTCCGGCCAGAATTGAACGTTGGTTATTGTATCAAATTCAATTCCATTAGCCCTTAGAATCACTCTTATAGCTAGTAGAAGTGCGGAGGATGAAGAAATCTGCAGTAATATAGCACATGTCAATAATGAGTCGTGGGACGCCGATAAATCAAATAATTATTACCCGTTTCGATTTGAGCTTTCGTCAATTGGCAGTATCCTTCTACGAGGCACTCGCATTGTGATACCTAAATCTTTGCGTGATAAAGTACTTCAATTGGCACATGAAGGGCACCCAGGAGAATCAGCTATGAAACGTAGACTAAGAGCCAAAGTCGATGCAAAGGCATGAGTTTCCAAATGGTCCATGGCAATGTGTAGCAACTGATTTGTTAGGGCCACTGCCGAGCAATGAGTATGTTTTGGTTCTAATAGACTACTACTCACGGTACCAGGAAGTGGTGTTTTTGAAGAACATAAGCTCTGAGAAGATTATAAACGCCATGGAGGAGATATTTTGTAGACTTGGGTTACCGAAATCTTTGAGAATGGATAATGGCCGACAGTACGTGAGTTCTCAATTTGAATATTTCTGTAAAATAAATAATATTACACATATCACTACGCCACCTTATTGGCCGCAAGCCAATGGGGAGGTTGAGAATATGAACAAGTCGCTGGTCAAACGATTGAAAATAGCCAGCGCCAACAGAAGTAATTATAAGCAAGAAATACAAAAGTTCGTATTAATGTATAATGTAACACCTCACGGTACGACTGGATCACCTCCATCTGAGCTTATGTTTAATCGAGTGATTCGGGACAAAATTCCAAGTATTCAGGACATAACAGAAGATATGATTGACTCCTCAGCAAGAGATTTAGATTGCATAAATAAACAAAAAGGGAAGGAGAGAGGAGACAAAAAACGAAATGCAAAACAATCGGATATAGCTGTTGGAGATAAAGTCTTGCTCAAAAATGTGGTATTTCCACATAAGCTGACAACTAACTTCGATGTAACTGAATATCAGGTAGTAAACAGAAACGGAAACGAAGTGGAAATAACTGGGAACGGGAAGACAGTTAAGAGGAACGTCAGTCATGTCAAAAAGATACCGGCATTGACAATTTGTGAAAACATATCCCCAAAAGACAATGCTCCTCTACAGGAATCACCATCGACATCAAACAATACATCAGCGTCAATTCATACAGAGAATCCACCAACAGTTCCACCAGGCGATCCTATAATGAAATAAAATTTTAAAAAGAATAGGAGGGATGTGGCAATCCTGAACGATACCGAGATATTGAATCTAGGTTGCATTGAGTTATTTGTCAGTCGAAAAATAAAATATATGTATGTCTTTTTTATTATTATTAGAACTTTTGGAAAACTAATTGGTATATAAAACAAATCTAATAAAACCACATTATAAATCATTTGTCGGAGTTATTACACATACCAATATCCGTGATGACTAATATGCATAAATATATATTACTCGCCTAGTTTATTATCTGGTTGAGTTATGATCCCCTCAGCAAGCTTATTATTTAAGATACTACAAGATGATAAATACGTGCTGCTTGTGGGTTTATTGGGTAATGCGTTTAGTATACCATCTTTTGAAAATTGTGAATAATTATAAGTATCTCCCCTTTCACACACATCAGGTTTTCTTGATCAAGTTTCAATTCAGCTGTGAGAAAGATAGAGAAGATAGTACATACGTTCTCTATCATTCTCACAGCTGAATAAAAACTTGATCAAGAAGACCTGATGTGTGTGAAGGGGACTATGTACATATTCTCCATTGTAAGATCAAGGTTAATTTCTCTTTCTCCATAGAGATGATTACTATCGACACTCAAAGAGTGTGATGAATAATTTTAATTATCTAGAACTTCATTGTTGTTTTGCTGTTAATGTTGTTGTTGGCTTTGCTATTATTATTTACATGATTAGAATTAATACTCTTCTTGTTGACCTTTTTATAAAGAGCTGTTTCACATACGTCAAGTTTTCTTGGTCAAGTTTCAATTCAGCTGAGAGAAACACATAGAAAGGAATACATACTCTCTCTATCGCTCTCCCAGCTGAATTGAAACTTGATCAAGAAAACTTGATGTGTGAAACATTTCAAACCAAGCTCATTGCTTGTGGTGCATTTATATCTAAATTAGAAGTTCATTAGAAGTTTTATTGTTTTTCGATTCTAATAATAATGGCTGACTGCTACAGTTTTCAGTATTATTGTTGCGTAGAATTTCAGAAAAAGTTGCTGGTTTTTTTTAAAGGTATAAGTGTATGCATTGAGGGATTTTAATTAAAAATCTTCCAAGCTTCTCTTATGATGCATCTTCTATCAGCTTTAATGTTATTAACCGATTGGCGTTTGATGAAGGATCGGCATAAGGAATCATATGATGTGTGAGAATCCGTGTTGCAATTGGTACAAAATTTTCTAGAATATTTATCAAATCCACATTCTTTACATATTTCAATATTTTTACACCTATTTTTTATGTGCCCTAGTTTTTTGGCAATTGATACATCTCATTGAGTTTGATATATACTCTTCAACTCGAACTCTTTCCCAGCCTATTTTAAGAAAATCTGGCCTATGTATTAAGACGAAAGTAACCACTGCTGCACCAGTTAGAACAAAATTGTCACCCTCCTTTTTTGTCAGTTTGCGAATGTCTTTTTGATCTTCTATTGATTTCACGATTTCATTCTCAGGAATATTAATTATTTTTCTGGAGAAGATTCTTCCTTGGATTGAGTTGAGTGTTTTGTGCATAACAATTTTTACAGGAACACTATCAATATATTTAGCTTTAAAAATTTTTTGAGCTGATTTCACATTTAAAGCCTTTTCTATTTAAAAGACATTGTACGATGAAAGAGTTTTAATTTGAATCAGACAATGGAATAGCAGAGGCAACTAAGTAACGTGGCACATGACCTTGATTTCTGGGAACTACTGGTAACGGAATAAAATCATCTATTCTTGTTCTCTTGTTTCTCTTTTGAGAAGATTTGGATGATGATGAGGTGTCAAGTATACTGGACCTATTGTGGTCGGTAGGGTCAGTCCCTTTCATTGTTGATTTATTCTCCTTCTTAATCAATCAAAAAAGTTTTGAATTAATTATAAAAATCAAGCAAAAATGAAGTGCTCAATAATACTTTTAACATAAAACAATAAAGCACTGTAACCTTCAAAAGAACAATTTTTTATTACTATGAAAAATCAAATGTGAATGAACTTTAATTTATATTGAACATTTTTGTTACATATTTAATATCTTCTCTTTCCAAGTGTTGGTGATCATGGGTTGAAAAGAAAAGTGTAGAACAATGCCAAAATAGAAAGCGGTGATGAATATGACAATCTTCCATGATATTAATATAGTAACTGTGGCCATCAACAGCTGAGAAGTTTAAAATACTACCTGAAAAAAATGGAAGATATTTTGCTTGCTAAAATACAACCGACACCAATTAAAACAATTGCCCTTATTATGATTGTCGAAGTCGACGTCACATTAAGACGACATCAATATATTGGCAATTATGGAATCGTTATCGAGAACTATTATTATTATTGATATGATATTATTACTACTATGGCTTATAAAATTAAAATTGGCCATCAATATTAGTTAATTATTGCCTGAACTGATTTATGAATTATTGTTCAGAACTGATGTCTTTTTTTACTGTCGACTTGATGTGACGTCGACGCGACAATCATAATAAGAGGGAATATTTTTTTCATGCAAATTACTGACCACTGATGCAAACCCTCAGCGATATGCCATTTCACACTGTTGATAAAGGTTCGTAAGAGGCTAGTCATGCTAGGCTAACATGTGGTATCGAATATGCAACCTTCTATTCTTCCAATACAATAATATTCGTATTGCGTGTTTGCTCATGTTACAAGTATTTTATAGGACCATAAGTGATAGTACGTGCAATGAAGTTCTACCATATCATATGAAAATGCGCCTTTAAGAAATCTCAATTTGTGGACATATGCAGCTAATACTCTATAACTGGCTAAAAGATGGCAAATTATTTAAATCAAGTTAAGACAAATATAGGAACAAACAATACGTAAAAAACTAATCTCTGAATTGATATCACATTGATAACTAAATCACTTTGTTAACTATGTTTTCTCATCTCTTCGTAATATTGTACCGTGCATGTGAAGGATTTTCTTGAAGCTGAACAGCTATATCAAACTATGGCAAGGACTAAAAATCCGTATGCATATATATATATGAAATAAACATTCGATCTAACAATCCATAGGGATGAACTTGTAGCTTTATGGCCGAAATATATTGTCCACGTATGTGTAATCCTGTAAAGTATTCAATTTCTAGTGATAATTACAAAAAATCTTCACATTCCTTTTAAATAACATGTTACATACCAAATTGCTTAAACATGATAACTAATTGTATTGTTAACTATATCGTTATTTTAAAACGTTCAACTAAAATACATATATATTAATCCATACTTTTTTTCTATTGGAGCCACCATTGTCTCTCTTCATGTTTCTGGGAAAAACTCCCGTTTCGAACGACTTATTTATTATATTATTGCATGGCCCATTAAATCTAGATTTTTTTTGCTCATCTTATATCTCTAATTATCTGAATACTATTGACTATTTGTGTAATAACTCTGTATCAAAATTAGAAAAACGACTAGCTGAATTTTATTTTTAAATTTCCATGTCTATGCCGCAAACTGCATACAACTTGTAAACGAAGATATACATCATATTAATCTTTGGGCATTTGCAAATGGCCTAAACTTAAACCCAAAAAAATCAGTTGCAATGATTATTGGACCATCGAAAGATATACCTACGTGTCTTCCACCAAAAGTGATTAATATATGGCTATTAAATCTTGGTGTAGTTTTTAATAAACAACTTAATTGGTCTGACCATGTTAAAATAAACTGTGGGAAAACCTTTTCTATGTTAAGAAATCTATGGATTTCACATCATTATACAATGATGGATATCCGAATACTACTAGCAAAAACCTATTTATTGCCTACGCTAATTTATGGTTGCGAGTTATTTTCCAGTTGCGTAACTGTAATATTGCTAGATATGTATGTATTTGGTATAAAAATAAGTTGTCCATCATTAACTTTATCACGCAGCAAATGGTGACGAACATCTGTATATGTATATGTTTAGACCGTCCATGGAACGCATCATTTTTGGCCAGACTTAAAGCGCTTTTGTTATCACAAAAAAGTGTGATCTTAGTTTTGGAATCATTCCATACGTTACTATGTAATTGACGCAACCATTCTGCTTCTTGAACGGCTGAAGACATGGCCATGTATTCGGCTTCGGTGGTGGAAAGGGACACAGTCGTTTGGCGTTTACTGCACCAGCTAATTGCGCCGTTTTGTAAAAACACGTAACCTGTGCACGATCGCCTATCTGTTATATCATTAGCGTAATTTGCATCACAAAAGCCATAAATTTTAAAGTCTTTAGATTTTGAATATGTTATTCCCACATTGATTAAAAAACATGACCTGGGCTTACAATGACAACATTTTATCACTCACTTTGCTTCTAAAGAGATGGGGAATGGGGTCTTTCATGTAGGCTGAAAGCTTCCTGATTGCTATTCACTTGGGAATAGCCAGGGGCGATTCCTTCATGAATTTCTCAAGCAGCTCACTACCTCCTCGTGGTATTCCCCGGAAATGCCGTCTAAGTCAACCGACTCAGAGGCAGAACCAAGTGTGAGAAGGCGAAAAGACAGCCGATCACCATGCCTGGTGGGGCTGAGGATAACGAACAATGCAACACACTTGGAACACGAGAATCACCTAAGGAAACGACTAGTTCATTGCAAGGGCTGACGGCTGCAGTATTCTGACACCTTATTAAGCGGATTGATACCTCACTGAAACGGCTGTCAGGCAAATGCTGTAATCGCCCCCGTCCCGTTAAAACTGTGGCGAGGCTCTGAGTACGTTCCAACAACGTCACCACTGAGGTGGTGGTACGGGTGCAGTTGAGATAACTCCTGTTTTTTTGCGCCGAGATCCTGGCTCTGAACATAGTTTCTCATGAAGAACTATGTCAACCCTCGCGTGGACCTCACTGCTTGCAAAGGGACCCACGGGGAACGTTTGAGGGGACCGTACAATCGTGGAAGGATAGCGGCTCGGAGCGGGGACCCATTCGAACAAAATGATGAAAAGAACACCCCCAATCAAAACAAGATCAAGGAAAATGGAACAGAATATAAATAACGAAGAAGCATCTAATGAGCAGGTAACTAGGGACGCCGGAATTACACCCCATCCTCCCATGGCTGCCGGCCTGGAATTGGATGCCATATCCCAGCAGAAGACTGACGCTGAAACAATTTCAATGCTACAGACACCCACCAGCACCCACACACCGTTGGAACAGCTGACTGCAACCCCAGCACGTGTCGACGTAGAATACGCAGGAAAACATCCCCAAATAGAGGAATCATCAAGTGCTACTGTGGATGGCTCTCCACGACTAGAGTTAATCCAGAAAATGAGGAAAATGGAAGAGGACGCGATCTCCCAGTGCAAGGCGGTGATAAACAATATGCAGCAGGCGTTCAACCGGTATAAAAATATTAGCAATGACGTCAAAGTCGGTATATCCAAAATGTCTGAATTGCTGGATGTCGCGTTAAGTTACAGGTGCACTTGGAAGACGGCAGATAAGGAGTGGCTGCTATCAAAGCAGAAGAAGAAGACTGCAACCAAGCAACTGGTGAATGTTCTCACTCCGGCGGGAAACACGAAACGCGCAGCTACCAGCCCGGCTGCCCCCGTAAGCTCTAAGAAAGCCAGAGGAAAAGAGCCCAACGAGAACAGTACAGAATGTCTTGGAGATAAGGAAGGAAACTGGCAGACCGTTTCTAAGAAAGGCAGTAGGAATCCAGTAAAAGAATCCCCAGCTAGGACTAAAAGGAAAAGTAGGACACGACTACAGCGCATAAAGCCTGAAGCGGTTATAATCAAACCCACAGGGAGTCACAGCTACTCGGAAGTGCTGAGGAATCTGCGTAGCAAAATACCGACTGACGACCAAGTCAAAGTAAGATCTGTCAGGAAGACGAAAACCGGAGCTATCCTTTAGAGCTGGAGAAAGGTGAAAAAGTCAGGCCAGAGTTCGGTTAGCAACTGAAGAGCACTATACAGGAAACAGCATCAATTGCTGAGCTGAAGCCGAGAACAACAATAGAGATAAGGGATCTTTATTTTCTGACACAAGGAGAAGAAGTAGAAGCAGCAGTTCGGAAGCTGCTCGCAAATCCAGAAGAGCAGATGCAGACGAAGATCACGGAGCCAAACACGCGAGAACAGGTCCGGGCTTTCATTACACTGTCCACAGAGAGTGCTGCGAAGTTAATTAACGCTGGCTACGTAAAAATTGGATGGATCCGAGCTAGAATGCGAGCATGCGAAAACATCAGAAGATGTTATCGTTGCTTTGGGACTGGACATACCCAATCAAACTGCTCGGGCATAGACAGGAAGGATAAGTGCATCAGATGTGGGAAGTCAGGACATAAGATGAGGGACTGCAAGGCGGCCCCCAGATGTGTTCATTGCATGGACGCAAAACGAGACCGTACCGATCATCTGCCGGGATCAAAGAGGTGCACACTAGCTAGGTCGACAGGAAAGCATGATGAGAATACTGCAACTAAATATGCATAGATCACAGGTGGCAGATAGCTTGCTGCCACAAATTATTGTTGAAGAGAAGGCTGATATTGCTATTATAAGCGAGCAATACAGACGAAAAGAGAACGGACACTGGTTTGAGGACGACACTGCCACTGCGGCCATATGGATTCCAAACACAAGTGACTTGACTGTAAGAGGAAGTGGAAAAGGAAACTGTTTTGTATGGGTTCAGCTTGACAACGTAACACTTGTCAGCTGTTACCTAACCCCTAGCGATCATGTGAGGGAGTTTCAAGAAAAACTGGATGAGATAGCGGACAGGATACAGCAAGTAGAAGGACATATCATAGTAGCGGGAGACTTTAACGCCCGCGCGCACGAATGGGGGATGTCCACGACTGACCACAAAGGGGTAGAATACTGGAAATGGTAGCGAGAACAGGGCTCAACGTGGCAAACATTGGAAATACACCGACGTTTAGACGACCAGGATGTGAGGGGACCATCCCAGACATCACTCTAGTGTCAGATAGAACCGCACCGATGCTAAGTATATATCATATTCCTTCGCGACTGAGGGCTTATTAAGTGGTTTAAGGACTCAGCAGAGGCCATCAAGTCGTAGATGGAACGCAGCAAGGCTCGATAGGCCTGCACTGCTAAGGCAATTAGATGTAAGACAATAGGAAACCAGTTTTTTGGTGGAACGAGGAGATTGCAAATAGACGACGAGAATGTCTTCGATCCAGGCGAAGATATACACTAGCGAGAAACCGCGGTGAAGCTAATGCCGAAAGAGCAGAGTACAAGGCAGCGAGGAAAAGATTACAGGAGTCCATTTTTGAAAGCAAGAAAAATCTGTGGGAAAAATTAAGAGAGGACATAAATGAAAATCCGTGGGGCACAGGATACAAACTTGTCATGAGAAAACTTGGCGCCAAGAGTCCTACACCAATGATGAACAAGGAAGATATGGAAAGAATCGTGAAGTACCTATTCCCAGAGAATGAGCTTCCAGAGGAAGGACCAAACGGCGGTGAAGATACGCATGTTCCACTGTTCACAACAGAGGAACTTATAGCTGCGGCCAGTAGGTTAAAAAAAAAACAAGGCACCAGGCCCCGATGTAATACCGGCGGAAGTAATGAAGGAAATAGCGCTCGGAAGACCTCAGTTCCTACTCAACATGTATAACTGCTGTTTGAGGGAGGGAGTATTTCCGGAGGCATGGAAGAAGCAACGGCTAGTGCTCATAAGCAAAGGAAAAAGGAGATCCCACGTCTCCATCAGCATACAGACCACTCTGCATGTTGGACACTGCAGGAAAACTCCTGGAACGGCTAATAAAGCCAAGGTTAGAAGAAGCAATTTGCACAAGAGGAGGACTTTCAGAAAGACAGCACGGTTTTAGACCCGGCAGATCAACTATTGGAGCCATAAAGGACGTAGTAGATGTAGTCGAGGCGGTGAGGAAGCAATCTTTCTTCACCAGGCCTTTGGTTTTGCTTGCTACGCTAGATGTAAAGAACGCCTTCAATAGCCTAAGGTGGCCAGATGTTCTAAAGTTTTTAAAGGAACATTTCCATATCCCCGAGTACCTACTCCGGATTATAGGTGACTATTTGAGAAATAGAGAACTTGTTTATGACACCACAGATGGCCAAAGGAGAATGCGAGTGACGTCAGGTGCTGCTCAAGGGTCCATACTCGGACCAGATCTATAGAACATCACGTATGACGGAATACTCAGAGCCGAAATGCCGTACGATTCGTTCCTCGTAGGATATGCAGATGACATTGCGGCCGTGATTAAAGGAAGAGACATAGAAGACGTGTCCCGCAAACTTAGGCAGGTGATGATACGAGTTAAAGCGTGGCTGGGCTCACGTGGCCTACAGCTGGCCACCCAGAAGACAGAATTTTTGCTACTCACCAGGAAGCACATACCCCTGGAGATTGACATTCGTAGCCACGAGGAAATCATAAGAACCAAGAAGATTGTGAACTACTTAGGAATAAGGCTTGACAACAGGTTGACATTCTCAAGTCAAATCCAGTATGCAGTGAGTAAAGCAGGCAAGATAACCACGCAACTTGCGCGGCTCATGGCAAACATAGGAGGCCCGTTACCTAAAAAGCGAAGGCTACTAATGGATGTGAGCAGTAGCATCCTTCTCTATGGATGTGAGATATGGGGAGACATAGGCACCATTAAAAAGAGAGCAAACGCGTTAATAGCAGTACAAAGAAGAGCAGCACTACGTATAACATCAGCTTATCGTACAGTATCCGCTGCCGCCGCACTAGTGATAGCCGGTACTACCCCCATTGATCTTGTTGCAATGGAGCGTAAGAAGATATGGACGATGAAACATGGAATCGAAACAGCCCAAAGAGAGGAAGCCAGTATCAGACAAGAGACTCTTCAAACATGGCAGACAAGATGGAATAACGATACTACAGGCAGATGGACGGCGAGACTTATTCCCCAAATCTCTAAGTGGATGGACAGAAAGCACGGCGAAGTAAAATATTACCTGACCCAGATGCTGACAGGTCACGGATATTACAGGAAATATTTGTACAAAATGGGGAAATGTAATACACCGTACTGTCTCTACGAAGACGAAGAGACAGAGGATAATGCCGAGCATACATTTTTTAGTTGCTCTCGCTGGTATGAAAGCAGAAGGGATCTAGAGAGCTGTGTCGGACCATTTACAATAGAGTGTATTGTAGATAGAATGCTGGAGACCGAGTCAAACTGGCGAGCGGTATCAAAATACTGTGAGCACATCCTGAAAACAAAGAAACCAGATCTGGATGCAGCGGCCCAGCAGGAATAATATCAGAGATCTCACCATCAGGATACAGCAAGCGACACTATAGAACCAGTCGTAAGTCAGCAGTGGGCCCCCGGACGCGGGTATGAAATAGAGAATGGCTAATGCCAACCAGGGATCCACCTCGAAGTAATGCGAACGTAGTCCCGAGGTGGAAACACATCCCGAAGAGTTTCGGGGTTGGTTTTTTGTCGGTATTCCCACTTGTGGGCGAGTCCGACATATCCCGTGGATGACGACCCATGGAAATGCGTAAATGCATTTTCCAATCCCTGCCCGAAAAAAAATTCCCACATTGATAGTACCTTTGAGATATCGGAAAATTTTTTAACTGCTGTCCAATGCGATCTATCAAAATTGTTGTTGACGGGTTCCCTGAACCAAAAATAGCAAACTGCCTATAGCCTCCTGATACGGTATTGTTCGCCGGCCAGGCACGTGGAAAAATTAAAACACTTATTTTCAGCGAATTCCAGTTTATTCAGTTAACTCAGTTATGTATGCTAAAATCTACATAAGTACAAATATTAAATTTGTTATTATGTATTAAATACAAATTTAAATACACTTGTGTTTTCAAGCCTTTTGATTTTAAATAATTATAAATTCAATGTTGCACGGCCAGCAGCTAAAAGGGAAAAGGTCTAACCTAAAAAAATGCCATCACGCAATAATTATTTGACAGCTGAATATAAGTGTGCACTGTTGTAATATTTAGGCAGCAAATATTATGCAGGTCAGGGTCAGGATGTAAATCGTTTCATTGCGCTGTTTAACATTCCCTCCTCCGTAAACACCATGTCTTTATGTGGTGGTTACTTCGTTAATATCGAGCCGAGCTAGCTTTACCGCGGGCCGCGTGGAAATTCCGGTAGAAGTTTGAACAACTGCGCTTCGTACCTGTCCATCTTTGGCGCGTATTACGTCGATTACCCTTCCTTTCGTCCACGTATTTCTCTTCGAATTGTCATCGACTATAATTACGATATCGTGAACAGATATCGGCCTCACAGGATTTTGAAACCACTTAGCGCGTCTCGTCAGACATGGCAGGCATTCTCGTACCCATCGCCTCCAGAAAGCATCCGCTAGTTTACCAGCTATTCTAAAGTTTTTTGCAAGTGTTGAACCAGAGCATTCAACTTCGCCCTTTTCTCGAATACCACTCGAACTTCCGAGCAAAAAATGGTTTGGAGTTAAAGCCTCACTTTCACTTGATTCCAAAGGAATATAGGTTAATGGTCTCATATTTATGATGTTTTCAACGTCGGCCAACGCAGCTCTTAATACTTCTTCATGAATCTTTTCCCGTGGCAAAATATCAAATAAAATAGACTTTACGGAGCGAATCATTCTTTCCCACACGCCACCCATGTGAGGCGTGGCAGGGGGAATAAATGATCATTCAATTTCTGGATGTTTACGTTCTACGACATCATATGATATTTTTTGCATTTCATCGATCAAAATTCAGCTCGCTCCTCGAAAGTTTGTAGCGTTATCTGAATAGATACGTTTTGGGACGCCACGACGGGAAACAAACTGCTACAGCACTAAGAGAAATGAATCCGTTGACAATGAAGAAGATATTTCGATATGTATAGCTCTAACGGTCATACACGTAAAGATAACTCCCCAGCGTTTTTCACGACGCCTGCCAACAATTACTTCCAAAGGGCCAAAGTAGTCCACACCGGTAAAGGTAAATGGTATTGTAAAGGCAGCTAGCCGATCTTGGGGCAGACCGCCCATTTCCGGTGGTATTGGTGTAGCTCGAACGTTACGACAGTGTTGACAGTTTCGGGCAACTTCACGAACTAGTGCTCTCATTCCGGGTATGCAAAATTTCTGTCTCATTTCATTTATTACTATTTCGTTATGGTGGTGATGGAATTTTCTATGGTAAAAATCAGCGATGAGACGGGTTATAGTGTAATTACGGGGTAAAATTATCGGTCGCTTTACGTCAAATGGTACGTCACAAGCCTCATCAATTCTACCTCTAACTCTTAAAACGCCAAATTCATCCACATAAGGAGACAATTTATAAATTGAACTTTTACGACTTACACATCCGTTTGGTGATTCTAGCTGAAAAATTTCCTCAGGGAATGCTTCATACTTGCAGTGCCGTATAAGAACTATTTCTGCACCCTTTAGTAAAGACATACTAAATAACATTGTTAATCGAGTGTCTGCGATGTTTCTTTTTTTGTTATTACGCGCAAAAAACGCAGGATATACATTTGCGTTCTGCGCAAACGTTCCCATGTACTGAATCTCAAGATATCGGGCGTTAGTTGGCAATTATTATTTTTTGAGGAGGTCTCGACATGATTTAATGTTTCTTGAATGGGTTTTTGAAGATTGAAAGTAGGCCATTTATCTTCAGATGAATACAAAAACTTTGGACCGCTAAACCATCTTAAGTTTTCATACATATGTGGGTCGTTATTAAATTTCGTACCATCATCGGCGACATTATCCAAAGTAGGCACCCAACGCCATTCATCAACGGACGAATCTTCTAAAATTTCTCCAATGCGTACAGCTACAAATTGATGAAATTTCCTGGCGTCAGAATGAATCCAATAGAGTACATCCTTGGAGTCGGTCCAAAAAAATCTTCGTGTTATATGGAGGGATGAACTTCGCTAATCGCAGACCTAAAATTGCTGACATTAATTCCATCCTGGGAACAGAAATTGGTTTTAATGGTGCCACCCTTGTTTTTGAGGCAACCAGGCTGCAACAAATTTTTTCTCTAACGTTGGCTTTAATATATACAACCGCCGCGTAAGCTTGAGTACTTGCATCTACGAAAATGTGCAATTCATTTTTATCACTTTGACTTGCCAGTGGAAAACTTCTCGGAATTCTGATGTTATTTATTTTTTGGGTCCATTGCCACCAAGCTTTGCGTTCACTTTCTCGAATCGCTTCATCCCACGATACCCCTGACCGCCATACATCCTGCAAAATAATTTTCGCTTGTACAACTAGGTAACCGAGTAGTCCGAGAGGGTCAAAGATCGTCATTAAAATTCGCAATATTTGACGTTTGGTGGGATACGTCGATTCATCCAATACCTTATAGTCGATTTTTTTAATAAACGAAAATTCATCGCTTTCAGGGAACCACCATAAACCTAGAACCTTTTCATATTGAGCATCTGGGTCACTAATGCATTTTTTCGTTGGGGATAAATTTCTATTAAGAGCATTTAAAACAATGGCAGAATTTGAAATCCAATTTCTCATTTCAAACCCGCCTTCATTGTGTATACGTTTAACGTTTTGTGATAATTGGACCATTTCCAAATCCGAATCAACACTTTGTAGCCAATCGTCAACAAAGGTGTTTTGCTTGATAGCACTTACCGCTTGAGGATAATCCTCTTCGAAACGTTCAGCGTTCTTGTTTTTTATGTAATTTGCTAACGAAGGGGAGCAAGATGCGCCAAAGGTCATAACTGTCATTGCGTAAACATCTGGCTTGCGAGACATATCACAATTACGCCATAGGAATTTTTGAGCTGTTACATCTTCTTTAATTATACGCACTTGGTGGTATTTACATTTCACGTATATCTCCACACAAGGCCAGGGGTCTTTCACGAAATCGTATCAATATTCCAATAAGTGATGTTAAAAACTCAGGACCTTTCAGAAGAACATTGTTGAGAGCAACATTTTCAGCTTTAGCCGCTGCATCCCACACTAGTCTCATTTTATTTTTATTTACATTTTTAACTGCAAAAATAGGAATGTACCACGACATTCCATCAGCCACCAACTCATTAGGGCACAATTTTCTTATATAACCTTTCTTTAGGTAGTCACTTATTTTGCTAGTTATAAATTGCATTAACTCCGGGTTTTTTAGCATTTTTCTTTCAAGGCATTCCAAACGTTTATGTGCCATTGGCAATGAATCGGGCAATACAATTTTGTCGTAACGCCATAGAAGACCGGTTTCCTATCTTTTCTCTGACTCTAGGTACCGCGTTGTGGACTGCATTATTTTTGACGCTCGTTCATCTTCCTTTGATAACAATGGCCTTAAAGTCGTGCTAATTCCCACCGACTCGATGGAGAAGTAATGACGAATTAATTCGTCTGCGCGAGTATCTTTACTGCGCTCACATAGATGCATAAGTCTTTTCGGTTCAGTAAAACCTGATTTATTTTTGCCATAGACGGACCATCCTAGACGACATCGAGTTGCTATAAGACCATCGCAGTCATCTTCAATAACCTCTAATGGCGTAACCAATTTATAATTATCTAGACCAATCAAAATAAGAGGCTTTGATGGACCGTACGGTTGTATAGGAAAAGACTTTAAATGTGGGCGATTAGTTATAGTATCAATGTCAAGGGACTGTTTTGGCAGGTCTAAATTTGTTATAGTGCGGACGTGGTGCAGCTTATACAAAGTTGAGTCTTGCTGTTGTGATGATATACCGAAACTTACGTGCTTAGAATTTTTCTCATTTTTTCTTATGTCACCAGTCCATTTCATACAAAGTTCTTCTGACGGGCCGTCTAAACGCAACCTACCGGCAAGTGTGGTGTCTATTAATGAAATGGACGATCCCTCATCAATAAGTGCCAACGTTTTTAAGGTTTCTCCATTGCCGTATAATGTTACCGGTATATATCGGAAAAGAACGCTTCTTCGTTCCTTTGTATGGAATAGAACATCGGAGTCGCTTCCTTGAACAGTATTTGAAGTACTCGAAATTGTCGAGTTATTATTAATATTACTCTCGGTCGTATGTGATGGCCTTGAATGTAAAAGGGGATTATGTGCCATGCGACAATCATGAACGCCACAAGTTTTTCTTGAGTTACATCGACGAATCGGATGATTTTTAAAACAACGTATGCACAGCTTATTATCTTTGATAAATTTCCAGCGATCTTGACGGCTAAAATTTATGAAATCAATGCACTCTTGCAAACGATGGTGACTTTTACATTTCGTTAATTTGTCTCTCATGTTCGGAAACCAATAATATTTTTGAATCTGATTTATAGACTTCTCAATTCCTACATGACCATATTTTTCATGGATCAGTCGCATTATACTATCTTTTAATTCGGCAGGTACGTATAACTGTCTACGTCCACCAACACCACACCGAAAAACTAAACAATTTTCTAGTACATACCCTTTCAGATTTTCCTCTTCTAACTTACTTCGAATAGCTAGAATTGACTTGTCTCTATTCTGAGCAATTTGTATATTTAAATCAACATCATCACTATCGATAACCGCAATAACTGTTGCGCGACTAAGTGCATCAACGTGTGCCATTAATTCCCCCCTACGATGTCGAACCGATAATCAAAATTTTCTAACTCTAAAGCCCATCTGGCTATTATATACCGCTAATCTGGGATTATATACCGCTAAAACTGGAGCGTTTACCAATTTCAATTTTAGATTTTGAAAAGCGTCTGTACATTCATCTGTCCAATTGAAATTCTTTTTCCTTAAACCGGTTAACGGTTTTGCTATTCTCGAAAAATCTGGAACAAACCGACGAAAAAATTAAACAATCCTAAGCATCGTTCTACTTCTTCATGATCGGTTGGCATCGGGTATTCCTGAATCGTTTTAATATGGTCGTTGTTGGGGCGTATGCCATCTTCGTTTACCCTATAACCTAAATAATCCATTTCGCGATATGCGAATTTACACTTTTTCAAATTCAGCTTCAAACCGGCCTCCTTTAGTGTGCGTAAAACTTCAGTAAGAATTTGTAAATGCTCTTCGAGCGTCACTGTAGCTATACTTACATATATCGTCCAAATAAACAACGATTTTTCCTGCATCTATAAACTTTCTTTATACCATATTGATAAAACGCTGAAATACTGCCCCCGCGTTTTTGAGGCCAAATGGCATGTAACAGTACTCAAATTGCCATAATGGTGTAACAAAAGCCGTATATTTAATTGAGTCCTCATGTACTGGCACTTGGTGGAAACTGTTCTCAAGGTCGAGTGCCGAAAAAAATCTTTTGTTGCCTAAATAGTCCAGACAGTCTTCAATAACAGGCAGTGGGTAATTATCTTTCAAAGTAATTTTATTTAACGAACGGTAATCGATGCACATTCTCAAATTCCCATCTTTTCTTTTAACTAATACGATTGGAGAAGCATAGGGAGACTCACTTGGTCGAATTATCTTCTTTTGTAATAGCTCCTCAAGTTTAGCCTTTACTTCATACTTCTCACGATATGAGAGACGTCGAGGTCCACTATATATTGGAGTGTCATTTAACAACCTGATCTTCATACAATAATTTTTTAATTTCGGACTATTAACTGTATTATTCAAATAATTTTCCTCTATGGCTGATTTTATAGAAAAAGCTTCTGCTGAATTTAATTTACTGTCAACATCGATTTTATCCTCAATCTCAATTGCACACAACATTTGCATTAATTCCCTACATTCTTCATTATCCTCAACAATTTCTGAAGAATTGTCGCAATCATTGTTAAACCCTTCTAAATCAGAAGCAATCGCATCACTCTCTTTTGAATATTCTACTGTTTTCTGAACACATTTGTTATATGCTTCAGTTTTCACAATTTCGTTTTCGCTATTACATATATTAAAAGGCAACTCACTAAATAATTTGATTTTATTTTCATAGGTTGGGACTTCAACTACTGTTTGGGAATCTCGACTTCGTCACTGGCTCTGCTTCGTTCAAAAGAACTCTTTCTCATGCTGCTTACGACTGGTTTTTTCTTCTCCGGCAGCGGATGTCGAACTTAGTGACGTTACTTGACTAGCACATGTGGCCAAATTATATAGCCATTCATTAAAAATGGCTATGTCAACACGACCTACTTCTACGCGCCGACGACCCCAATCCAGTTTCATTTCACCTGGTAACTTACCCAGTAAGTCATTCAATAGCATGGGATCATTAAGATAATCAACAAGTCCAATTGCTTGCATCGTGGCTCTATAATTTTGAACCGCCAAAGAAAACTTTATGAGGGTTTCTAAATCATCTGTTCGCACTGGTCTTAGTTGCCTCAGTTTTTGCTGAAATGTTTGGTGTATAACGTCTGGGCGTCCGAACAACATTCTCAAAGTTTCTATAGCAAACGGCACAGTTGATGGCATCATTAATTTTCCGCGAACGGCCTCTAACGCAGCTCCTTTAAGGCATTTTTGCAGTCGTATGAGAGTTTCTTGGTTTGAAAATCCGCAGCGTTCAGTCGACTGTTCGTAATTCGTTATAAAGAGAGGCCACTCGTCAGGACTGCCAGAAAAATAGGGCAAATCTTTGGTTATTACCTGTCGAGAAGCCACCTGTGAAGGCGAAAGTTCAGATTCAAACGATAAGTTATTTGTAATTGAATTCATAGATTGTATGCCCGAGTTATTTATTGTTGGCATCGATGGTAATGGAATGTTTGCTGGCTGGCTGTTACTATACAAAATGTTTTGTGGACAATAATGAGAAGAATACTGTGTTGCAGCTAAAGTAGGCTGTACGTTTGCGTACCACCGTGAATTCGATGTATTTACATTTGAAAATAAAATGGAATTTGTGTAATTACCAACACCGCGGGAAGCCACTTGGCCAAAGCTAGAACTAAATTCTGTGGCCTGCGTGCTTGTCATACCAGGTCTAATATTCGGTAGGAAATAATGTTGGCCATATAAGGTAGTCTGTGGATACACGTATGTGGGCATAGTTTGTGGTAAGTACCTAGTGTTTGACCATGTGTGGCCAGAAGCAATTTCACTGAAATGTATGCAGGAGCTTTCTAAGGAAACACTCGCATTAGTGCTTGTCATTGGATGTGCGTTTGCAGCGCTGGCGGCAGTTGCAGTCTGCTGTGAGACATTTGCATCTGCATTAATTGGTGCGGTTGCACTAGTTGTGCCTACGGCAGAATTTGGTGCTTCATTAGAGTCTGTAACTGGCACACTTAAAACACCATAAGAACCCTCCATACTGTCTGCTTGATTTTAAATATTACAATAACCAAAGTATTTTAGATTGTTCGCCGGCCAGGCACGTGGAAAATTAAAACACTTATTTTCAGCGAATTCCAGTTTATTCAGTTAACTCAGTTATGTATGCTAAAATCTACATAAGTACAAATATTAAATTTAATTTTATGTATTAAATACAAATTTACATACACTTGTGTTTTCAAGCCTTTTGATTTTAAATAATTAGACTGTGTTCAGACACATCATGTCTTATTGACATGATTCTTCCTTTTTCTTCTTTGAACTTTCTTTGGCGTTCACACAAGTCATGTCTTGTTGACGAGTTGTTTTTATGGATGTGTACATAAAATCGTTGTTTGAGCATTTTTGACATTTCCTTTTGTGATATGTGTTCTATGGCTAAAGAATTTTTTTTGTAAATTTGATTTAAAGATTCTTTCTAAAGCGCGATATTTTATAAACCTTTAAATGGAGATAGACAATTATTCAATATTAAGCGAACTCATGCAATGCATTGGAGAAGCTATAGAATTAGATTCGGACGACAGTGAGAAGGAGGATATTTGCATAGGTAAGTGGTACATAAAATACATACATATAGATACCTCATTATTAAACTTTACACATAAGAACTAGTTGCATTATGCGAGAAAGCCACACACCTTCCAACCAGAAGAGCTAAAAGAAAATGGATCAAACCTTGGAGGAATGCCAAAAAGGAACGAGGCTCGTTTGCTTTCCTGACTAAAGAACTGCTTTTGAACGACGAATCTTCGTACAGAAACTACTTACGAATGACGAAATTGCAATTCGAAACTCTTCTACATTTAGTTCAAGGGGATATAGAACGTTCTAACACTCTAATTAGGGAATCAATAACAGCTGCTGAAAAGTTGGCGTTGACACTGCGTTTTCTTGCCACCGGTAAGTTTATGAAAAGTTACTTAGCTTACGAGAAAAACAATTGAACATGTATTTTTATATAATATTGTAGGAGAAACGTACCAAAGCCTAGATTACCAAACCCGGATTTCAAAGGCATCTATTTCTGGCATAATACCTGAAGTTACGGAAGCAATTTGGAAGAGACTAAAAGCAACGTATGTAAAGGTAAAAATGATTAAATCGATGCCAAAATTGTTTTTAAAATCGAACAATATCCTTTGAAACCGACCTTTTTTTTAATATTTAAAATTTTACAATGATGTGTGTCATTGGAATTAAATGAGATTCTAAACTATATGTATGCAAAATAAATTTGATATGCACAATAAATTTGATTTTTTTTTTTAATTTTTATTAACAAATGTTCTGCAACAGTTCCCCAGCAGCCATCAACAATGGGAGTATATTGCAAAAGAATTTGCATTAAAATGGCAATTCCCCAACTGCCTAGGGGCTATAGATGGGAAGCACATTAACTTCCGAGCACGACGAAGCGACGGTGCATTTTATCATAATTATAAAGGAACAAATAGTATAATTTTATTAGCCCTTGTAGATGCAAATTGCAGATTTACTTATGTTGATATTGGCAGTAATGGTCGTAACAATGATGCTGGAGTTTTTCTGCAAAGCAAATTAAGAAAAATTTTAGAAGAAGGCAAAGAAATACCATCAAACGCAGTAGTTGGCAACGGAAGGTGCCTCCCTTATGTAATCGTTGGAGATGATGCATTTCCTATGCAAGTGCACGTAATGAAGCCATATCCGTATCATACTAACTCCAGAGAAAAGCAAATATTTAATGCAAGAATTTCTCGAGCTCGTCATGTTGTTGAACACGCTTTTGGGATACTGGCAAATCGCTTCCGTGTATTTTTAACTCACATCAATCTTAAAGTGGAAACGGTTGAAAAAATCACATTCGCTTGTTGTGCACTGCACAACTTTTTGATGCAAACGAGCGATACATATATAAACAGCGCACAACATCCCATAAGTGAAGAAAGAAATAGTGAAAATTCATACAATCCGCGAAAAGGTGAGGCGGAAGCTGTTCGACAGCAATTTATGTCATATTTCATCAACGAAGGAAAACTGGACTGGATATGAAAACTGTATAACAATAAAGAAAATTATAAGTCTGCTAAATTGTTTTTAAAGTTTTCTTTTTATTAAATAAAATAAAATAAACTTCACAAAAATTAACAAACAACTTAAATTATATCACAAGGTTTTCAGTTTTATGGTGATAAGTATGAAACTTTCTCGAAATTTATAAAAATTCACTTAAGGAAAATCAAAACACTTCATATTTTATGTTGCTCTGCTAAGCAAAAAATTATTACTATCATATACTATACGTACGTACATATGTACGTAATATTTGATGAAGTTAGTTTGTGGCCATGCCACCTCAAACATTTAAATTCAGTGGTATTATAAGTTAAAAAATAGTGCACCTTATGTTAACCATTGGTATTATAAAATAAATGCCCCTATTGCGGTTCACAACTCAACTCAGTTTGGTCGTGTAGAGTCAACCCAACTTATGCACAACCAAACTCATTGTATCGCAATAACTAAAGTGAGTGTGGTTGTGCATAAGTTGAGTTGACTCTCACACGACCAAACTGAGTTGAGTTGTGAACCGCAATAGGGGCAAAAAATATTAATTCACGTTATCTAAACTATGAAGCTAGTAATTAAGAATATGAAATAATGCATAAAAATAAGAATACTAGTTATGTTGTACTTTCGAGATTTAAATGCAGCAATGTAAGTAGGTTGCATATGAGATCGTGTTAATCTGAAAAATATATAGTCATCATTAAAAATGTTTAATTATGCAATTGTTTAATCTATTTTTACCAGTAATTGGAATGTTATTTGAAATCATCCTCGTCAAACACTCCGTCCATTGATAATTCTAAAATATCTTTTGTAGAAGAACCGGAACTTGTAGATTGAGTTCGACTTTGAGTGTTTTTGCGTGTGAGTTTGCGCATTAAACACTGGACTTGCCAGGCAGCATCAGCTTGATCATCAGGGTCGACTTCTTCCATTAGGTTTGTTACTAGCGTACCCAGCCAAGCAAACTTTTTTTCTTTTTTTCGCTCAGTTAATGTTTGTCTAAAACTGAGGAGATCATTTCTTAATGCATTTACATCTCTAACACGCTAAAAAAAAAGATTTATAGTTTCACAATAATATAATTGCAAATGTGTAAAGAGGCGTTACCTTGTCTTTTTTCTTGGGCGGTTCTTCAGAGAGGCTTTCAATTGGTTCTTCCAAAAAACTCTCATTTGGCTCTTCACAAAAGTTGTCTTCATCCTCTAATTTATTGTTCTAAGAAACATTGGTTCAGTTTTAATATAACTTATTATATACATATGTATGTATATTATTTTACCTCCACATTGTCTCCGCTTATTCTCATTTTTGTGTTGGTTTTTAAAAACGAAAGCTGACTGAAGCACCAAAGTTTGGGCACATAAATGTCAGATTTACCCGCACCAGACTTTTTCGAATGATTCATCATGCGCAGTTCTTGCACATATTGTGTTCTGAGCGTCCTCCACTTTTGCTTCAAATCTTGTAAGCTAATGCTAGGGTTGCTTATATTTAATTGCTGCAAAATTTCATTGAAAGCTAGCGCTTTTTTCGTTCTGTCCAAGTATTCGGCAGATTTTATATTATAAAGACACGGATGTTGCTGCATGGCGTATATGAATTTTTCTGTGTCCTCTCTTTTCCATTTTGCAGACATTTTCCCACATAAATATGTATATATGTTCAATTATTCTTTAAAATTTTTTAAACAAGGCACTTTTCTCACTAAAACACAACAAAATGTATCACAAATTATAAAGAAATTGAAAATAAAAGGAAATGTCAAAAGTTACTTGCAACTAACTTCAGGCTTAAAATTACGAATAAGAAAACAAAACGCACTGACAGAGTACATAAACATGCGTACTCGTTTCTTTTCCCCTCGTCGATCTCGCCTATAAAATAGCAATCATGTCAATAAGACATGATGTGTCTGAACACAGTCTTATAAATTCAATGTTGCACGGCCAGCAGCTAAAAGGGAAAAGGTCTAACCTAAAAAAATGCCATCACGCAATAATTATTTGACAGCTGAATATAAGTGTGCACTGTTGTAATATTTAGGCAGCAAATATTATGCAGGTCAGGGTCAGGATGTAAATCGTTTCATTGCGCTGCTTAACAGGTATATTATCTAAATAACTTAGATCTCTTGTGGATGAAGGATTTGTCAATTTTACATTAGTATCAAAGGGGGTTGATACTGAATTACAATCGAACATATTGAATTTTCTTAAGATTTGTGATATGTATGCGGATTGATCAATTTGTATTTCGCCTTTTTCTCGATTTCTTGTAATATGAATGCCTACACAACTCTTGGCGTCGCCCAAATCCTTCATTAGGAATAGCTCTTTTAATCTGGTTTTCACCCTAGATTTTAACGGATTGTTGTTCGAGAAAATCAGGAGATCATCGACATAGACTGCTATAAAAAATGTTGCTTTGTCAATATGAAAATAAATGCATGGATCCAGCTTTGACCTTTGTAAACCCATTTCCGTCAAAGCATGATTCAGCTTTCGATTCCATTCACGGCTTGCCTGCTTTAACCCGTAAATGGCCTTATTTAGTTTACAGACTTTACCCTTTGCATTAAGGTGAACGCCTTCTGGGAGTTCCATGTATATGTTTTCAGACAAATTACCTTGTAAAAAAGCAGTTACAGCATCCATTTGTTCTATGTCGAGATTGTAATGGGCTGCAATGGACAATAAATACCGCATCGATGTATACCGAACAACCGGCGAGTAAGTTTCTTGGTAATCGATTCCTGGTTTCTGCGAGCAACCCTTTATTACCAGTCGTACTTTGTGCCTTTCTATTTTACCATTTTCATTGTGTTTTGTTTTAAACAGCCATTTGCATTTTAAAGGTTTCGTTTCAGGGGTCGAATCTACCAGCGTCCAGGTTTGATTGTCCATTAATGATTTTATCTCACTTTCCATGGCCTGTTTCCACTTCGCGGCGTCACTTCTATGTAGGGCTTCTTTTACTGTCACTGGATCATCGTTTATATTTGCCTCCACTGAATATGTATAATAATCGGGCATGTTTACAGGTCTTCGGGGACGTTCGGAACGACGGACAACATCGTTTTCGGGTTCAGACAATGTGATATCGTTTTCGCTATTAATCGTTTCATCAGGCTCTGGAGTATAATCAGACGATTGGTTTCCAACTACTGTAGAAACATCACTACTATGATCAAATGAAAATCATTCAAAATCGCTGCTTACATACTAGAGAGCTGCACAAAATATTCTAAAAGTTCTGTGTTCTATTGTACACTACTTCCAAACACAGTATTTCAGTGTAAGCATAAATAACAACACAAAAATAACAAAACATGAATCTGACCAAAACAAACCAAACAGCATTTGAAAAGTTATTCTCTACAGTGCTTGTTAGTGCTTGTGTTTTCAGAACAACTAAAATATCCAAACAAATACCGACAATGAAGTAAAAATACGGTAAATGATAGCAGAACCACCAAGTACAATAGAACATTTTCTACTCAGGCTACTGAAAGAATTACTGAGATGGTAAAACAACACATTAAACCATACACACACATACACACAAGTATGTAGATGATGCGTGTTAAAAAACTTGTGTGCGCGCATGTTTTTCTTTTCGTTCACAACACATTCAAGAAAAAATAATAAAAAAAAACTAAAAGAAGTTATATGTAGTTCTCATACAATTTACATACACATGAATGTAAGTATGTACATAGATATGTATGTATGTATATTATTTCATTGTAACTAAAACCTCTTTAAAGCGTTTTCTTATTTACAACAGAACGCAAATGTTTCTTAATGTGTGAGTTTGTTTTGGTCTAGGTCTACTATCAAAACATTCAAGCATGTTTTGGATGTTCTATTTCAGTTTTAATGTTCTATAGAACCTTTGTTCTGTTCGGCTTTATTTTGTTCCAACATTGTTCTACTTCGGTTTTGTTCTATTCTTCAATGTTTTTACTGTTAAGCAAAACACATATCTTTGGAAGTATATGTTTTGAAATGAGAGAGTAATAAGCACACACTATTTGAAATTTAAGGAAATTGCTTGTAAGACATTTTTCGTATGCTTGTGCAGCTCTCTATTACATACGTCATCATTATTTACTTCCACTAAATCATTATTATTCATTTCTAAAAAGTTTATCAACTGATCCTCACGGAGAGTTTTTATCTTGTGTTGATGGGTTTCTTTTTAAATTGCATTCCTGTTACCAACTGCTTAGTTTTTTCCAAATCAGAAAAATTGAGATGGCCCATACGTGCATGCCACAACTGCATGTCACCTTGTGTGACCATCATACACATATGTATGTATGCTTTGTGTTGCTCAATTTAAACATGTTTTCTTCAAGGTAAGCTGTTGCAATAATCTCATCTTCTTTTTTTACTGTGCATTTATCATTGGCAAATTGAACAATGAGGTTTTTCCTCATCATTTGACTTACTGATAGCAAATTTACAGTTAGTTCCGGAATGTATAAAACTTCATCTATGTTTACGCGTACCATGTGACCATTTTTATTTTTCAAAAACATTGTGATGCTGCCAACCCCTTCAACTTTGAGCGTTTGTTTGCAACAAAAATTTATTTTATCTGAGATTCTTCAATCTCATTGAACCAGTCCTTCCGCATGGACATGTGCAAACTGGCACCAGAATCAATGAACCAATCTGTCTTACTTGTTGCACCAACTGCAAACACGGTACAAAATGCAATCTCTCTGTTTTGTCTTTTATTTTGATTCGAACGACAATCTGCTGCCTTGTGGCCGTATTTGTTACAATTAAAACAACGAAAACCTTTTTTAGCCCCTAGTTTTTTTTCATCTTTGTAAACAAAGCTCCACTTGTTACCGCTTTCTTGATATTCTGCAACAATTTTGTCTTAATGGAATCACAAGTTATTTTGACTCCAGAACTTTCAATGCCCATTATCATGGGCGCATATTCTTCTGGAAGTCTGGCCAGTAACAACGTACCAATCCATTCATCACTAACTGGCATAATCACCTCCTTTAATTTGTGATCCGTTGACACAATTTTAGATACATAGTCTTCGATGGAATCAGAAGTGGAAAAACTTGTGGTAATTAATTTGTCGCAGCAAGCCTACTCTCATTGTAAGACCAGAATCCTGGAAGGCCGCTTTCAATTTATCCCATACTTCTTTAGAAGTATTAGCATCTTCGATATGCACATAGTTTATCTTGTCGACTAGCAAAATAATTTTTGTTTTTGCTTTTGTGTCAATTTTTGTATCCATCCCAGTCGTTGGATATTTACCCTGCACGGTGTCCCACAGCTCCTTGTGTTGAAGCAAGTTTTTAACTGCAAACGACCAAGTTGCGTAGTTTTCTCGGCCAATTAGGTTTTCTATATTAATACTCGTTGAGATCGACATTATCAAAAAATAACTTTAAGCTTCTTTACTTCGGTTCTTTTACACTTGTTTAATCAAGGTCTGGGCCCATAACCTGTTGGGATTTTGAAAGAATACAACTTGATTTCGGAACAAAGTGCAAAAAGAAAAAGAACAAGTTTATTCAAGTAAAATGTAAAAGGAAGTAAGAAAGAATTATACATATGGTTCTTACACTAACGTAACAAAAAGTAAGGTGTAAAACAGTTGCATAAAGATGCATTCAATGAAGTAATATAAAGATACCAGATTTTCAATCACCAACAATCTGCCTTATTTGAGTACTTTAGTTAAAACTATTATAGCATGTTTCCACGGCAATTGCTTCGCTCTCTATTCTTGCTTCATACCGCAATCATGAGCGAATCAACTTGCTTCGCCATACAAAATTTTGAGAGCGAAGCAGGTAGATTCATACTGAATCTACTTGCGAATAAAGGAAAAATCCTCTCTTCTCTAATTTTTATCGTAAGTTTATCTGCACTAGTTGTCAAAATTAAATATTTTTGTAAACAAAGCAAAATTAAAAGTGAAAAGTTAAAAAATATAATTGTTTTTTGTATGTGTTTCCTAGGCGTAATAATAAATTTGAATTCAGTGAAGTTAATTTATTTAAATTTTATAAAAGTTAAAAAACAATGGATAGAAAAAAAAAATTATAAAATCGAAGCAGGCAGATGAGTCGTCTAAACAGCATGATTCATAAACTTGCTTCAGAAAGCGAAACAGGAGATTCAAGTTGTCGTGGAAACATGCTATTACACTATTTGTATATACATACATATGTATACGTATCTATAAAAAAAAACATATTTGTAGTTTTGTTTTCTTGTTTTTTTACAATATTGATTAACACTGTAATATAAGACTTGTTCTTGTTGTATTGTATTGCTCAAATAAATAAATAAATAGTCTTTTAAAGAGAACGCTTTTATTTAAGATAATGTATAATACAAAAATTAATTAAAATTATTAATTTTGTAAATTTATGTATTATGTATACATTAAAATTTCAATTATTACATACATAAATAGTTTATTACAACACTAAAGTAAATTAACATATTTACAGAATTTATATCTAAATGTCTGTTGCAGCCATTATAGTTCATCGTGTCCCTTTATTGACATTCTTTATTCTCGCAGATTTGCTTATGTTAACTTTCACTATGCTATCTCGATTTGTGTTTGTATACGAGCATATGCATATGTACATATGTAAGTATATACTTATGTGAACAAGGTTTATACCAATATACTCTCAAATAGCATGTACATATATATGTAAATAACATTTACATTATATACTCTTAAAAATTTAAGGAATTTAAATACAATAATATGAAAATAATGTATATATATATATATATATATATATATATATATATATATATATATATATATATATATATATATAAGAAATTTAAGGAAGAAAGAAGGCAATCTGAAACAAACCGGTCACAAAATAAGACAAACTTTTTTAAAGCTAACTAAGAAAATAATAAATAAATTAGAATGAAATAGTTTGCTAAAAAAATTGTTTTTATTTATATCGAGCGTAACAAAATCTTTAAAAAAATTTAAATAAAAGTGTGTGGCCCAAAAAGAAGCAAAAAATAGACATAATGCACGAAAGCAATTGTGATAAGTGCCCGCTTGCGCATACAGAAAGGATGGTACAATGTGACACTTGCGACAAATGGTTTCACTTTCAGTGCGTCGACGTTAACAGCAACGTAGCCGATAATAGTTGGAATTATGACTCCTGCGGTCACCAACAGGCTGCTGCGATTAAAAATTCGACAAACCAAGGGCCGCACGGTAACAAATCACCACCTCCACCGCATTTGGCACTGGGACAACATCTTGAAAGCGTGAGGAAGAGACAGCTTCAACCAGCAAACAACCTGTGTCTCATGTAAGTACTATACACCAAGGCTCAAGAACGACCTGTTCCAACTCTCATTTAAAAGCTCATTCATCGTACTTGGTTATACCACAATATGCATTGTATAATAATTCTGCACAAATAGCTGAAAATGATAGCTTGGCTAAACAAAGAGACTTGCAACTTCGAATTTTAGAAGACCGGTTTCCCATCTTTTCTCTGACTCTAGGTACCGCGTTGTGGACTGCATTATTTTTAACGCTCGTTCATCTTCCTTTGATAACAATGGCCTTAAAGTCGTGCTAATTCCCACCGACTCGATGGAGAAGTAATGACGCATTAATTCGTCTGCGCGAGTCTCTTTACTGCACTCACATAGATGCATAAGTCTTTCCGGTTCAGTAAAACCTGATTTATTTTTGCCATAGACGGACCATCCTAGACGACATCGAGTTGCTATAAGACCATCGCAGTCATCTTCAATAACCTCTAATGGCGTAACCAATTTATAATTATCTAGACCAATCAAAATAAGAGGCTTTGATGGACCGTACGGTTGTATAGGAAAAGACTTTAAATGTGGGCGATTAGTTATAGTATCAATGTCAAGGGACTGTTTTGGCAGGTCTAAATTTGTTATAGTGCGGACGTGGTGCAGCTTATACAAAGTTGAGCCTTGCTGTTGTGATGATATACCGAAACTTACGTGCTTAGGATTTTTCTCATTTTTTCTTAAGTCAACAGTCCATTTCATACAAAGTTCTTCTGACGGGCCGTCTAAACGCAACCTACCGGCAAGTGTGATGTCTATTAATGAAATGGACGATCCCTCATCAATAAGTGCCAACGTTTTTAAGGTTTCTCCATTGCCGTATAATGTTACCGGTATATATCGGAAAAGAACGCTTCTTCGTTCCTTTGTATGGAATAGAACATCGGAGTCGCTTCCTTGAACAGTATTTGAAGTACTCGAAATTGTCGAGTTATTATTAATATTACTCTCGGTCGTATGTGATGGCCTTGAATGTAAAAGGGGATTATGTGCCATGCGACAATCATGAACGCCACAAGTTTTTCTTGAGTTACATCGACGAATCGGATGATTTTTAAAACAACGTATGCACAGCTTATTATCTTTGATAAATTTCCAGCGATCTTGACGGCTAAAATTTATGAAATCAATGCACTCTTGCAAACGATGGTGACTTTTACATTTCGGACAAAGGAATGTTGGCAACGACTTCGTCACTGGCTCTGCTTCGTTCAAAAGAACTCTTTCTCTATGCTGCTTACGACTGGTTTTTTCTTCTCCGGCAGCGGATGTCGAACTTAGTGACGTTACTTGACTAGCACATGTGGCCAAATTATATAGCCATTCATCAAAAATGGCTATGTCAACACGACCTACTTCTACGCGCCGACGACCCCAATCCAGTTTCATTTCACCTGGTAACTTACCCAGTAAGTCATTCAATAGCATGGGATCATTAAGATAATCAACAAGTCCAATTGCATGCATCGTGGCTCTATAATTTCGAACCGCCAAAGGAAACTTTATGAGGGTTTCTAAATCATCTGTTCGCACTGGTCTTAGTTGCCTCAGTTTTTGCTGAAATGTTTGGTGTATAACGTCTGGGCGTCCGAACAACATTCTCAAAGTTTCTATAGCAAACGGCACAGTTGATGGCATCATTAATTTTCCGCGAACGGCCTCTAACGCAGCTCCTTTAAGGCATTTTTGCAGTCGTATGAGAGTTTCTTGGTTTGAAAATCCGCAGCGTTCAGTCGACTGTTCGTAATTCGTTATAAAGAGAGGCCACTCGTCAGGACGGCCAGAAAAATAGGGCAAATCTTTGGTTATTACCTGTCGAGAAGCCACTGTGAAGGCGAAAGTTCAGATTCAAACGATAAGTTATTTGTAATTGAATTCATAGATTGTATGCCCGAGTTATTTATTGTTGGCATCGATGGTAATGGAATGTTTGCTGGCTGGCTGTGACTATACAAAATGTTTTGTGGACAATAATGAGAAGAATACTGTGTTGCAGCTAAAGTAGGCTGTACGTTTGCGTACCACCGTGAATTCGATGTATTTACATTTGAAAATAAAATGGAATTTGTGTAATTACCAACACCGCGGGAGGCCACTTGGCCAAAGCTAGAACTAAATTCTGTGGCCTGCGTGCTTATCATACCAGGTCTAATATTCGGTAGGAAATAATGTTGGCCATATAAGGTAGTCTGTGGATACACGTATGTGGGCATAGTTTGTGGTAAGTACCTAGTGTTTGACCATGTGTGGCCAGAAGCAATTTCACTGAAATGTATGCCGGAGCTTTCTAAGGAAACACTCGCATTCGTGCTTGTCATTGGATGTGCGTTTGCAGCGCTGGCGGCAGTTGCAGTCTGCTGTGAGACATTTGCATCTGCATTAATTGGTGCGGTTGCACTAGTTGTGCCTACGGCAGAATTTGGTGCTTCATTAGAGTCTGTAACTGGCACACTTAAAACACCATAAGAACCCTCCATACTGTCTGCTTGATTTTAAATATTACAATAACCAAAGTATTTTAGATTGTTCGCCGGCCAGGCACGTGGAAAATTAAAACACTTATTTTCAGCGAATTCCAGTTTATTCAGTTAACTCAGTTATGTATGCTAAAATCTACACAAGTACAAATATTAAATTTAATTTTATGTATTAAATACAAATTTACATACACTTGTGTTTTCAAGCCTTTTGATTTTAAATAATTATA
The DNA here is from genome assembly GCA_963681545.1 of Germaria angustata. NCBI lineage: Eukaryota > Metazoa > Arthropoda > Insecta > Diptera > Tachinidae > Germaria > Germaria angustata. Next base: position 76,185,370 of record OY813000.1, on the reverse strand, counting down.
AATTCAATGTTGCACGGCCAGCAGCTAAAAGGGAAAAGGTCTAACCTAAAAAAATGCCATCACGCAATAATTATTTGACAGCTGAATATAAGTGTGCACTGTTGTAATATTTAGGCAGCAAATATTATGCAGGTCAGGGTCAGGATGTAAATCGTTTCATTGCGCTGCTTAACAGGTATATTATCTAAATAACTTAGATCTCTTGTGGATGAAGGATTTGTCAATTTTACATTAGTATCAAAGGGGGTTGATACTGAATTACAATCGAACATATTGAATTTTCTTAAGATTTGTGATATGTATGCGGATTGATCAATTTGTATTTCGCCTTTTTCTCGATTTCTTGTAATATGAATGCCTACACAACTCTTGGCGTCGCCCAAATCCTTCATTAGAAATAGCTCTTTTAATCTGGTTTTCACCCTAGATTTTAACGGATTGTTGTTCGAGAAAATCAGGAGATCATCGACATAGACTGCTATAAAAAATGTTGCTTTGTCAATATGAAAATAAATGCATGGATCCAGCTTTGACCTTTGTAAACCCATTTCCGTCAAGGCATGATTCAGCTTTCGATTCCATTCACGGCTTGCCTGCTTTAACCCGTAAATGGCCTTATTTAGTTTACAGACTTTACCCTTTGCATTAAGGTGAACGCCTTCTGGGAGTTCCATGTATATTTTTTCAGACAAATTACCTTGTAAAAAAGCAGTTACAGCATCCATTTGTTCTATGTCGAGATTGTAATGGGCTGCAATGGACAATAAATACCGCATCGATGTATACCGAACAACCGGCGAGTAAGTTTCTTGGTAATCGATTCCTGGTTTCTGCGAGCAACCCTTTATTACCAGTCGTACTTTGTGCCTTTCTATTTTACCATTTTCATTGTGTTTTGTTTTAAACAGCCATTTGCATTTTAAAGGTTTCGTTTCAGGGGTCGAATCTACCAGCGTCCAGGTTTGATTGTCCATTAATGATTTTATCTCACTTTCCATGGCCTGTTTCCACTTCGCGGCGTCACTTCTATGTAGGGCTTCTTTTACTGTCACTGGATCATCGTTTATATTTGCCTTCACTGAATATGTATAATAATCGGGCATGTTTACAGGTCTTCGGGGACGTTCGGAACGACGGACAACATCGTTTTCGGGTTCAGACAATGTGATATCGTTTTCGCTATTAATCGTTTCATCAGGCTCTGGAGTATAATCAGACGATTGGTTTCCAACTACTGTAGAAACATCACTACTATGATCAAATGAAAATCATTCAAAATCGCTGCTTACATACGTCATCATTATTTACTTCCACTAAATCATCATTATTCATTTCTAAAAAGTTTATCAACTGATCCTTACGGAGAGTTTTTATCTTGTGTTGATGGGTTTCTTTTTAAATTGCATTCCTGTTACCAACTGCTTAGTTTTTTCCAAATCAGAAAAATTGAGATGGCCCATACGTGCATGCCACAACTGCATGTCACCTTGTGTGACCATCATACACATATGTATGTATGCTTTGTGTTGCTCAATTTAAACATGTTTTCTTCAAGGTAAGCTGTTGCAATAATCTCATCTTCTTTTTTTACTGTGCATTTATCATTGGCAAATTGAACAAGAGATTTTTCCTCATCATTTGACTTACTGATAGCAAATTTACAGTTAGTTCCGGAATGTATAAAACTTCATCTATGTTTACGCGCACCATGTGACCATTTTTATTTTTATATATATATATATATATATATATATATATATATATATATATATATAAAGAAATTTAAGGAAGAAAGAAGGCAATCTGAAACAAACCGGTCACAAAATAAGACAAAATTTTTTAAAGCTAACTAAGAAAATAATAAATAAATTAGAATGAAATAGTTTGCTAAAAAAATTGTTTTTATTTATATCGAGCGTAACAAAATCTTTAAAAAAATTTAAATAAAAGTGTGTGGCCCAAAAAGAAGCAAAAAATAGACATAATGCACGAAAGCAATTGTGATAAGTGCCCGCTTGCGCATACAGAAAGGATGGTACAATGTGACACTTGCGACAAATGGTTTCACTTTCAGTGCGCCGACGTTAACAGCAACGTAGCCGATAATAGTTGGAATTATGACTCCTGCGGTCACCAACAGGCTGCTGCGATTAAAAATTCGACAAACCAAGGGACGCACGGTAACAAATCACCACCTCCACCGCATTTGGCACTGGGACAACATCTTGAAAGCGTGAGGAAGAGACAGCTTCAACCAGCAAACAACCTGTGTCTCATGTAAGTACTATACACCAAGGCTCAAGAACGACCTGTTCCAACTCTCATTTAAAAGCTCATTCATCGTCCTTGGTTATACCACAATATGCATTGTATAATAATTCTGCACAAATAGCTGAAAATGATAGCTTGGCTAAACAAAGAGACTTGCAACTTCGAATGTTAGAAGAAGAAAAAGAAATGCGGAAGCAGTATTTAGTAAAGAAATATAAAATTTTGTCGCAAACTACAGGTGACACGAACCTTAGCAACAACTTTTCATTAAGCTTTTCTTCAAATCAACCTACGTCGCACAGTGGCTGAAAATCATTTTTCATTGGCCAAAAGTCGAATTTTTTTTGTCACCGATTTTTTAAATTTTTACGCCATTTTGAAGCTAATATATCCATATTAAGGTAGCCAAAAAATTAGGTGAAACTATTGATAATTGTGGGCGTGGCATGCTGTCAAACTCAACTGTTTTTGTTATTTCAGAAAAAGGTGTTTTTCATCAGTTTTTTGTCAAAAATAAATGGTTACTACTCGCAAGCTATCATCGATAATGGCCTGCGGTCTTTTTTATAATGTTGGTAGGATTATAGTCTTTAATTGTTGTAAGTGGTTACCGCTCTAGCGTTTAATATTAGAGGTGTTATGAAATATTTATGAAACTACTATATTTTCTGAAATTTAAACTTTAGTGGAATAGAACTTCTAGGGAACAAAAGGGAACAAGAAACGTATACCACCCGAAGAAAGGCGAAGGTGTCTTCTTTAACCCTATATATACTTTTGCACCCGCCACGACCCGCCGGTAGAACACTTTTTTAATTTTAATGAAATTACTCTAAAAAAATTCTAATTACGATAATTTAAACAGCCCTATAATTACTCGTATACAATGGTGTATTAAATTTTCACTTTTTTGCCTAAAGGTTTATGTTTTTACTTTAGACTACGTAAAACTAATATGATTAAATATAATACCTGCGAAAGGGTTTTATGGCTTTGTTTTGATCAGCAAAAAAGTCAGTCATAAAAATATCACAATGGGTTCTACAGTAAACATGTGATCTCTTTCTAATATAACTATTAGGGTCAGCCAAAGTCATAAACAATTTTATAATAATAATCGCGACATTAAACCACTAAAGATAAAAAGAACCCCATATTGGCGAAATACTAATTAGTTTTACCTGATATTAAGGTCTGGATAACAAGTGCAGTTTTGTTCAATTTAAGTACCACCTGCTATGAAACTGAAGATCATTGTGTGAATAACATATATATAAAAATGTATAAAACTACAGATTCAATAAGGGATTACACAATAATAAGTTAATCCTTTACGTGTACGTACGTATATTTGCAAGTGATAAATCATAACAGACTCAAATAAAAATATTCAGAAAAATGTGGAGAGCTTCGGTTATAAAGAACTGGCCGAAGAGTATTTTAGAAATAAAAACCAGGAAGATGTTCTTAGTTACGCTAAAATAAAATTAAACTTAAATTCGTGTAGCAGTACTAAAAAAACGCTACAAAGAAGTTAGCTATAGTAAACAAAAGTTTTATATAAAAAGTGAAAAGTGGTTAGAAGGCCAACTTACTGTCGCTGCAGAAACAGCAAAGTAAGATAAGGTTGGAAGACCACGCAAATCATTGGACAACTGCAGCGATAGATCTAAGAGGCGGAAACTTAAAGATGTTAACGATGCAATTGGTTGTACAAATATAAAAGAATCTCTCCTACATCAATTACGATCACAGAACCAATTAACAAAAGAGGATATCATTGAAAAAGTTATTAAAGCTAGTCCAGTGAGAACAAAACGAATTCTTAAAAGTATACCAGCTCCGAGCGATGCAAAACAGTACACAAATGAGGAGGCATTAGCCTTGTTTCTGGATTTGAAATTAACAAAACAGAAATACATTAAGCTCAGATTGCGTGCGATTGAAAAGGGCTCAAATATCTATCCAGCATATCATCACATAACTGCTGATAAAATGGATTGTTTGCCATGAAATGCGTTAAAGAAATATGGAAACACAAAGCTAATTCTTTTTTGCAAATGGGGATGTGATGGTTCTTCGGGACAAAACCAATACAAACAAGTTGTATGTGAAAATATTTCGGACTCGGATATGTTCATGGTATCAATTTGCGATTGAAAAAGATTTTGGAAGATTCAGAGCCTTCGACTAGTACAACGCAAACAATGGATATTTGGAAAAATGAGACACCATCTTCTACGAAATACTGCAGGCCAATCAAATTTGAATTCAAAAAAAACTCGTGATGCCATTAACAAAGATATTAGTGATATCAAGGCCCAAATTGCAACACTACAGCCATTACAATTACAGTTAGATGGGCAGCAAATTGAAGTAAGCTACCAATTAGTCTTTACAATGATAGATGGAGAAGTAGGTCAGGCTTTGATTAACACGAAGGCTGCATCCAGCTGCATTATATGCCAAGCAGCATCAACCCAATTAAACCAAGCTCCGACAAAACCATTAGATAATACCGATGCATATGAATTTGGATTATCACCACTACATGCAAGAATACGACTTATGGAACATATACTAAAAATCAGTTATGATTTGGATTTCGGGTCTTCAGGATCCATAAGAAGCAATGAAACCAACAAAGAGTTAAGAAGTTCAAAAAAGAAACATGTTCAAGATGAATATCGCAAAATTGGATTGATTATAGATCAGCCAAAACAAGGGTCAAGCACTACAAATGATGGCAATACCGTACGAAGATTCTTTTGAGATCCAGAAAAAGCATCTGAAATAACAGGAGTGGATTTAAACCTTATTTTCAGATCTAAAATAATCCTAGAAGTACTTGCGTGCAATGAAGAAATTGACTCTAAACAATTTGGAGATTATGCTAAGGAAACTGCAAAAATATATACAACCAACTACCCATGGAGAAATATGTCTGCAACAGTTCACAAAATCCTTTATCATGGAGAATATATCATTAACTATCATTTGGTGCCACTTGGAGATCTATCAGAGGAGGCTCAGGAAAAAAGGAACAAGGATTACAGATTTTATAGAGAGCATAATACTAGAAAAATTTCACGAAATTCCACAAATGAAGATCTATTTAATATATTATTGGCAACGTTAGATCCGTTCATCTCCAATATTCGAAATAAATGGAAAGTGGAACATGGGGATTTGGATGAAGAAGCCAAAAAACCACTAAAGAACAGAAATAGCACAGAGCAAAATATAGAATTTTTGCAATCAATATTTGTGTCAAATGAATAATAATTATAATTGCCTTTCATTGCTATTTAAGTACGAAAAACATAGTATAAGTATAAAATAATAATAAATAGAACCTACTTTGACAGCAAAAAATAAAAAATTTTTCTGTGGTAACAGCAAAATCTCCAGTTAATTTTACTATTTTTTTTTAGTGTAAACATTTTTTTGAGTGTAAAAATTTTTTTGAGTGTAACATTAAAAAAATTCCATTATCACAAAAAATAATTACAATTATTATTAAGTTCCAAATATAAAATTTTTTAATATGCAAATAAAAAAATAAACCCATTTTTCACTCCAAAAGTTAAAAAAAATCAAAAGTTCAACTTTGACCTAGAAGTTCTTAAGAAGTACTCAATCAATTTTAATGTATGTAATTAAAACTGAGTCAAGCTGAACTAAATATATATCCATTAAAAAAATTACTTCAATATTTTGATCGGTTCAAAAGTTACAGAATTCTGGCCAATGAAAAACGATTTTCAGCCACTATGCGTCGTTACAACTAGCCTCGAGACAAGTTATACCAAAAGATATCCCGCCTTTCGACGGCAATCCCGAGGACTGGCCCCTATTCCTGAGCAGCTTAAGAAATAGTACAGAAATAGCGGGGTATTCAGATGCAGAATATCTAATGCGTTTGCAGGCTTGTCTACGTGGGAAGGTGAGAGATTTAGTAAAAAGCAAGTTACTTATGTCTTCAATGGTGAGTGAAATTTTGCAAACACTTCAAATGTGCTACGGCAGGCCGGAGTATATTATCGAAAGCTTAATAGAGAAAGCACGTAGATTTCCGCCACCTAAAGAAAAGCTAGAGAATCTCATTGAATATGCCGTTATGATAAAAAAGCTATGTTTTACAATGGAGGCCTGCTCTATGGAACAGCACCTAAATAATCCGATGCTAGTAAAGGAGTTGGTAGAGAAGCTGCCAAACAATCAAAAGTTAAGGTGGGCAATGCACCCGAAGGATAATAAGGCTACAATCATTAAAGTTTTTAGCAATTGATATACAACATTGCCATCGCAGCCAGCGAAGTAGTTTCGCCAACCACTAGTAAACGTAATGTGTCTATTCCTACACACACAAAAGAAACTAATCCATTAGAAAACACAAAACCGATCTGTGCCTTTTGCAATAGTAATTCTCATAAAATTCAGAATTGTGGGAAATTTCAAAACGCAACTCTAGATAAAAAATGTAGTAAACGAAAAAAAAATTTGTCGTACATGCCTAAATAGTCACCGCCGAAAATGTTTTATAAGCAAAGTCTGTGGTATAAACAATTGTACAGAAAACACCACCAACTTATGCATAAATACGTGATCTACAACGAAAACACTAAGGAATCTTCTAGTAAAGACCCAACCAAATTTTCAAATATCGTTAATGCTCACGAGGACATAAAACCGCTTTTCATATTTTTACCTGTGCGCTTACGATCCAAGTCTAAAGTTTTGGAGACATTTGCGTTCCTGGACGAAGGTTCTTCGGTGACGTTAATGGAAGAAGATTTGTTTCAAAGCCTTAATTTAGAAGGTGAAAAAGAGCCATTAACACTAAGGTGGACAGGCAAAACCATGCGTGATGAAGAAAAATCCGTTAAATTCTGTTACGATATCACATATCGAAAACAAAAATGAATACATACTGAAGGATGTTCTCACAGTTAAGAATTTGGGCTTGCCAGTCCAATCGTTAAATGTTGAAAAATAAGTTAAAGATAATCCGTTTTTAAGTGGCATTCCCATTAAATCATACACAAAAGTAAGACCAAAACTTTTAATCGGCGTAAACAACTGGAAATTAGCAGTTCCATTAAAAATTCGAGAAGGCATGTGGAACGAGGCAATAGCTTCAAATACTCGTTTGGGATGGACGTTGCAAAGGCCATCGCCAAATGCAGCCATGACATTCTTAAACATACATACATGTAACTGTGAAAAGCGGTATAAAGAAGTTCATGATCAAATAAAAAGCTATTTCTCCATACAAGTATCCACAGAAAGAAAATTATCATCACCAGAAGACCTAAAAGTGCTAAAGATGTTAGAATGCACATGCAAAAACAGGACGGTCAGTATGAAAGCGGTTTATTGTAGAAGAGCGAAAAACCACAACTACCTGAAAGCTACAGTTCTGCGCTACACAGGCTGAAATGCTTAAAAAGAAAGTTCATAAAAGACATAGATCTTGAAGCAACAATGCAAAAAGAAATCAACAAGTTGGTCGCTAAAGGCTATGCATTAATATTATCAGATGACGAAATCAAATCGTGTAACAACCCTTCTTGGTATTTGCCCATTTTCATAGCTCGAAATCCCAACAAGCCGGAAAAGGTCCGTCTGGTTTGTGACGCGGCCTCCAAAGTCAATGGCACGTCGCTCAATGATTTTCTTATGAGTGGACCTGACACGCTAAGACCACTTTTTGACATACTGATAGAATTTCACGTTGGTGCGATAGCCATATGTGGAAATATTTCCGAGATGTTTCACCGTATAAATATTCGCCAGGAAGATATGCATGTACAACGATTCTTATGGTTTAATGACGACGAGCAGAAAACTTCAAGCATTTACGTGATGCGTGCTTTGACGTTCGGAATATCATGTGTCCCATGTATAGCTCACTTCGCCTGCAATAAAAATGCAGAGCAGTTTGCCAATAAATATCCCCGCGCGGTAAAGGCCATTCAATTTTATCACTACATGGATGACTTTATCGACTGCGTAGACACAGAAGACGAAGCACCAACGTAAAAGATATACATGCAGCATAATGCATAAATGGTTTACGAATTGTATCTCACTACAGAAGTATCTGGGCGATGATATCACAAAAAAACCAAACATCACATAATCTGTGTTCGATGGAAAAAATATTAGGTATGTATTTGGGATCCTACTAATGATGTTTTTAATTATATCTGCAGGTTCGCAAGGCTACGTAGGGATGTATTTGATGTAAAGGTTACTCCAACCAAGAGAGGTTTTACAAGTTTTGATGAGCATATTCGACCCATTGGAGTTTCTATCAAATTTTACAATCAGCTTAAAAATACTCTTACAAGATATCTGGCGTTCAAAAATCAAATGGGATGATGAGCTTAACAAAGAATTATGTGATAAATGGCATCAGTGGACGCTTACACTTCCAGATATATCTGGAATAACCATCCCACGCTGCTATTCACCTCTTTTGAAGACCTCGAAGAGTATCGAATTGCATACATTCGTCGATGCCGTGTTACATGAGAGTCCAACACAGTTTTTGGGTGGACGTATCAATAAAAGCAGAAAAATGCAAAGTTGCTCCATTGAAGCCTGTATCTATACAGAGGATGGAACTCCAAGCAGCCGTGGCAGGCGTAAGATTAGCTACAAAAATAATAAATGCTAGCAGAATAAAATGTTCCCAATGCTACTGGTGGACAGACTCAAAAACCGTCTTAAATTGGCTAGCAATGGATCCTCGACGATTCAAACCATTTGTAACGCATCGAATAAGCGAAATTCTGGAGACTACGGCTCTCACTCAGTGGAGGTGGACACCGTCGAAACATAACTCAGCAGACGCAGCAACTAAAACGTCAAAAACAAACTCGACCCAATGGCTCAACGGTCAAGAATTTTTAAAATACGATAAAGGGGAATGGCCTGTATGCTCAAATCCTACAGACTACAGTGATGATCACGAGCTTCGTAATGTTGTATTTCATATCCGTCAAGAAAGACAAATGTATATTGATTACTTTTCCAAGTGGAGACGCCTCTACAGGGCACTGGCCACATTTATACTTTATACCGAACGAGTCAGATCTACAGTAACTAAGAAAGTGCTACCAAAAGAAATTACCTATGAGATGTTGCTAAGGTCAAAAAAATATTTTGTACAGGCACGCACAACACAGTCATTTTTTAGAAGAGATAGCGGACATAATGCGTAATAAAAATGTTGATAATAACAGTCACCTTAAACAACTCAATCCTTTTATTGATGATGACGGAGTACTCCGAGCTAAGGGTAGAATTGAATCAATAAACCACAATCGCCCGATTATTTTGCTGAACAAACACAAAATTTCATTCCTTATCGTGCGCTATTATCATGAAGAATATCATCATTGCTTCCACGAAATAATCATAAGCTATATTAGGTCAAAATATTACATCTCCCAACTACGCGTACTATACAAAAGAGTACGAAAGGAATGCCAGCATTGCCGAAATGATTCAAGTGCACCTTTGATTCCGCAAATGGCTTCACTCCCAAAGGCTAGGTTAGCCTGTTTCGAACGCCCGTTCACTTTTGTTGTATCGATTATTTCGGTCCATATGTACATGGTAATCGTCGGAAGACACAAAGAAAAACGATGGGATGTAATCTTCACATGCTTGACCTTGCGAGCCGTGCATATTGAAGTCGCCTACAGTCTAGATACCAGTTCTTGCATAATGTGCATCGCCAACTTCATACATCGTAAAGGCATGCCAAGGAAAATATCCACAGACAACGGTACGAATTTCAAAGCCACAGCCAGTGTGTTCAAGGAGGAACAACAACGTTTAAATAATAGTAAACTGGTCAATAAATTCGATGAGATTAATGGCATGTTTCTATATAACAAGTAAGCAAACAAACAAACAAGTACTACTCAGACAAGTACGTAACAAAATGAGTTTTTATAACCCACTTGTCTAACCTACGTGCTGTTACCTAGAACTTTACGTTTTATTACATTGCAGGATTGCCACAGTGAAAATTTTAGTATTTCGTTTACTTTTTTCCATACAAAAACCAATTTTTTTTACTACTCAATGGCAACTCTAGACCGAATACAAGAGCAGCTGTTTTTTATTTATAAATCAAAATTTATTAATACATATACATATGTATATACATACATGTGTATATGCACACTTACAAACTTTTTATTCTTTAAATCCATATTTATATGTAGTATTATGTATATTGTATTATATATATTGTGGATTTTAAATTATTTTTTGAAAATTAATTTCTGTTTTTGGAAAAAATTTAGCAAAATACTATTTTGCCATGCACACAATCACTTTTTTGTGATTGTCTTCTTTTGACAGTTTCGACAATTGAAATTGCAATGTAGAAACCACAGCTCTTACGTTTTCACTCAACAAAACTTGACATTTGTGTTATAAACCCCCAAAGCAAATTTTCATGCTCAATTGAGCAACATTTTTGAGTCACTTGTTATGTAGAAACATGCCATAAGTGGACATTTAATCCACCTCCGCTCCACATATGGGCGGCGCCTGGGAACGTATGGTGATATCTTTGGAAACGGTGCTAAGAGCAACGTGTTCGAATTTTAAATTGAACGACGAGTTTTAGAAGTACACTGTTCGAAGAGAAATTTATAATTAATTCTCGTCCTCTAACATTTGTTTCCCTAGATGCTGACGACGACGAACCTTTGACTCCGAATCATCGGGTTATAAGCCCATTTGTTCCGATAGCAATCTCCGTGATCTTTGGCGACAAACTCAAAAATTTGCGGATCACTTTTGGAAAAGATGGGTTAAGGAACATTCACCCAACTTGTTACGACGAGGTAAATGGTATAACAAACAAAAACCCGCCTCAGTAGACGTCGTTATTTTGGTGGACGAAAACCTCCCCAGAAACACCTGGCTAAAAGGTGTCATCATTGAAATGACTACCAAGGACGTGCAAGTTAGAAGGGTGAAAGTGAAAACCGCCAACAGTGTCTTCGATCGCCCAGTGTCTAAAATAGCAGTATTAGATGTCAGCAGCAAGTCAGAAATTAAATACAACCGTTCCTGATTTCTTTACGAGGGAGGGATTGTTGCCGCCATTATAGTTCATCGTGTCCCTTTATGGACATTCTTTATTCTCGCAGATTTGCTTATGTTAACTTTCACTATGCTCTCTTGATTTGTGTTTGTATACGAGCATATACTTATGTACATATGTATATACTAGGCTTTTGCAAAAGTACAAAAAACAAGTAATTAAGTACATCCTCTTTTTTTCGTTTATTTGTTTTATGGTACTCTTCTCTTAAAAAAGCAAATGGCTATTCTCTTATAAGAAACAAGCACAATAAATATTGTGTTTGTACAAAATAAATACGGCAAGTGGTAGAGCATAGGGAAAGTAAGCAAAATTAAATAATCAGCCTGATTACGGTTGGCGTATTCGACTAGTAAATGAGGCGGTTTTTAAAAATGGTATTGCCATCAACGAAAACGACAAAAATGCACCACTGTTTTCTAATCTATTACAATTCACGGCACCGTGCAAGGCGAATTTGCCTGTCAAATTCTGTAAATTCTGTCGTTATAAATTTTGCTCTCGCCAGTTGAAAAAATAATTTAATAAAAATAAAGAAAATAAAGTAATAAAATAATATGAGCTCACACAAACCGTAAGTATTAACATTTTTTTACCTTGTTAAAAATTATGTTGTGTTTTCGTATAAATTTTAGTCTAAAAATCACAACACCAAAGCAATTTGAGAAGCTAGTGGAGTTGATGGAAAAAAATCCACATCTGGGCAGAGGTTTTAATAAAGGTTCGCAGAAATTAAATATTAAAGGTGAGTGGAACAAAGTTGGCGAAGAGCTTAATGCATTGGGTCCTCCCATACGCAATGCTGAAGGTTGGATAAAAGTATGGTCCGACTACAAGTGTAAATTGAAAAAAAAAACTAATCCATAATAAATCTGAATGCCGAAGCACTGGAGGAGGACAATTTACACTAACGCCAAATGAAGAAGCAGCTGCAAGTTTTTTGCAATTGCACTCCATCATTACTCCCGCTGGAAAAACATTCGGCGGCGTAAGGGTAAGTCCAACGAATGAACCTGACGGTTCTAATGCGGATGTTTCTCTAACGGAAGGAAGTTGTAATGCCATTGATGAACCTGCTACTTCACAAACCTTTCCAAAAAGAAAACAAAATTCATCAGAAAAAAACAATCTTCTCGAGCAGCAGTTAAAGGTCCAGACCGAATTGTATACCGACCTGAAGAAATCACTTGCTGAAATAGAAAGATATAGTCTAAAGACATATAAACTAAAGGAGGAAAAATTAAGTCTGTACAAGGAAGAACTAAAACGGAAAGAAAAGAATCGCAAGGCGTTAATGAAAGTTAGATAAGACGAAATCAGTAGGTTGTTTGTGGGGTTTCGCAACCATGATCCTCATACAAAATTTGGATCATGCCTACGCTACAGCCGGCATTTAAGTTAGTTGATTGGTTTGCTACATTGTGTTGTATGGAGTAGGGGTATGTTGTGTGAAAATCGACCATTACCGATGTTCTTTAGGTAGGGTGTCAAACCGCAAAGATGGTGTGACGATTGTAGGGTTTTGATTTTGTTGTGGAGGGGGTGCGTGTGTGTATGTATGTATGTTTTTGAAAATATATGTATGTGTGTGTGTATGTTAGTTTATAAAAAGTTGATAATATTTGTAGCAAACGCAGGTGCAGTGGTTTCTATTGTTGTAAAAAGTTTATAATTAGAATTATAAAAATTTTACGTTTGTGATAAGAAATGAATATATGGATAGAAATGTTTTTTAAAATAAAACTATTTAACCACAAATATGTATTCTTTAACTGTAATTACTGAAAAAAAAGTTATATGTAAATCGTATACTCTAAGAAAGAGATTAAATACTGTATATGTTCAAATATATCATCATTCTTATTTCAACCACTTTTCTCTAACAACGTCTAAATAAAAATATTTATAAAAATGACTAAATTTATTTGTGAATTTTGTAAGAAAGAGTTCACTACGAATACAAATTTAAGGAGACATATTAGATTACATCATCAAGGGTCTTCCTCATCGTTTAAGTGTACAACGTGTAAGCTATATTTTTCAAAACGCGAGGAATGGGAACAACACTCTCATACTATATCAGACAGCGATGCAATCAATATATATTGTGACAAATGTAGAACATATATATCAAATACTAAATGGCATTATCATATAAGAACAAATATGCATAAAACTAACAGTGCGGAAAAAACAGAGAAATATAATAACTATGACGGTAGTTTAAAGTGTATCAAGTCTGTATTCAATAATCGCATCATAACATATTTGATTGAAAATAGCAATGAAACTGATTTAATACCAGAAAACTTTCTGTATACAATTAGAGACAATGTCATGGAATTGTTATATAATGTGACACAGGAATATTCGAGTGTAAAATTTAATATTGAATTATTTTGCGAGTATATGTTGGTTAAGGAAGATCATGATACATGTATCATAGAAGTTAAATCGCATCAAACAAAAATGGTGATCCTAAGCATATCAACGACAAGTGATGACATTATTGACCTTTATAATGAACAATGTAATAATATAATTAAAAAAATGAGTGAATTTCAGGAACGTGATAGCGGATGGTCATTAATTAAAATATCACATCTTGAAATCAATGTCAACAAATATAAATGTATTAAAGGGTCACAATATATTCCATTACCTCTAACAATACAGAGAAAGTTTGCTTGCATCAATGTCCAAAATACTGATATATATTGTTTTAAGTGGGCTATAATATCAGCACTTTATCCAGTTGATTTGCATACCAATAGATGTTCATCATATAAAGTTAACAACATAAATGAAGAAATCATAACGCTTGAAAATAATATAATATTAAATTTTAAAAGTCTGCATTTTCCTCTACCACTTAATAAAATCAAAGTGTTCGAAAGTAAAAATCCTGATATAAGTATTAATGTGTTTGGATTGGGCGATGATAATAATATAGTCGGTCCATACTATTTTACTGTGCAGGAAAAATTCCAACACATCAATTTGTTGCTTTTGGAGGAAGGAGAAGGAAGATTCCATTATGTATGGATAAAAAATATATCAAGGTAATTGTAAAGAATATATATTCTTCAATAATTTTATACTAATTAAGTTTTTCTTTATATTTACAGATTAATTAAAAGTCAAGTAACGAAACAAAAACTATGGCATATGTATGCAATACCTGTTTAATACATTTCCATTCTCATTCATCATTAAACATACACAAACAGCATTGCAATAAAATGATAACTAAGATGCCAACTGAAGACAATAATTTAGTAAGTTTTAGGAATTTTAAAAAGCAAATGGATGTACCTTTTATAGTATACGCTGATTTTGAATGTATTCTAAAATCAGTTGATATTCAAAATTCTGCAAATATTAAATCTATACAAAAGCACATTCCATTTGCATACAGTTATTATATTAAATGTACATTTAACTCTAATTTAGATATATTTAGAATTTATAATGGTGCTGATGACGCACCTAATCATTTCTTTAAGAGTTTAGTTAAAGATATAAGATATATCTATAAGAATTATTTAAGTGTAGTAAAACCAATGAATTCCTTAACACCACTTCAACAGATCAGACAAATGGAGGACAAAATTTGTCACATTTGTGAATGTTTGCTATCTGTTGAAGATCGTGTGGCTGATCATTGTCATCTAACGGGTGAATATAGAGGTCCCGCACACAAAAAATGCAATTTAGAATTTCAAATTGCAAACTTCATTCCGATATTTTTTCACAATCTTTCGGCATATGATTGTCATTTGTTTATTAGAGAATTATCATGTATTAAAGGTGATATAAATATAATTCCTTTCAATAAGGAATTATATGTATCTATATCGAAAAGAATTTCGGTTAATGATTCCATTGATAATGATGTTGATAATGATGATGATGATGATGATGATGATGATGATGATGATAATGGTGATAATGATAAGACAATAGAATTACGTTTTCTAGATTCTTTTCGATTTATGCCGTCGAGCTTAGAAAAACTAGCTAGCTATTTGTCTGATGATGACTTGACGACAGTAAAATTAATCTATCAAACTCATAATAAATTCAGTTTAATGAAGCGTAAAGGTGTCTTTCCATATGACTTTCTTAACTCAGTTGATCGGCTGGAGGAAACACAACTACCACCGCGATCATGTTTCTTTAATAAACTTACAAATGAGTCGTGCAGTATAGATGATTATGAACATGCTGAAAATGTTTGGAATACATTTAATTGCAACAAATTGTTGGACTATCTTCTATTATATCTAAAAGTAGATGTTCTCTTGCTATGTGATATATTTGAAAATTTCCGTAAAGTTTGTAAGAAAATTTACAATTTAGACCCTTGTCAATATTATACTACTCCAGGCTTATCTTGGGATGCAATGTTGAAAACAACTAAAATAGAATTGGAATTACTAACAGATATTAACATGTACAATTTCGTTGTACGAGGTATTAGGGGAGGTATTGTTCAGTGTAGTAAACGGCACACCATAGTAAATAATCAATACGTTAATGATTATGATCCCACAAAAGAATCAAATTATCTAATGTATTTTGATGTAAATAATTTATATGGATATGCAATGTCGCAGTATCTTCCCTTTAAAAATTTTAAATGGTTTGAAAACGTTGAAGACTTTAATATACATGTAGTGGAAGAAGACTCAGAAATTGGTTACATATTAGAAGTAGACTTGGAATATCCAAGTACACTGCACGACCGTCATTGCGATTTTCCATTCTGTGCAGAAAATAAAAAAATTGGGGGCATGAAACAGCAAAAATTAATAACAGACTTAAACAATAAAACCAATTACATAATATACTATCGCAATCTGCAACAATGTCTTCAACATGGTTTGATTTTAAGGAAAACTCATAGAATTCTTCAATTTAATCAGTCAGATTGGTTGAAAAAATATATTGATATAAATAACTATCACCGAACATTGGGTAAGAATGTATTTGAACAGAACTTTTTTAAATTGTTAAATAATGCAGTATATGGGAAGACAATGGAAAATGTTGATAAAAGAAAAGATATAAAATTAGTATGTGAATGGGAGAGTAGGGGGAAGAGATTAGGAGCTAGAGCTCTTATTGCCAAACCTAATTTTCACAGTTGTCTGAAAATTCATGAACAAATGGTTGCGATTCAATTGAAAAGAGTACGAACTGTGTACGACAAACCCATTTACATTGGATTTTCTGTCTTGGAACTCTCGAAACATAAAATGTATAATTTTCACTACGAATATATGAAACCGAAATATTGTGAAAATATTAATTTAAATTATATGGACACGGACTCGTTTATATATGATATTAGAACGGATGATCTATACAACGATATTAGAAACGATGTACGAAATCAGTTTGATACATCTGGGTATCCGAAAGATAATATCTATAATTTACCGCTTGTCAATAAAAAAGTATTAGGAATGATGAAGGATGAATGTAATGGTAAAATAATTAAAGAGTTCAT
Organism: Germaria angustata; assembly: GCA_963681545.1. Taxonomy (NCBI): domain Eukaryota; kingdom Metazoa; phylum Arthropoda; class Insecta; order Diptera; family Tachinidae; genus Germaria; species Germaria angustata. The sequence goes on along the minus strand of OY813000.1, from coordinate 76,168,445 downwards.
TGGTTTACGCGCTAAAATGTATTCAATTAAAATTGATGAGGAGGAAAAAGAAATTAAAAAAATTAAAGGAGTTAAAAAATGCGTAACCAATAGACTAACGATTAATGACTTTAGAAAATGTTTATTTGAAAAAAATGTACTATGATTCTATGTATGTATTTAGATCAAAGATTCATGAAATATATACTCAACACATTAGTAAATTAGCATTAAGTTATTTAGATGATAAGCGATTTATTAGAGATAATAGTATTAATACATATGCATGGGGACATTATGCAATAAATAGTCAACAACCATCATCATCATCATCATCATATCCCAATGAAAATGTATTAACATCATCTTCAAGTGATAATATTGTACAATAGTATTAAGTGATTTTAGATTATAAGTGAATATATATATAACGTGAAAAAAACAATAAATAAATAAATAAATAAATAAATAAAGAATATCATTAAAATATTTTAGTTTGTTTTTATTTTAAACTATAGTCATCTATTGAATAGGAATTTTAAACACAAGTAACCACAATTTGTTTTTGTGTGAATAAAATTTAATTGTGCTTGTTCTTAACCTTACTCAACTAAGTTGATATAAAATTTAATCGTTTAGAAATAAAAAAAAAATCAAAACAAAACTTTTTTATATCTTATTTTATTTTTTTGAAAATTTTATAATATAATAAAAATAAATCTCATATTGAAGTATATATAATATTATTGAAGTTCATCTTTATTGATCCAAGAATTATGTTGATTGGAAAATCCCAACCATTTTACGTACGCCTGGTGCCCCTTAGTTTTAATAACATTTTCAATCAAGTATGTATTTGGAAAATGTGTCTTTAATAGTTCATGTTCATAGAATCCACCAACAATCGGATTCCTTTGATAGTCTTCCAATAAATAGGTAATGGGGTTTGTGTTCTGTAAAGTACGAATTTTAAAAATTTCAGTTGTCCAGTTTGGAGTATATCCTTTTGAAAAAATATGTTTATATTTGCTAATTCGAACGTGATCTCCAACTTTTAGTTTACCAGATTTATATATTTTGGGATGATTATAGACTTGTTTTAGTATAGAACTTTCATTTTCTGCGTTAACAGACTTTGGTGTCATTCCAATTGTTCTATGCTTTTTATTATTATATTGATTAATTAAATCCTTGCATATATGTATCCATTGATAATTTCCTTGTAGACTAAAATTTTTCCACATCATTCCTTTTAGAGTTCTATTAAATCGTTCTACAATAGACGCTTTCATGATACTATATGTAGAATAGTGGTTGATATTATGTTTTTTCATCAAGTTTTGAAATATTTTATTATAGAACTCTTTACCATTATCGGTTTGCAAGTTTTTTGGAATTCTCTTTAGCGAAAAAATAGATTGCATAGCATTGGTTATATCTTCATTACTTTTAGATTTTACAGGTACAGCCCAAGCAAACTTTGAAAATGTATCTATAACTGTTAAAATAAATCTATAGCCTTTGTTATATTTTCAGTAAGCACCCATTTCAACAAGATCTGCTTGCCAAAGATCATCAATTCCCTTGACCACCACTCGACGTCGAATGAAATTTCTACGTGCTTGCTTATGAAGCTCCTGAACCACTTCTTGTCGCTCCATTTCTAACGTCTATCTTACAGATTACATCAATTTAAATGCTGTTGATATTTAATTTAAATCAAAAACGATTTATATTTCTATGTTTAAATGTTTTGTAATGAGTTTCGTTTTTTCATTTAGACGTTCTTCAACTGAATCAATTTTGTAATTAAATAATGATCTCATTTCTTTTAGTGATTGATTGAGATTATCTAGTATTATACTTTGATCACGTATTAATTTACTTAAACGTGTTTCTACATTATCAAATTTTTCTGTATTCAACACGTTTTGTTGTTGTATTATTTCGTTAAAAAAAATCCTCCATTCCCTTAATTCTCTCCATATACATTGTATCCAGTTGTTTCTTTATTTCACTTAAATAACTTTTCATGTAAATTTTGTTTACAGCATCGTTTTCGAATACAGGACTAGCAATATTTTTTATTCTCCGCAAGTTAAAGTTGAAATTACGATCACTATCCAAATGAATCTTGAAATGTTGATTTTGGTATCTTGCAGATTTTTCAATATAATGTCCAAACTTATCGATAGGCATTTTATGAATATGAATTGTTAAACATTTTTAAGTCTATTTATATAATAATTTTTGCTTCTTTCAATTCCTCAATAATTGATATAATTTCATTATTATGATTTGAGTGACCAGCTGTTGTTGATGAAATCAAAAGACGCAATCTATCAACCAATTCGTTAGGATCGTTCCAATAAACATAATTATGCTTTTTTCTATTCAATTTCATTAAACCTTTTCCCTTATGAATTTTCTGTTGTTTAAATAGGTTTTTAATAATCGTTGTATATTTAATTGAACGATTTCCTTTAATTTGACCATTAATACTGTTATTTCGTTTATGGACATTAGTCATCTCCAATATTTGTTTATAATTATTTAAATCTGTTTTATTATAACTGATTGGTTTCTTATAAACTAACAATTCATATAAGCCTGATGTGAAGGGCCATTTTAAATTACCTACAGTAATATTGGTTGCATTGAAAGCGATGGGTTCATTACCCAGTCTCCATATTTGATTTTCATCCTTATGAGGACCATAGGTTTTATCATATATATTTAAGTTAACTTTTGATAAATTATATTGAACACTTTGATTGGGATGTATTGCAATGGTGTTATCATCATCATTGTTATCATCCTCATTATCAACATTATCATTATTATCATCATCATCATCAAAGTCATCATGATCATTTTCATCATCAAATGATTGAAACGTGTTTGAACTTTTCTCGATTTTCTTGTTATTAAAGCTTGGAGAAAACGTGTTATAATCAAGCTTCCTCTTTTTATATGGTGTACTGAAGGCAACTTTATTATTCTCAAGATCATGTTTAAAAGAGTTATCCGGATATTTTTCATGTTTTATAATGTTATTATTAGTTGATTGAACTAATTCTTTTAATGGTTTTGATATTGGTTTAAATGTCTTTTCCAACAATTCATCATTTGCTATTTCTCCAAGCAAAATATTCTTATATTTCTTTTTTAAAATATTTCGAGTTTTAATAAGATTATTAACTAGATTTGTATTCATATTTATAGATTGAATTAGAAACAGATTCAAAACAGATCAGTTTAGCAGTTAGCGGTTTAATAGTTGAGAAGCTATTAGTTTAATAATTAATCTTGTACTGATTTTAAAATAACTGTAATATTTCTTTTATAGATTTATAAATATATCGAAACCTTTTCTATATCGACCATTATTCATAGAATCATCTTTGTTAATAACTAGAAAACCATATTTTTCTTTCCAACACTCGGCACATAACTTATGAAATGTTTTGAAAGTCATATCAGAACCAACATGATCATTGTAAATATGCTTAATATTCATTACATCCTGTTTAAAAATTATAATCATATTTGCATTATCACGAATCAAGTGTTTTGGTATACGTGTATAAGTTTGACATAAATAAAAACTATCAATATCTTTATGACGACCCATACAGAAGTAAGAACGTACATGATTTTGTTTCTCACAAGCTATATCGTCGAATATAAATATTGAATTTGGTTTAACTTCGTCTGGGGATAGAACATCATCATTATTAGAAAATGATGAAAAATTTATCTCCTTAATGGGTTTAATTAGACTTTCTAAGTACTTATATTTCGGTTGTTGTGTTGACTTTGAATATAAGTAAATATTTTTAAATTTCAATCCATGAGGACTTTCAATAAGACTGATCATAACATTTGTTTTTCCACAATTTGATGGACCCACAATAAGAGCTCGAATAGAATTCGGTAGTAATGAACTATGACGAATTTTATTTGATGAATCGAACTTTGATTCGATATTCTTTACATCAATCCTTTTATGTTGTTTAAAAAAACGCATTCTGAAATCTAATGATAACATAATATATAAACCAGTCTCTTTTATTTGTTTTCAATCAATTTAATTTCAATCTTTAATCGATAAAGTATCAATAGATATGACTATCATTTATAAAAAGTTATTCAGTCGCCATCCATCCTTCATTGGTAAAGGTTTTCTAAATAAAATAATTAATAAACTTCCCATTGAACTTCATCTACCCGGTTATCAATTTTGCGGACCTGGTACAAAATTAAAGAAACGTTTAGCTAGAGGTGATCAAGGAATCAATCCACTGGATACTGCTTGCAGAGAGCACGATATAGCATACTCAAACAATAAAGATTTAGAGAAAAGACATATTGCTGATAGAATCTTAACTGAAAAGGCTTGGCAAAGGGTTAATGCTAGCGATAGTAGTTTCGGTGAAAAATCAAACGCTTGGTTTGTTACTACTGCAATGAAAACAAAAACAAAATTCGGAATGGGTAACGTTATTAGTAAAACTAAAAAGTCGTCTCCAGTAAATACCCACAAACTATTTAGACATGCATTGAAAAGTGCAAGAAAGAATATAAAGAAAAGTGAAAACTTGAAAGATGCTATAAAGATTTCACGAAAAGTTGTAAACAATATTTTCAAGGGGAAGAAAAAATCATTAATAAAAACACCTCGAATAATACCTCTACCTAAATCTGGAGGTTTTCTTCCACTTGCACCTATATTCGCTGCGCTGGGCGCACTTGGTGGTTTAGCTGGTGGTGTATCTGGCATTACAAAAGCAATCAATGCAGTCAAAAATGGAAAGGAACAATTGACTGAAGCAAAACGACATAATAGTACAATGGAAGCCATTGCGATGGGAAAAGGCATGTTCTTAAAACCATATAAAAAAGGATTTGAATTATATTTAAAACCTTATCAACAAAATTTTTAATGAAGCTACCTAAAAGAGCTCTTTCTGATGTAGACTTGAGAAAATATGCAAAACATATTCCAAATTTTAGAGATGTGTTTATGTGTAACACCCTTCCAAGCAAACCATTTAAAAAAGAATGTGGAATAATCAATCTGGATACTTCAAAGGGACCTGGCACACATTGGGTAGCATACTGGAAAAACAACAATCAAATCGAATATTTTGATAGCTTTGGCAATTTGCAACCACCAAAACAATTAATAAAATATTTAGGAAAAAACATTAGTTATAATTATGATAGATATCAAAATTTTAATACAATAAATTGTGGTCATTTATGTTTAAAATTTTTGTTTTCGAAGCTAAACTAAAAAGAAACTATAAATGTTTTAATAAAATACATTGATTAAGAATTAAAAAGATCTTGTTTTATTTATTTTTTTTTTAATTTTAATTTTTCTAATTTATTATATTATAATTAAATAATTTTTCTAATTTCACTTGTTAGAGGTGAGTATTCGATTAAGCGATCATGAATAACTAAACAGTATGCTGATGTTTTTTCTGGAATTGGTTTGTTTGCTTCAGTATCAAATTCAATTCGTACATCAATAGGTCCAATTTTAACAGTTTCATTTTGATGTGAAACATCAACAACAATAAGCGGTGCGTAAGACTTGTAATCATTAACATCAAGCAATGGTTCAGGTTCTCGCATGTAAAAGCTTTGTTGAAATTTTGCATACATATTATATAGTACAGAATACTGGCCATTTTCAAAACGATTCTTTAAATCATCATATGGATATGACTCTGAGTTTAGATATACTTTTAAATTAGAGATATTGCAATGGTCAAATATATTTCCTTGTTCTTTACTTTTCACTTTTTGTAAACCAATTATAAGAAATCGTGGTCTTTCGTTTTGTGGAGAAAGCTTCACATTCCATAAAACCTTTGTATTCGTTGGTAGTGCAGGATTTACATGACAATCCCAACTACGAAATGCAATTGGTATAGAATTTTTGCTGTTGATTATCTTAAACATTTCCAATTTTGCAAAGTCCGATAGTTGAATATGCGGCATTTTCCATGTTATATCCAGAATTGTTAATTTCAACTGATCAGTTGTATTTGTAGAATAATATGATCTCTCATCGGATGTAGAACGTTGAAGAATGAGCTCATGTTTCGAATTTAATAGTATTTTGTTATAATCTTCAGCAAACCCCATCAACATTTTCAGAGGTATACAACAGCTAAAATGACTTTTTTCTAAAACAAAAGTTTCGTTAAGACACCAACCAGCGTTTTTTAGTGTAGCACTTTCAGCCTTATTCAATGATACAAAATTTTTCATGGTGGATGAAATTCCAAGTTTGCGTGTACGATCAACTTCAAAACCATTAATTTCATAACGAATTTCATCAAACAAATATGAAACAAAGTTGTTTTTAAATTTCACATCTATAGCTGGAACCTCTTTGTTTGCTTCCTGCTTTACTATAAAACCATGAATGTAAATCATACTCTCACTTGGTAAGACAAAGAGATCTTGATTTTGAATTGGTATACGAATTTCATCATTGTTGTTGAATGATTTTAGATATGGAGAGTAACTATGATATTCTCTTTTTACAATACTCTCATCATATATAGGTTTTTGAAGGACATTTAGTATTTCATTCATGGTTGAAGATTAAATCCTAATGATTTTAAGTATTCTGTATTATATGATGTTAACGGGTTTTTATTTTTTATACTTTTTCGAATGTGAGTTGATGAAGGATTGAATGGAAATCCTCTTTGCATTACGTTTTTATTGTAAATGATCATTATTCTGATTTGAAGTGGAGTCTAAGAGTGATTTTTTCTCCTCTAAAATTTATAAGTTCACCGTCTTGATTTAAGATTCTAATCGTTATGTTGTTTATTTGCTGACAGTTGACAGGAAAATAAATAACATTTCGAGGTTTTTCGCTTATTTTATATCCTGGAGGAACATCAAGAGGAAATTCATGAATAACATGATTCGAAGTATTATTAATAAATGATCCGGTTGTTAAGTTGCTTTCAATGCGTATTGTATTAACATCCGTAATATGTGCAGGTAAGTCAGATTCAAATAACCTTGTAGTATTCAATTGATTAATATCTACAATCATCCCTTCCACAGATTTATCATTTGGAAGATTTTGATCAGTGTTATAATATTCAGTTGAATTTACTTCTAATTTTATTATTATTATTATTATTTATTGAACTATCATCACAGCACTTTAAAATATAGTAAAATTTTTTATACAGATAATATTGAGAATTTACTTAAAAGTATTTCAACAAATAAATTTCATTTAAAATAGTTAGAGGAAACAATTATATAACTACTATTTACAGGTTCAAGGAAAAAAGATAGTAAAAACCTTATTTCTACAAAAAGTATTTTAAGAAGTTTTAAGGCCAGATCTTAAAAGATCTTCAAGGGTGAAGATGTTAAAGTGCTAACTCTGCAAATTTCTTATTATATCATAACTTGAATATCTGTTTCGACTTTCAAATCTTTGTGTAATTTTACTGGTTACTGTTGGAAATAAATCTTCTTTGAATTTTGTATGGAGACGACTGGTTCGGTAACGTCTTGTTAGCTTGTATATAATTTTTAGGTTTTTATTTTGAATAATTTGGAGTTTTTTTAAATGCGTTTTCGCACATATTGTTGACCATATTTGGCATCCGTATGTCATTATCGGTCTTATACACATTCTGTATAGCAAAATTTTGTTTTTGTTATTTAAAGTTGATTTCCGATTTAGAAGTGGAAATAAAGCTCTACCACATCTGATTGCTTTTGTGCATGTTTGCAGGACATGGTTCTTAAATGTTAGTTTTTTATCTAAGATAATCCCCAAGTATTTAACGGAGTCTGTAATAGGTATATGTACTCCGTGAATAGAGAGCCCGGTATTAGGTATACGTTTCGGTGATTTGTTAAATGGGAATATAATTGCTTGTGTTTTAGATTCATTAATTTTGATCTTCCATTTTGCAAAGTAGTTTTTAGCATGAGTTAGTGCTTTTTTTAATTTTTTAACGATAGCGTCTGAAACTTTTCCTGTCGCTAATAATGCCGTGGCATCTGCATACCATGCTGCAGTGTAATCTTTCAGTAATTTGTAGTCGGAAATAAATATTGAGTACAAAGTTGGAGATAACACAGAGCCTTGCGGAACCCCTGCTAATATGTCCCGTTCTCTAGAGCATTTATCATTTATTTGGACCCTGAAAGATCTTTCTTTTAAAAAGCTTCTTATTATCTTTTGTAGGTCTATTGGGTATCCAAATTTATGAAGCTTATATATTAGTCCATCATGCCATATGGAGTCAAATGCTTTTTCGATATCTAACAAAACCATTCCTGTACTTTTTCTATTCCTTTTGTTTTGCTGTATGATGTTTACAATTCTTTTTACTTGATGGATGGTTGAATGTTCTTTTCTGAATCCAAACTGTTCTTCGTGTATGATGTTATTATTCTCTGTAAAATCATTTAATCTATTTAATATTATTTTTTCAAATACCTTATCCAGGATATTTAGCATACTAATTGGTCTATAGTTTTCTGGAACTTTTGGGTCTTTGTTTGGCTTAGGAATTGGTATCACTTTTGCAATCTTAAATTGTTTAGGAAAATAACAGTTTTTCAAACACCAATTGTAAACTTTCGCAACAAGATCAAAGAAAGTGTGAGACATGTTTTTGAGTAAAATAGAATTAATTCCATCAACACCTGGTGCTTTTGAGTTTTTCACAGTACTTAAGTAATATTTTATTTCATCTTTGGTTGTCAGTTGCAGAGAATTATTTATGGCTAGCTGATTATCCAACCATTCAATATGTTTTGATACCTTCCTATCAAAATTTGTTGTAATATTGCTTGAGGCGTTATGCACTTTTTCAAACACGTCTGCAATGATGTTGGCTTTTTCAATGGTATTATGGACACTGGCGCCATCTATTGTCAAATTTTCACACGTCTTATTTTTCCCCTTAATTGCTTTAGTCAACTTCCAAAACTTCTTATTGCCAGGTGGTAATCTCTGCAAAAAAGAATACCAGCTGTTGTTTTTGTCTTCTTTAACATGAAAATTTATAAACATAGTCAGCTGTTTTAAGATGCATGTGAATAAATTTCTTTCTGCAGTATTGGTGCATCGTTGCAATTTTCGTCTGTATTTATTTCTTTGACCTATTAAATACAGGCTTGTACGAGAAAGCTTCTTCTGCCAGACTTGTTTTTCGGCCATTGGAATTTGTTTAGAGGACTCCTGAAGAATAAATGTGATTTCAGATAAGACTGCTTCAATATTTGATTCGGTGAGCACCGCTGTATGTAAATTTTTATTTTTTATTTCATTGTCTACCCATTTACTTATTTCTTTCCATTTTGCTGCTTTATATAAGGGGATTTTCATCGTATGCTCTGTGATTCTGCCATAAATCTTGCAAATTACTGGTACATGATCTGACTTGAGTAGTTTTGGAATGGTTTGTAAATGCGATATATCTAGAACTGAATTTGTAAGCAAAATATCTATAGTGGAGGATTGTGTGGCTATTGTGTTTTGGCTAAATCTGGTAAATGTGTCAGGAGAGCGTACAAAATACTGCGAGTTTAGCTGATGATTGTAAAGGCTGTTACCTGCTGAATTGTTTTGTAAACAACCCCAGCTAATATGTTGAGCGTTAAAATCTCCAAAAATAAAGAACTCAGTCGTTGCCTCAGTTATTTTGTCTAAGTCATCAACGAAGTTTGATGTGTACTTTGGACAATAGGCCGACGTAAATCTAATTGTTTTGTTGTTTATTTTTACTAATAATGAAATATTTTCTAATATTGAAGTTGAATATTTAGGAGCTCTTTCATGAGGAATTGAAGCTTTTATCGCTATAAGAACACCACCACCAAGTGTTATTCGGTCTTCTCGATAGATTTTGTAGTTTCTGATTTTGAATTTGTGTCCAATTTTCAGAAATGTTTCATTAATTAATATAATATCTATTTGTTTTTCATTTAGAAAATGTTCTAATTCTAATATTGATGCAGAATTTGTTATACCTTGAGCATTCCAGTGCATAACTTTAAGGCTCCATATTGATTGATTATATGACATAACGTAGCATATTACCTAGTACTCTTAATTTATCGTACTTGGTTTTGCACTTTTCTAAAGCATCAAGGGCTTCGAAATAAATCTCTAATATTTTTTGGTTACTAATATTATTATCGTCATTTTGGTGACTTATGGCAGCTGTAGCAGCATACGAAACTTTTTCATTGTTACCTGTTTTGTTTTGAATATTAACATGATGATGTTGTTGTTGTTCTTCTTCCTCATCTGATGGGTAAGAGTCTAGAATTCTTTGAGAGGTAAATCTGTTTGGACGTTTGTTGCTTGTCACTTTGTGGCGTATTTCCATATACTCCTTTCTGGACGGACAGAGAGGGTCATCTGCTCTATGATTGACGTTTTTTAAATTTCTTTTAATGCAATTGAAACATTTGTAGATAACAGGGCCTTTTGTAGATGTTTTACTTAGTTGGCAGTTAGCATAATCGTGTGGTCCACCGCAACCTAAGCACGCTTCACTTCTGTGACAGTTGGCTGATCCATGTCCGTACATTGTGCATTTTGAACATTGCGTTGGTCCTCTGCGTCGCCGTAGTGGGTTTCTCCAATGAACGACAACATCATATACACACTTAATTTTTATTACTTCACGTTTCGTGATTTGATCTCTAAAGAATTCGATCATATACAGAGCGTCATCAGCATTCGATCGGGATGTTTGAACTTCTTTTATACTAGCAAGTTCTATATTAAATGTATATTTAAACTCATCGGCAATTGTTTTAATATCAATTCTTGGCAAACCAAACAGCATCAGTTTAAATCTCTTGTTGTCTTTCACAGGGTGTGTGAAGAACTGCATCTTTTCATGTCTCAATTTTTTAATAGTTTCGTCAAACTCCGCTAATGTGTTTGGGATTACTTTTGTTCCAATAGACATTTTTTTATATTTATTACTTTTACCTAAGAGTTTCATTACTGCTGTAAAAGTGTGGCAGTTGTCAACAATGATTGGTGGAATCTTAACCGTATCCCTGATTTGTTCCTCTTCAGCACTTAAACTTTCTTCATCCGACAGGTCCGAGAGCACCTGAAATCTATTTCCAGGCTTAGATTTTTTAAATCTAGGGTTATTTCCCCAGAATTTTTTACGTTTAGTCGCCATTTCCAAAGAAATTTGCAAAAAAAAAAAAAAAAAAGTTTATCACAAAAGAATATTATAAGCTGATATTTAACAACACGTCTGTTTGCTAAGAGAATCAGCAAGAGAGTCTACTTATAATTTTCTTTTGCTAAAGCCGAGCAAATTTCCTATACTGTTTGGTTGTGAAAAATCTATATCCATTGATGAGGTTATTTCAGTTTTAAGTGTGTTATTGTTAGCTTCAATTATTAGATAAATTGGTTCATCAATATCGTTTAAGCTTGAGTTTAAGAAAAAACCAATATCCTCAAGTTCATATGAACCAACCGGAATAGTAATAATATGATTTCCTATATGAAACAAATTGTTGTGAACATCTACATTGGGTATGGAATTGAATGTTACAAAATCAATAAGTCCACAAACATATTTTGTAGGGAGTTCAATTGGAGGAAAATATTCTCCAACCAGAGTTGAAGTGTTTCCGTTTAAAGATATTGTTATTGACATTTCAAGTATTCAGAATGAACTGATGTTTGATGATTATTTTATCTGATTTAAGTGTTAAATAATAAATCAAAAAATGTCTTTTATAATTTTATGTTTTCTTTATTAATATTTTATTTAATAAACTTTCTTAAGAGTATTACATTTTTTTGAGCACATATACAATATTTTCTATGATAACAACAAACATTTACAGATTTATCATTTTGATATAATGTTTTTAAATTTGGACAATTTAGATCATCTAGGTTATAAAACTTAATTTTATCCTTAAAAATATTTTGAATCCACTTAATTTTTTCTAATCCTTTAGCATAATAAGTAAAATTTTTATCTTTAACATGCGCAATATAATATCCCACAATATTTGTTAAGGTTGAATCGCCATCTTCCCATTTTAATCCATGATGATGATTATAAAGCCAATTAATTGAATCTTTTTCTTTTGTTGTCAACAATGAATATGGAAAAGGTGGTTTAATAATAAATGTTTGTACTTGTATATCGTTAATTGAAATACTCAGTTCTTTTTCGATGAATTTATTGTTGAGATAAAAACCTTGTACATCTACAACTAATATTCTCTCCTTAGACATTGTGTAATACTAATCAAGTCACAACGACGACTGTAGAACTGTTTATAAAGTCTATGTTTTTAAATTATTATAAAAATTCATTATACATAATGCTTGTTCCCAACTTTTATCGATAAGGGAACATTTACAGGTATCAGGTCCACAAGTTGTTTCATTGTTGGACCACACACAATTGGTGTAATGATATCCAAATTTTGATTTACTTTTCCTATAAAATGCATACTCATCGAATTGAGTTTTTAATTTCTTCAAAATAATCTCATGTTCATACCACAAAAACCTTTCTTCATTCAAGAAGTCATGTAAAATTTTCGAATAAAACTGATTATTCATTATTTTTCTTATTTAAATTTTTTTTATTTATGTTAAATAAATCTTCTTAACACATCAACAACAAAGTTTATATTAAGTAGTAGTAAATGTATTTCATCATATTAGTTAATTTATGATATTTCCATATCCAAATCATGTGTATAATCTTGAATGTTGATTAATGTCATATCGGATCGGTATGTAGTATCATCCTCAGAAACCGCCTCAATTTCACCATTACTTAAAATTCTCTCGTATTCAACTTGACGGTATTCGAAACATGAAATATTTAATCGACGTTTCAAGTAATTGCTGTCATATGTACAACGGATTCTCAATTTTATATTATCTTTGTATTGAAGTTGAAAATGTCTATAAAATGGAGCCGAACTTTCAATTATTCCTGCAATATTTTTTTCTTTTTTTACTAAATCTTGCCTAAATGTTTCAATAGCTTGTTCAACAGTAAAAGATTGATTTATAGCTGGTGGGAGGTCTTCTTGTTCTTCGTTTGATTTATATTCTGCTTTTGTTGTTGACTCGATGTTTTTATTTAAATCATTATTAAACTTTAAAAGTTTGAAGTTTAGTTGCATGCTCACAGTATCATTATTTGGTAATTTAATTGCAAATTCTGTATTTTTAAGTTCATTTTCACTCAAATCAATAGGTAATGAAGCTCAAAACACTTGTATAATATAGATATATGAAAACAATATGATAAAAATATTTTTCATTTTAGTTTTTCTTTTTAATATATATGTTCCTAAGTTAGCGATATATTTTTGAATGAGATGATAAGAATTGTTTCTCATATTTATATACTAATTTAATAATCTTCATATTGAAATGAGTCATCACCACCGCTAGCACCACCAGCTGCTTTTTTAACTATACTATTATTAACCATTTTTTGAGGGAGGGGAGGTTCTTGTTGATTTTTATTCAATGAGCGGATACCAGTCTTACCATTATAAGATTTAGTTGCATCACTAAAAACATGTTCATCTATTTCACTATAAACGCATGATGGTTTGTATGAGTGTACATTTATATCTTTAAAACCACCCTCATAGACTGTTCCAACTAGTGATATCATACCACCGATAACCTCAATTTTTATATGTTGATTGTGACTAAATTGAAATATTGGAATATTTGTTGGCATTTGTTGTCCTCTATTAAGAGAAAAAATTTGAGTTCTAGTCCCTCCTTCTGCGGTTAGAAACACCTGCATTATAATATCCAAAACTATTGCATTTATTATTTGAAAAGTTTTCCACTGTGCATGACAAGTACAATATTTATCACCAGTTTTTAAAAATTGACCCCAATACATATTTAACAAAGTTTTTTAATTCAACTAAATCTCTCATTATAAATAACGTATATATATATATATATATATATATATATATATATATATATATATATATATATATATATATATATATATATATATATATATATATATAACACAAACTTGGATACAATAAGATTAAAACACCAGCTGTTTATATATTATTACATACATACATACGTATACTTTTTTAATATTTATGCTTAACCGCAATTGATAAGAAGTTATTAAAATATCTAAAAACACCTTATAGTATCAATTATTGAATATAAAGAATCAGTTTGAAAAAATTCGTTTTACGGTGAAAAGTTAAAAGCAAAATAATGAGAGCAAGTTTAAGAAAATTGTTTCAAAATCCTAATATTATATACTTACCTTTAAAGGATATGGAAGAAAATATTGCATATGAAATCAACAAGATAGAACGAGTAGACACAAAATATGGTGAAAGTATAAGATGTCTTGTAAATAAAGAATATCATATTTATTTACCTAAACGATTTCTGATTATTACTAAAAATCAGATGGATTATCTAAACGCAAATCCACACATTTTAAAGAAAGTTAAAGAAGTGAATGGATTATATACTCTAATCATTAAAAAGAAGAAGCAATATGTATTCTACAACAACTTGTATAGTATAGATAGTACTGAAGAAGAAGAAGATGATGATGATGATGAAATAGAAGAAACATTTTAAACAGAAACCTTTTAAAATTAAAATCATATATATATATATATATATATATATATATATATATATATATATATATATATATATATATATATATATACATATATATATATATATATATATATATATATATATATATATATATATATATATATATATATATATATATACATATATATATATATATATATATATATATATATATATATATATATATATATATATATATATCAACAAAACTCTGCATACATTAAAATTTCTTTCACATTTGATTAAATAGAAACTTTATAAAAAACCGCATCAGAAACATTGTTTTAAAATTTTATTGAAAATAATGATAAGCTATAAAATTACTTCTCATAATTTTATATAAAAACCCACCCCCCATCTAGTTTTTCTTTAATTACTATTCGAAAGTTAAGTACAGAAATGGAAGCACACCTAAAATCAATTTTCAAAAAAAACCAAACAAAAAGCATTCTCCCCATAAAGGAGATGCTTTTTGAATATAAATATAAAATAACAAAAATGGAGCGTGTCCAGACGCCTTATGGGAAAAAAGTACGTTGTTTGGTGGAAAACACCAAATACATATACCTACCTGGTATATTCAACGAAACTCTAGACGATGATAGTATAGAAGAATTCCAGCGCAATACCTACTATCTTACTAAAGATAGAAAAGGTAGCAAAGGTAGCAGCAGCAATGAATATTACGAGCTGAATATACATGCAGCTGCAACAGGTAATTTTTGGTAAATAGTTTTTTTATTTATTTTATTATTATTAAATCTAAATATTATTTTTTTGTTATCGTTCTAGCTCAAGATACACTAAAGAAACAATATGAATCTTAAATGTCGTCGTCGACGACACTGATAAAACGGAAGCCGAAATTATTTGTTGAATTTGAATTGAGAGTTGAAGTGGAAAATTTTCTAAACTATTATAGAGGATATATTCCGGGAGATCTCATCAGATATATGGAAAATTTCCTAGAAATCATACCTTTATATGAAATTATTTAGTCTACAAAAATATAGAATTGTTGCTAATATACATATGTTTTATAAGTATGTAGGTATATGATTAACACTAAAAATAAATAAATGTTTTGTTTTTAAATAATGTGGTTAACATTTTATACTGATAACAAATACGAGTAGTATTAGGGAGATTAATATATAACGCAGTAAATGAATTTTATTTATTAAATACTAGCAAAAAAATCACTTTCGTAAACCGCCCTAATGTAGTTTAATTCATATTGTATTAACCCTCTAAACAACACATTAAATGTTACGACTTCACTTCAACAAAAATAACATCCACCACGACTTCACTTTAAGCAAAACCGAACCCCCCACCACGACTTCACTTTAAGCAAAACCGAACCCCCCACCACGACTTCACTTTAAGCAAAACCGAACCCCCCCACCACGACTTCACTTTAAGCAAAACCGAACCCCCCACCACGACTTCACTTTAAGCAAAACCGAACCCCCCACCACGACTTCACTTTAAGCAAAACCGAACACGCTGCCGCCTCATAACACAAAATATCATGGGTCGAATTTAACACTATCGACCGTTAAAGGGTTAAGGTATACACATTTATAAACTAACATACACACACACACACATACATATATTTTCAAAAACATACATACATACACACACGCAACCCCTCCACAACAAAATCAAAACCCTACAATCGTCACACCATCTTTGCGGTTTGACACCCTACCTAAAGAACATCGGTAATGGTCGATTTTCACACAACATACCCCTACTCCATACAACACAATGTAGCAAACCAATCAACTAACTTAAATGCCGGCTGTAGCGTAGGCATGATCCAAATTTTGTATGAGGATCATGGTCGCGAAACCCCACAAACAACCTACTGAAATCGAAATAAAAAAAAGAAAAATTGAATTGGAGGTACTCAAAAGTGGATTTTAACAACATTAAAAAAATTTTTAATTGGTTGTGTTACAAGGTAGTTTATATGCCAGCATTTCACTGGTTGTTACTCCAGCTCATCATTTGACCTTGCACCAACTTTTTTTTAAGGTCTATTGATGAGCTGATACAGCCACCAGGGAAATGTAAGCATACATGTATATGTGCATAGACTACCTTATAACTCGTAACAAATAAAAATTTTATATATTAAATGGTGGTCACTAAAAAAATTTAATTGAAACATTTTAATTTTTTCACATATTTCTTAATTCTTTAATTCGCTTTAATTTACTTAGTTTTAGTTAAACAAAAATATGAATTTAAAAATAACGATAATAAAAATAAAAGTGATATATATATATATATATATATATATATATATATATATATATATATATATATATATATATATATATATATATAATAAGCGGTTAATGAGGTTCTGATTAATCAAAATATTTGCATAATTGAAATATGTACATAAAAATATATTAGTAAGTAAAAATTAACATGAATTAAAGGAAAAACAGTAATAATAATTAATTTATGATAGATTCCATAATTTTTCGTCTTATATTTGAAGGCGCTAAATTGGAATTTGATTCTTTAATTGGGCTTTCCTGCGCTTCATTTTCAAAATTGTCTTCAGGGAATTCAATCTTATAAGCGATGCATATATTGTGTAAAGCCGCACAAACGGCAGTAATTTTGCACGCAAATTGGGGATTGTAATGCAACAGTCTTGCGCGCAATATACATCGAAATCTATTTTTCAATACTCCTATAGATCTCTCAACTACATTTCTGGTTTTTGAGTGTATTTGGTTAAAACGACTCTCTTCGCTCCCCTCAACCGTCGACCGAAATGGTGTTATTAGAAATGGTTCCAGAGGATAACCAGCATCTCCTTAAATATGTGAGAATAAAATAATTTCTAAATTATACATTCCCGCATATACATACATATGTATGTACTTACCTAGCAACCATGTATTTTTCTCACCGCTGTCATATGCATCCTTCAGCAGTAATTTCAAGTCACTAGCATTCCAGATCAAAGAGTCGTGGGGTGACCCGGGATTATGGGAAGAAATATACCGTATTCTAAGCTTGTGGTCACATACCTGCATGTCTTTATTAATATAGTGTTTTTAAATTTAAATTAATTATTTAACTTACCAGCATCGTATTTAGACTATAGAATCCTTTCCTGTTATAATATTTGAATCTTTCCTCAATTGGTGGTGCTAAAATTTTTACGTGTGTTCCGTCAACACAGCCTATTACTACAGGAAAGCCAGTTTTTTTATAAAAATAATCTTTTATTTCCTTTTTTTCATTTTCGTCCATCACAAGGGAAATCCATCTGGGATAAAGCTCATTGTACATCACGTTTATGCACTCCTTGAAAACTTTGCTCATTGATGATTGGGACAAATTTATATTGAAGTCATTGCCAGCTCCCTTTTGGTACCACGAAAAAAAAATCGACAGTAAATATTTTGTAATAGATTAAATCTAAGAAAGTTGTTGTGAAACTTTAGAAAACTGTGCAGCACTGGTTAAAAATGTCAAATAAAAAACAGCTGTTCGGCGATAATTTCAATTTTGTTTAAATTTATTAAGCGCGTTAAACAAAACTTTCAAGACATGTTGTTGAGTGTGGCTGCATTTTCATCATCTGACAAAGATGAAGAATACAATAAAGTCGAATTGGTTGCTTTACGACGGAAATTGCGGCTAGAGTCAAATGTGTTCAAATTACCAAACCACAAGTAAGTTTAAAAATTGCATACACACAATGTAGCTACATACATACATATGCATTTAGGATTTAAATTATTTAATTTTTTTAGATTCGTGAGTTATTTTCGATTAAATAAAGAAGCCTTTAAATATGTTCTTCATATATGCACTTCTCATTTGGAACAACCAAGGAAAAGTGATAGTGTGCCAAATATATTGAAGATTGCAGCTACTATAAGAATTCTTGCTAAGGGTAGGTACCAAAAGGGAGCTGGCAATGACTTCAATATAAATTTGTCCCAATCATCAATGAGCAAAGTTTTCAAGGAGTGCATAAACGTGATGTACAATGAGCTTTATCCCAGATGGATTTCCTTTGTGATGGACGAAAATGAAAAAAAAAGGAAATAAAAGATTATTTTTATAAAAAAACTGGCTTTCCTGTAGTAATAGGCTGTGTTGACGGAACACACGTAAAAATTTTAGCACCACCAATTGAGGAAAGATTCAAATATTATAACAGGAAAGGATTCTATAGTCTAAATACGATGCTGGTAAGTTAAATAATTAATTTAAATTTAAAAACACTATATTAATAAAGACATGCAGGTATGTGACCACAAGCTTAGAATACGGTATATTTCTTCCCATAATCCCGGGTCACCCCACGACTCTTTGATCTGGAATGCTAGTGACTTGAAATTACTGCTGAAGGATGCATATGACAGCGGTGAGAAAAATACATGGTTGCTAGGTAAGTACATACATATGTATGTATATGCGGGTATGTATAATTTTTTTTTTTTTTCACTAATTTTATTTATTGTATCTTCATTAAAACTGAACTAACAATAAGTATTCAAATCTTAAATATAGATATATAATTAGGCCCAACCAGTGTCGGACATAAACTTAGTGATAGTAATTAAAAATACATAATGTAGTGTTAAGCACAAAAAATATTTTCAAAAAGTTTCATCTGCAGTGTGGCGTATTAAAGCCGTAGTATCCCTCTTTTTTAAGCGGATGTGTCCAGTAAAGTTCAAGATATTACGAGCAAGGGGATTAGGATGGAGCTCGAGTTTTGTTAAATATTTGCCTGCATATTTTGCAATTTCAGCGGTCACAAGTGGCATATTTAAATCACGATGTAAAACAGAATTTTTTATGTACCAAGGAGCCGATGTTATTAACCTTAAAATTTTGTTTTGCATACGTTGTATTCTCTCTACATTGGAAGCTGAAGCAGTGCCCCATAGCTGAACTCCGTAACACCATATGGGTTTCAAAAGCGACTTGTATATTAAAAGTTTACAATCTAGACTGAGGGTTGAATTTCTACCAATCAGCCAATGTATCTGGGTTAATTTAAGTTTTATTTGTGTCAGCTTAGAGTCAATGTGGTGTTTCCATGTAAGCCGTCGGTCAAGGTGTATACCAAGGTATTTCACCCGTGAATGTTGAGGAACAACTTGATTGTTGATTCGAATGGGGGAACAAGTGTCTCTTCGTAGAGTAAATGTGACATGAACACACTTTTGTTCATTTACTTTAATTCTCCATAAGTTCAACCACAGTTCCAACAGGTTAATATGTTCCTGAAGATATCGGGATGCCTCGTGAGGGTTTTCATGCATGCTAAGGCAGGCTGTATCATCAGCAAATGTAGAAGTTAGGATATTACTGCTTAAAGGCATATCACAGGTATAAATCAAATACAAAACTGCCCCCAGTATACTCCCCTGTGGCACACCGGATGAGATAGTTTCGGGCACACTCATGAAGTCTCCTTCCACAACAGTGAACTTCCGGGCAAGAATGTAACTTTCTAAAAGATTTACTATGTTTATTGGTAGATATGTCTTCAACTTTAAAATAAGGCCTTCGTGCCACACTTTATCAAATGCCTGAGAAACATCAATAAAGAGGGAAGAGCAATACTTCTTTTCTTCAAATGTTCTTCTTATAAAATGTACCAATCTATGACATTGTTCAATGGTGCTATGCTGACTTCTAAAACCAAATTGATGGTCCGGTATGCAACCAATATCATTTAGAATTGGGGACAATTTTGTCATGAGCAGCTTTTCGAAGAGCTTTGAAATTGTTGACAGTAAACTTATTGGCCTATATGACTCAGCCTTGGTAAGATCTTTGCCCGCCTTTGGAATCATTTTGACCATGGCAAGTTTCCAGCTGTGTGGATAATACTCCAGTCGTAAAATGCCATTAAAAATAAACAACAGGATTCTAATAGCAATACGAGGCAAATTCATCAGCATCTTGTTACTAATTCCATCAATACCCGGGGCCTTCTTTGGATTGGTTTCAGCAATTAGTTTATTTACATCACGCATCTTAAACTTTATGGGTCGAGGGGGTAGAGCAACTACACTCGGCAAATCAACAGCACCAGTACATGTGTTTGGGGTAAATACGTGTTTTAAATGCCCAGCAAATATGTTACCTTTTTCTGTATTGTTTCTTGCCCAACCTCCGGTAGAAGTGGGCAGGGGTGGTTTAGACTCAACGGGTGTTTTAAGTTTTTTAGCAGCGCGCCACAAGGAGTAATTAGATGCTGCTGTGACATCGAGACCTTCCAGATAGTTCTTAAGAGAAGCAGATTTTTCAGATGCAAGCAACTCTTGGAGTCGTTTAGTGCATTCTCTAAGTCTGATTTTATGTTGTGGTGATCTGTGCTGTTGCCATTCCCTTCTAGCTCTTCTTTTTTCACATACGAGACGTTCAATATCCGCAGAATAAATTCTATTAAACCCAGTCTGCGGATGGGAGGTAGTGGCATGTTTAGCAGCCTCTTTAATATTCTCGGTAAGATTGGCAATGTTAAGTTCAATACCATCGGGAGTTCTAAGCCTGATGTTTTCCGCACAATGACTACTGAGATATTTTTTGAACCCCAGCCAGTTAACACGATTTATCATCTTCACATATGGGTGAGGTAAGTCACTTCTTAGTGGGCAACAAATTGTAACGATCGTGGGAGTGTGATCGGAGGAGAGATCATGTGAAGCTTCAACATGAATTAAATCCCTAGGGATATTTTTCATGACCCCAAAATCTATAACATCCGGAATTTTTTGTATGTCAGTAGGCCAGTAAGTGGGCTCCCCGCTCGAAATGACATCCAAACCCATTTTTGAAATTGTGTTGAACAATGCTCGACCTCTAGGTGTAATAAGACGCGATCCCCAGAACGTATGTTTTGCATTGTAGTCTCCAGCTGCTACGAAACAAGGGCCAAGTGTTTTGTAAAAATCCTCGTATTGATCCTCACTGATTGAAAATCTGGGAGGGGAGTAAACTGATGATATTACGAGATTTGAACAAAAATTTTCTATGCAAATATTTGTTGCTTGTAGATGGTCTTCACAAGTGTTCTCAAGAATATAGTGTTTGAGTCTTGACTTTATTAGAATTGCTGATCCTCCGCATGCTCTTCCTCTCGGGTCCTTTGTATCGTATAAGGTGTAGCCACTCATTTTAAATAGGCTTCTCGAAGTCAAATGAGTCTCAGATACCAACATTATATCAATATTCTTCACCGTGAGGAAGTGCTCAAGTTCGTTTCTATGTTGGCGAATGCCGTTTGCGTTCCAGAAACATAACTTTAACGTGTTCATGGCTTGTTAACTAATGCTTGAAGCAGTGTGTTCTGCATTCGCAGCATTTCTTGCAACATGCTAGTCATATTTGTTGTAAAGCTGCTTATAGTTTGCACCAGATTGTCGATAGTAGCTTCAAGGCGACTGAAATTAAAGCTTGGGTTTGCACTTGTTGTAATAGCTGGTGGTGAAACTTTTTGAGCGGGAATAGAGTTAATCTTCACAGCGTCAGCATACGATACATGTGAAGTAATTGGTTGGGCCATTAGGGGATGAGTAGCGTAGTACGTATTTCCTGCTTGCACTGGGGTTACTTTAGGCTTTTGACTCATAGCCTGTTTAACGAAAGAATATACAGGACATCCCCTGTAGTTAGCAGTGTGATTACCTCCACAATTACTGCACTTCTTTTCCTTCTGGTCCTTCGACTTATTGCAAATAGCAGTGTTGTGTAATTCACCGCACACAACACAAACAGTAGGTAATTTACAATAAGTTTTTGTATGGCCATATTCTTGACAATTATGGCACTGTACGGGTCCAGAACGCTTGCGTGGTTCTTCAACTGTGATTTTTCGGTATAAGAGATATTTTAGGTTATAAATTGGATGGGTCTCATTTTTCTTCAATTTAATATCATTAGGCTCCAGTTCAACGCGAAATAAAGGTTGGGGGATCTTCTCCCTGTTTATTATGTTAGACACATTCTTTACCTTAAATCACTGGAGGGTGAGAGCATCTTTTATTTCCTCAGGAACAACATAGGAATCTATGCCTTTCAATACGATCTGTAGGCCTTTAGCACTTTTCAGCTGGAATGTGTAGAAACTTGTTTTATTTTTCTCAAATTCAGTGACCATTTTGCGGAAGTCTTTTTCATCGTATATTTGAATCTTTGTTTCATCAATATTACCACGTTTGATTGGGACAATGTGAAATGCCTTTTCACCAATGACCGAAATTAATTTTTTAATAAGGGTGTTAGAATTTTTTTCCCTCAAATAGATTGGTGGTGGTTTTGAGGTTTTATTCGAGGGTAAGTCGGGTTTGTCGGTGATATCTTGCAAAATTTTAAAACGGTTTAGACGGTTAGCCGAGTTGACGTCGATATCCCTGGATATCTTGGGGACCGATGAGATTTTAGATGAATTTGGGCTTCGCCCGCGCTTTACTACTGTGATATATCTGTCCATTCCGACAGGCACTTTAGATTTCTCAATATTAATGTTTATAGTGATAACTGGGTTAAGTGATGAACACGAGCCCGGAGCGGATAATGGTGCTGATTTAAATAAAGAACTACTAGGCAGCGGTAAAGTTATAGAATCACTACTTGGCATCGGAGTAAGCGAATTTGATCGCTCGCGAAAAATTGGCTTTGCCGTTAGAAAAAGACTATCATCAATTTTTTTATTTTTATTGTTCGCATTAAGAGCTTCAGAACTCACAGTAAAATAAGCATTTCTGCCGTTAGAACTCACTTCACAATTTTTTGTTTTTGAGGTACTCATACAGAGTATTCCTCAGTCACTTTGTTTGTGTGTCTTGTTTTTGTTTTTTTTTGTTTTTTGTTTTTGTTGTTTCAGTTTATACGAAAAATATTATTAATGCAAATAAAGCAAATTTAACAAAAACTGTACTTATTACGAATCAGTACTTATTATGAATATTTTTTTGTTTGTATTTTTGTTTGTTTAGTATGTAAAAAAAAACTCCGCTAACACGTCTGTTCACTACGAAGGTTCAACAAGACTGATGTATAATTTAGAAATTATTTTATTCTCACATATTTAAGGAGATGCTGGTTATCCTCTGGAACCATTTCTAATAACACCATTTCGGTCGACGGTTGAGGGGAGCCAAGAGAGTCGTTTTAACCAAATACACTCAAAAACCAGAAATGTAGTTGAGAGATCTATAGGAGTATTGAAAAATAGATTTCGATGTATATTGGGCGCAAGACTGTTGCATTACAATCCCCAATTTGCGTGCAAAATTACTGCCGTTTGTGCGGCTTTACACAATATATGCATCGCTTATAAGATTGAATTCCCTGAAGACAATTTTGAAAATGAAGCGCAGGAAAGCCCAATTGAAGAATCAAATTCCAATTTAGCGGCTTCAAATATAAGACAAAAAATTATGGAATCTATCATAAATTAATTATTATTACTGTTTTTACTTTAATTCATGTTAATTTTTACTTACTAATATATTTTTATGTACATATTTCAATTATGCAAATATTTTGATTAATCAGAACCTCATTAATCGCTTATTATATATATATATATATATATATATATATATATATATATATATATATATATATATATATATATATATATCACTTTTATTTTTATTATCGTTATTTTTAAATTCATATTTTTGTTTAACTAAAACTAAGTAAATTAAAGCGAATTAAAGAATTAAGAAATATGTGAAAAAATTAAAATGTTTCAATTAAATTTTTTTAGTGACCACCATTTAATATATAAAATTTTTATTTGTTACGAGTTATAAGGTAGTCTATGTACATATACATGTATGCTTACATTTCCCTGGTGGCTGTATCAGCTCATCAATAGACCTTAAAAAAAAGTTGGTGCAAGGTCAAATGATGAGCTGGAGTAACAACCAGTGAAATGCTGGCATATAAACTACCTTGTAACACAACCAATTAAAAATTTTTTTAATGTTGTTAAAATCCACTTTTGAGTACCTCCAATTCAATTTTTCTTTTTTTTATTTCGATTTCGTCTAATCTAACTTTCATTAACGCCTTGCGATTCTTTTCTTTCCATTTTAGTTCTTCCTTGTACAGTCTTAATTTTTCCTCCTTTAGTTTATATGTCTTTAGACTATATCTTTCTATTTCAGCAAGTGATTTCTTCAGGTCGGTATACAATTCGGTCTGGACCTTTAACTGCTGCTCGAGAAGATTGTTTTTTTCTGATGAATTTTGTTTTCTTTTTGGAAAGGTTTGTGAAGTAGCAGGTTCATCAATGGCATTACAACTTCCTTCCGTTAGAGAAACATCCGCATTAGAACCGTCAGGTTCATTCGTTGGACTTACCCTTACGCCGCCGAATGTTTTTCCAGCGGGAGTAATGATGGAGTGCAATTGCAAAAAACTTGCAGCTGCTTCTTCATTTGGCGTTAGTGTAAATTGTTTATATGGTCCTCCTCCAGTGCTTCGGCATTCAGATTTATTATGGATTAGTTTTTTTTTCAATTTACACTTGTAGTCGGACCATACTTTTATCCAACCTTCAGCATTGCGTATGGGAGGACCCAATGCATTAAGCTCTTCGCCAACTTTGTTCCACTCACCTTTAATATTTAATTTCTGCGAACCTTTATTAAAACCTCTGCCCAGATGTGGATTTTTTTCCATCAACTCCACTAGCTTCTCAAATTGCTTTGGTGTTGTGATTTTTAGACTAAAATTTATACGAAAACACAACATAATTTTTAACAAGGTAAAAAAATGTTAATACTTACGGTTTGTGTGAGCTCATATTAATTTATTACTTTATTTTCTTTATTTTTATTAAATTATTTTTTTCAACTGGCGAGAGCAAAATTTATAACGACAGAATTTACAGAATTTGACAGGCAAATTCGCCTTGCACGGTACCGTGAATTGTAATAGATTAGAAAACAGTGGTGCATTTTTGTCGTTTTCGTCGATGGCAATACCATTTTTAAAAACCGCCTCATTTACTAGTCGAATACGCCAACCGTAATAGGCTGATTACAATCGCCTTCGACTATGACAGCTGTCGAACTACGACTACGCCAACCGTAATCAGGCTGATTAAATTAAATTTTAACTTTTAAAGGAGCATTTCTAAATTTTGCAATAAATATTCTTTTAGTTTTTTTTAAAGATAGATATTCTTTCGGTATCTTTTAAATGCTGAGGAAGATTATTATACTACCATGTGTTCTATGCGGTGCTTAGTAGTTTCTAATCTAAACGCAGTTTGGTTCCTAGCGAAAGTTACCGTGTGGTGGCCAATATTGTGCAATGATTTGAAAACATGTAGTAAAAATTGCATTTTGTAAAGCCCATAAACTGGTAGAACTGTTACGGCAACATATTTATAAAAGCCTAATGTGGAATATGTTAATGGCAAATTGTAAACAGTTTTTAAAGCTTTATTCTGAACCCTTTGAAGTGCTTTCAGCTCGCTACACCTTTTGTAACCATAAATGATGGGTAAATAGTTTATGTGGCTTTGTATAAGTGCTTGGTAGATCACAAGTTTTGTTTTTATATCAAATTTGTTTTTAAATTTGTACATTAGTCCAATAACAGGGTTTGTTTTAGATTTCAGATGCTGTATGTGTGTCTCCCATAATAAGTTGTTCTGTATATACACGCCAAGATATTTCGTTACAGTGCTTTCAAAAACTTCTTTTCCATCTATAAATATTCTGAAATCGTCATTATTTGTTGAATAAGGTTTAAATCTTGGCATTTTTGTTTTTCAGCATTTAATATCAATTTGTTTATCCTTAAGAACTCTGTTATCAATGTTGCATCACGCTCCATATATATCTTCAAAGCTATTTCATGCTTGTATGGATAAAATAAGCAAATATCGTTGGCATACAAAAATAAATTACCAAGTAAACCAAGATTCATTATGTCATTTAAGTAAACAGTAAGTAAAAGTGGACCTAGAACACTTCTTTGTGGAACACCACATTCAGTTAGCCAAAAATGAAAAATAAAATCTTTATTTAAATACTTAATATTGAAAATTATTATTTGGGATATTCTCCCCAACTAATCGTTAGAAACAATTAGAGCTTTTGCTAAATGCATACAAAAATCAAAAATGTTTGTTGTGGCTTTAGCTCTTCATATGCCGACATTTCATTGGTTGCTAAAACCAAATCGTCAGTGAAGTTTAAGCAGTTTGATAACATTCAACCTCGTATCTTTATGCCATACAAAACAAATACAATATGAGAATTTCAATATTGCATATGAATTATAACAATCATTAACGACCAACGGGCGTTTAATTGTATAGGTGTTGAGAGAAAAATAAAATAGAGTCATTTTGAGTATAATTGTTTGTTGTGTTGTTTGTATAAAAACATTCTAAGCCTACTATGATTATGTATTTGTTATAATTCATATGCAATATTGAAATTCTCATATTGTATTTGTTTTGTATGGCATAAAGATACGAGGTTGAATGTTATCAAACTGCTTAAACTTTACTGACGATTTGGTTTTAGCAACCAATGAAATGTCGGCATATGAAGAGCTAAAGCCACAACAAACATTTTTGATTTTTGTATGCATTATTTGTTTATTTTATTTTTTGTTATCTTATTTTAAGATATATATACTTTTTTAATGTTAATGTTATTTTTACTATTTATCTCTTCTTTATAAGTATAATTGGTTAAGAGATTAAGATTAATTTTGTTTATTACTGTTGTTTTAAATAATTATCGAGACTTGTGTGTTTTTTGTTGTCGTTGAGATTTGTGTTACTTTGGATTTTTTCCTCACTCTTTTTTGTAGGTATTTTCTGTTTCAATAAGAATATTTTAATTTGTTTTTTTTTCTTGATTTTGATTAACAAGCTCTTTATTGTTTATATTTATTTATTTTTTTTCTTTATTTATGTTGTTTTGTTTTGTGAGTAATGTGTCAGACAATTTTTTTATTTTATTCTCAAATAAGTATATACATACATATGTATAAACAAATCACTTCTTGATTTTATGAACATCATTAGTTAATTCTGCGGTATACATAAATTAACACGTCCGATCAAGACAAGTGATCTTTATGAGGAGAGTAATGCAGTTGTCTTGCTCCAAGGAATTGGCGAAATCTATTTTTTAAGACCCCAATGTTTCTTTCCACAACATTTCTTGTTTTTGAGTGTATATTGCTAAATGTACTTTCAGGAGAACCCTCCACTGTTGACGGAAAGGAGTTATCAAATATGGTTCTAAGGGATAACCAGCATCGCAAATAAATAAAATAAAACAAAATGTACTCGATGTAAGATTAAAATACGCACCCAGCAACCATGCATTTCTTTCTCCGTTTTGATGTTTTTCTTTGAGGTGGTGTTTTAAGTCGTTTACATTCCAGATCAGTGAATCGTCTACACCCTTTGATTGTCCTCTTCAGGGATATATTTTATTATTTAAAGCCATATTGATATTTGTATAATAAATTGGTTTGGTCTAAATACGATGACAATTACTTATGTAAAATTTTTTCGAGCAGGCAGTAAAGCAATCGGCCGAAACTTATCTATTTGATTAGCATGAGTTTCCTTTGGTATGAGAACTATCTTTGCAATTTTTAAATTGTTTGGATGTACTGATGTATCAATCATGTTCTTAAATATATTCGAGAAATAAGGAGAAAGTAAGTCCCTGCATTCAATCAACATTTTTGGTGAAATTCTATCACAACCACAGCTTTTTGTTAATTCCAGATGTGAGATAATTTCTAAAATTTCTTGTACAGAAGTATGAGAAAAGTTAAAACTATATTGGCATTTATTTAGAGTTCTAAGCCCATTACATGAGTCACTTGAGGTATATTCAATTTGTTCCTTTAAAGTCTTTGGCACCTGCAAAAAATATTGATTAAAAGTATCACTTTTAATTTTATTATCTACAATAAATTCTTCATCAAAATTTTTAATATTTATTTTATTTTGTATATTTCTACCAAGCACTTCATTTAGAAATTTCCAACATTTTTTTGGTTCCTGTTTAATATTACCTAAATTTTTGGTTAAGTAATCGTTCATTGTTTCTCTACAAGCTTTTCTGCTAACGCTACTTAATCTTTTTATTCTTCTTTCTAGATCATTACAGTTTCGTTTTCTCCTTAATTTCAAAAGTCTTTTTCTATGGTATTAAGGACTGTAAATTTGTATTTATCCATGGAGTTATCTTGTTTCTGATTTTGGTTTTATTTTTTTTTCTATAGTAGAATTCGATACTGCGTTCGAAATGTAACTAATCATTTCTAAAGTATCTGCATTTATATCTCCAATGACCACAAATGTTTGCAAAGTGTTACAAAGGCTTTCTTTTGCAAGACCCTAGTTGTAAATTTTCCTAGTTGACTCTATGTATTCGGAAACATTAACATGACTTCTCAGGTTACAAGATATGATATGGTAATCTGAACACTCAACAGAATCAATAAGAATATTTTCCATTACATTGCTAAACACGTTGTCTAAAGATGTACCTGAAGCAGGACGTGTAATTAAAGTATGACAATTTTCATAATTGAAACTAGATAACACATTTATGATGTTTGAAGATAATGTTTTATTTAAAAAGTCAACATTAGAATCACCAACAACGATATTAGGAAACTTACCATATTTAGCAACCAAATTTTCGATAAAACTTAGAAATCTTATAAGATCACACTTTTGTGATCTATAAAAATATGTTAATTTAATGCATGTTCTATTAATCTTATAATTTTCATTGATACTCTTATTGTCTCTAAATATTCTTTACTTTCACAAACATCTATGTTGTATTGATAGTTATTATGAATACATATGGAGGTTTCACCATAATTATCGTTTCTACAACAGTGAATTGCATTGTATCCCGGTATGTTGTAAATTTGGGATACGTTTGCGCAAAACCACGTCTCTTGTACTGCTATAGAATGTATGTGACTGTCGTGAGAGTAAGACGTGCTTTTGTTTGTGCTCTGTTTAAAATTTTTCATAACTTTTACTTGTACATATACTTAGATAAATAAAATAAACTCGTTTTTTAATAATTATGTTCTGCGGGTGTTTGAAGTTTTCGATTTAACTTGTTCTTTAAAATTAAAGAATAAATAAAAAGAATTAATTAAATTTCTACATATCACATACATTATTATTGCCATACATACAATTATATAAAAACTTAACAAACAATCAACAACAATAATATTTTAAATCACTGAAGTGTTTGTTCTTTACTTTTTTTTTCTTTCTTGTTTTCGCGAGAGAAAATATACCGCAAACCTTTTTGACTCAACTGCAATAACAACTACATATATCTGCATATTATTATTTAAAATATCAATAAGACAACAAAAATAACAATCGAATTTGTTTTCTCAGTTTAAAAATTTGTGAGAATTAAACTTTTTACATTCTACACCCAATCCTCTTTGACCGAGTGCTGAACATAAAAACATTTATTAGTTAAAAATAATAAAATAATAATTAAAACTAAATAAATAACAATGTCTTGTTGTAAGCCGAAATGCCGTAATAAATCAGATGACCCGATGGTTTCTTGCTGGGTGTGTGATGCTGTCTACCATGCCAAATGTGTTGATTTGGCGCCTCGAACTGCCGACAATCTACGTGATGAAAATGGTCTTCGCTGGTGCTGCAAAAAATGTTTGGCTTTTGATATTGAATTTTATTCATTTTTTAGAAACACTCGCGCGCAGTTCAACGATATTATTAACGATTTTAATAACCTTTTTAATAAATTTACGAAATATAAAGAACTTCTTGAGAAAAGTCCTTGCTGTCCAAGAAAAAATAAGCCATCTTCACCTGCTGCAACTCAAATTAATGCTACTGCTATTGATTCTGTACCCAATAAATTGTTAACAGAATCTTCATCCAAACGTCCTACCCCATCATTTGTTCGTCCGGTGATATCCGAAAATGGCCCTGTAAATTCATCTGAACTATCATCTGATTATTCTGCCTCTTCTACTAATACTATGACATCTACCTTGCCATCACCTATACCTCCTAATTCAGCAAATTTACATAATCTCAATAGCTCTGTTTCAGTCAATTTAAATCCCTCACCAACCATAGCTTCAACTTCAAATTCTTCGAACCAAATCATAAAAACATCTCAAATTGCACCAAAACCATTAAGAGCTATTCCTCCTAATAAAAATAAAACTGTGTTTGTTTCGCGCTTAGCTCCCGAAACTTCTGTGGAATATGTCGAATTTTATATTAAATCTAAAACTCAGTTCAACTGTAACGTCACAGTGTATAAATTTGAATATTCTCAACAAAGATTTATAGCGAGTTTTAAAATTACTGTAACTGAACAAATGTTTAATTGTATAAATAATCCTAATTTTTGGCCTGAGAACACAGTTGTGCGTGAATATGTTTATAGAGAGAAACAAAGAAGTACTATAAATCTTCCGGTAGAACGCTCAGATATTCAAAAAAACTAAATTGTTATACTGAATCTGTCTCTATAATATATCAAAACGTTCGTGGAATTAATTCAAAATTGTTCTCATTATTTAACAATAGTTTTGCCTGTAACTATAATATCATCGTTCTTACTGAAACCTGGCTTGTTGAAAATGTTTTAAATACGGAAATATTCTGTGATAATTATCAGATCTATAGACGTGATCGTGGTGGAAATATTAGAGGAGGAGGTGTTTTGATTGCGGTTTCCATCCGTCTGGCATCTCAGGCCTTTTTTGATGAATGTGCTTTGGATATTGAATTTATTGGTGTTATTGTTAAATTGAAACAAAAACAAATCTTGATTACATGTTCATATATACCTCCGTCTTCACCTGAAATTTTATACCGGAAACATGCTGATGCCATTAAAAATATAGCAAGTTCTGTTTCTCAAAATGATACTATCATAGCTATGGGAGATTTTAATATGCCAAATGTAGTATGGAACTTTGCATGTAATGATGGTTACTTTATTCCGATAATGCCAACCACAAAAATTTATTATAGTGAGTTTATAAATGATCTCTTGGATATAAATATTTATCAATTGAATGGTACTTTAAACGATAATCTTAAAATATTGGATTTAGTTTTTGCCAATGAATGCACTGATATCACTGTTACTCGTTGCGAACCAATATCCCGACCTGAAGACTCTCATCATCCTTCAATTGAAATTAATCTTTATACGCATTTAGACTCTGCTGTGTCAAAATTTAATAAAAAGGAAAAAAAATTTTGTTTTCAGAAAACCAATTACAACCTGTTGAACCAGCTTTTGATTAATACTAACTGGCATAATCTCTTGGGCTTTAGTGAGATTAGTACTCCAATGGATATTGACACTATAGTCGAGATATTTTACAATAAAGTGTATGGGTTTATGGAACAGTGTATTCCCAAAATCGCGGTTGCGAATTCTGCGGGTCCTCCATGGAATTCAAAATATCTATCATCAATTAAGAATAAAAAGAATAAACTTTACAAAAAATATAAATTATCTGGATCACGTATTGACTATACTAATTACTCTGCAATTCGTGCTCATTACAACTTGTTAAATCAGTTTTGTTACACACAATATCTAAATAAAATTCGAAATAATTTGAAATCTAATCCAAAGTCATTCTATACTTTTGTCAACTCTAAAAGACGTTCAATATCTTTTCCTTCTCTCATGAAATATAAGGAGTATGAATCGGATGATGATCCGACAATAAGTAACCTTTTTGCTGATTTTTTCTCCACCACTTATTCTGATGTAGCATATGATGATTCAAGACGGTGCACTTCTTCAGAACTGATTAACACAAGTATCTCAATACCATCTCTGGACGAAGTAACTGTTCTTAATAGTTTAAGAAAACTGAAATTTTCACATAAATATGGTCCCGACGGAATTCCGAGCTCATTACTTTTAAATTGTGCAGAAGCTTTTACAAAACCTTTGACAAATTTATTCAATCTTTCCATCAGATTTGGTTACTTTCCGACTTTGTGGAAGGAATCATTTATTATTCCACTATTTAAATCTGGATGCTAAAATAATATTGAAAACTACAGAGCAATTGCTAAGCTTAGCACATTACCAAAATTATTTGAGAAAATAATTACTGATCATCTTTGCCATCAAGTTTCATCAATTCTATCTCCAATTCAGCACGGTTTTAAAAGAGGTTGTTCAGCTATGACAAATCTCCTGCACTTAACCACGTTAGTAAATAGAGGATTTATTCAACAAAAACAAACTGATGTTATTTACACCGACTTTAGCAAAGCTTTTGACAAGATCAACCACAGGCTTCTTATAAAAAAACTTGACATGATGGGATTTACTAAAAATAGCTTAAAATGGATTTTTTCGTATTTGACAAATAGAAAGCAAAAAGTTCTTTTCAAGAAGCGACTGTCTAAACCAATTGATGTTATATCTGGCGTACCACAAGGAAGTCATCTTGGACCATTGTTGTTTTCTCTGTTTATTAATGACCTGCCAAACACTATAAAATATTCTAATATTCTTATGTACGCTGACGACGTTAAAATATTTTTAACTTTTAATCAACATGACGATCATTATCTGTTACAACAGGACCTTGATGCTTTTAATGCTTGGTACAATGCTAACCTTATGCAATTAAATTATAAAAAATGTAACTACATGTGTTTCTTTCGTAGATCTCACATTAATGTGGACTATGTTTTAAACGGTCACATGCTGAACAAAGTGGATGCCATCTTAGATCTTGGAATTTTACTTGATCCCAAATTGAATTTTATTCAACATATTTCTTCAATCGCAAATAAAGCTCGTGCTGTATTAGGATTTATAAAACGTTGGGCTAGAGAATTTGATGACCCGTATATAACTAAGCAACTTTATACTTCTCTGGTAAGACCCATCCTGGAATATGGCTCAATTATTTGGGACCCTTCGTATAATGTTCATAACAATACTATTGAATCTGTACAAAAACAGTTCTTATTGTTTTGTCTGCGTCCACTGGGGTGGAATATGCTGAATCTCCCGCCATACACTAGTAGATTGGCATTAATCAAGTTACCAACTCTTAAGAGTCGTAGAAAAATGTTAAATGTCATGTTTGTATTTAATGTATTAAATGGTAATGTTTGTTCTGACTTTCTTATAAGTAACATATCCTTTAATGTTCCATCACACCTTACTCGTAATTTTTATCCACTGTCTATTCAAGTATTCAGGACTAATTATGCTAATTTTGATCCTTTTAATAGAATTTGTGCTGACTATAATAAATTTTATCAACACATTGATTTTTCTCTAAATGGCAATATTGTAAAACGTAATATTATTTTGTTTCTAAATACTTAATCTATGTTTTATGTATTATGCATTTTTTCTCATAGTCTGTAAGGATTACGTATCCATAGACTTTATATGTAAATAAATAAAATAAATAAAAAAATAACACGGGGGAGTCTAGAAAATTTTGTAATTATCATTTTAAATTTATTGAATTTTTCATAGGATGAAATGCTTCTTATGTTAACACTGAGAATAGTGGAGAATTAATAGAGTTTAAATAATCATTAAAAAAGTTAAGGTTACTAAAATGATGATTGTAATTCATAAAAAGGAATATAAATAAATGGTTTCAAAATTAATAATTTTTGCTTATATGTATACGGGTATTATAGTTAGCAGGTGACACAAGAGAAGCACCTTCTCCATCGCCATCATCATCGCAATCATCATCAACAACATCTATATTTTGCATTAGTACAGTCGTCGGCATATTTGATTTCTTTTATTTGTTGTAGAATCTATAAGTAATTCGTCAACTTCTTCTTCACTTCTGATTAACTTCGGTTTCGACGTTTCGCTCTTCTTTACATATTTATTTTTATAAGTGTAAACTGACTTGTAACCTTTGGCGTGCTTGAAAATGTTAAGAGATTCCTTACTTAGATAATCACAGATATAGATATGCCTGGTATTTCCATTTTCTTTAAGTTTTTGGTTTTGCTGTCATCAATTTGTCTTTCGATTTTTTGCATTCAAATTTAACCACCATTGTTTTTTTATTTTTCTCAAATTTTTGTTTTCAAAAATAAGCTGTATCTATTTCGCTTTTATTAAGATTTACGCCAATATTTTTTGATATAGCCAATAGTGTGTCTACCGCATTCGAATGGTCATTAACTACAACACCACTGGTTATGCAATCTTTTTGTACCCTTTCGTCATTTAACAGTTTTACGGAATCTTTCAACATTTTAACTTAATTTTTCAAAGCACGATTTTCTTTTTGTATAGCATCAATTTTCTTTTTGTTTTCAGCCACCCCTCGTAGAATCGCATCATATTGTTTAGACATAAAGGTCATTGTTTCTTGTAATGAAGATAGCTGATCAAGTTTGTTTAACTGTTGTTTTGTTTCTCGCAGCTCCGATTTTACTGATTTATCGATATAGTTGTTGCATTTCTTACACAAATACTCTCAACTCTCGTGCTTATTAAGATTTGTGCAAGAGACATGGTAAGTGGTCTCACATTTGTCACATACAATATTATCATCAGTCTGTAATGATTGTTGAAAAGGCAATATGTAAAGATTTAATAAAAAAAACTCTGCTTTCAGTATTTGCTAAGCTCTGCAGCCGCTTTTCTTCAGCACCCAACAGTGCCGATTTCAAATGAGAAATTTAAAGAAGCCAATTCAGCTGTTCAATAAATTCTGATTTTATTTTACAAAACTTCCAACTTATATACTAATTTATTCCTTGGTCAGCACTAATGTAGCACAACAACAAATCAATAGGGAATTTGGCGTTCTCACGGGAGTTTACAATTTTTGACAAATTCTTCTTTTTTTTCTTTAGGAAAATAATTTATTAAAAAGTTTCAATACAAAAATCATATTACAACCTTCCCAATGCCAATAGTCCACTACAAAAAGTTTAATGCCCATTTGTGCTGACCAAACACAAAAACAAATTTACAATTTTAGCTGTTAGGCTTTAACAATGAAATTCTTAAAATTACTTATCGTAAGCAAAAATGAATTAAATTTCAAGTTCAATGTCTTGACGCAAATAAAAATGGTTATAGTGCTACAGTGCCTTAACTTAGTATAGATGCACTACACCCTCACCCTTTTAGGTTTGGGTATTATTAAAAATTAAACAGAATTTAGAAAAAGAAATCTTATAATTAAGGCTTATGTATCTATAATTATACATGTATAAGTGTGATATACTATATATACATATATTTTCGTTGCTTTTAAATTGCATTTCATATTTAAATTGAAATTGGTATGTTCTTCATTATTTCTTATCTATATTGTTTTTGTTAATTCAAATATTTTTTTAGTAAATTCTTATGTACTAGTTTTGTTTTAGACTTATTAATTTCTAAAAGTACATTTAAATCTTCTAAATCCAATACTTTGTATGGGCCTTTGTATGGAGGTTCATACTTTTTTCTATTTAAGACTTTAACTAAAACTAAATCTCCTATTCTAAGATCTATTTTATTTTGCTTCTTTTCAGATTCTCTACCTCTTTTTCTTTTTACTTCGAGAATTATTTCTCTTGCTCTTTGCAATGAGTGATGAAGTCTAATCTTTAGTTCATTTAAGTAGTTGTCAATATTATAAATCTTTCTGGCATCGTCTAAAATGTCGTTTGGTAGTCTAGGAAGTCTACCAAAAATTAGTTCAAATGGTGAATAGTCTGTATCGACATTCGGTGTCGTATTGAAAGCAAAAGTATAATATGGTATCCACTCATGCCAATTATTGTCATTCACAAAATTCAGAAAATATTCATTCAAAACGCGATGATTTCGTTCTATTGTGCCCAAAGTTTCATGATGGTAGGGTGTTGAGAAATTTTGTTTTATTTTTAATAATACACAAATCTCTCTCATTAATTCATTGGTAAATTCGGTTCCTTTATCTGTTTTTAGAATGTTAAATAAACCGTATTTTAAGACTATATGTTCTATTAATGATTTTGCGACTGTTTTGGCATCTTTTGATTCAATCGGACAAGCAACAACATATTTTGTCAGTTCACACTGCATAGTAAGTATGTATCTAAATTGTCCAGATGGTCTTAATGGTCCAACTGTGTCCACAACAATAGTATCAAAACCATGTGATGGTGTATCTGTTACAGTAAAGGGTTCTTTTGTATTCTTTATTTGTTTATGCCTTTGGCATGAATCACATGTTGTTACGTATTTCTTTACCATTTTGTTCATATTTTTCCATATATATCTTTGTTTTAATTTGGAAAGTGTTTTCCTAATTCCAAAGTGTCCTCCATGTGGTGAGTCATGAAATTCTTCTATCAATCTATATTGTGTTATATTGTCTTTTATTTATCTTGGCATTCTGTATATAATTATTTCTATATCGTTTTTCTTTATATTGTTATATTTTTCTTTCAACTCTTCGGCCGTTATATATTTAAATATTTCATCATTATCATATAGTACGTACTTTTTAAATTCCAATTTCTTTAATCTCAATAAAAGTTTCTCCAAAAATGTTCCTGAAAACATAGGATTTTCGCTTTTATTGCATATTATGCGCGTTATTTTACCATTTTTCTCTTTCAATTCTTTTTTCAAATCTTGCTGCAGCTTATTATCATATATAAATTCAATCTTTTGGGTACCCTTAATATTATTTATTGACGCACATTCCCACATCTGGAGGTGATCAGTCTCCTTTTGAGATATGCAGTCTTTTATAATATTTTCTTTTTTATGAACGTTCTTTTTATCATCATATATATCTTTCTTTTCATAATTACTCTTATTTTTCATACTTCGTGTTATTGCCAAGGTTTTCTTTTCTTTTTCATCAATATAGATTGGAATCATGTCTCTTAATATTTTTGAATCTATGTTTATGCGTGATAGAGCGTCTGCATTTGTATTATTCGCTCCTTTTTTATATTTTATATCAAAGTCATAATCCGATAGTTCTAGTCTAATTCTGGTTAATTTTGAAGACGGGTTCTTATGAGCAAATAAAGCAATAAGAGGTCTATGGTCTGTGACTACTGTAAATTTTCTACCATATAGATATGGTCTAAAAAATTGTATTCCCCAATGAATACCTAATAACTCTTTTTCAATTGCTGATTTATTCTTTTCATGTTTGTTTAGAGTTCTGCTTGCATAAGATATGGGTAGATCGTTACCGATTTCACCCTGTGATAAGACTACTCCTAGCACTACATCTGAAGCGTCTGTGGTTAGAATAAATGGTTCATCAAAGTTCGGATATCGTAATATAGGCGGGTTTTTTAATTTGTCTCTTAGAGTCTCAAATGCTATTTGGCAATTTTCTGTCCAATTGAAAGTTACTTTCTTTCTTAATAAATTATTAAGGCAAGTTGCCGTTTTGGCGAAGTCCGGAATGAATCTTCTGTAATAATTGCAGAAGGCTATGAACCGTCTAACGTCGTCTGCGTTTTTTGGAACAGGATATTGTTCAATTATTTTATATTTTGTCGGGTCGGTTTTTATACCATTCTTTGTAATCAAATGTCCCAAATACAAAACTTCTGGTTTTAGGAAACAACATTTTGCTGGATTCAGCTTCAAATTGTATTGTTTTAGTCTTTCTAAAACTCTTATAAGGTTCTCATTGTGGTGCTTCAAACTGCATCCGAAAATAATGACGTCATCAACGTATAAAAATGCTTCTGACTCTAAACCAGACAATGCTATTGTCAACATTCTTTGGAAACTGTTAGATGATATTTTTAAACCAAATGGTAGTCTTGTATATTGAAAGTGACCGCTTGGTGTTGAAAATGCTGTTAAGGGTCGTGATTTTGTTTCGAGTTCTATTTGGTGAAACGAGCTTGTCATGTCTAATGTGGAAAAATATTTAGCTCTACCTAATCTGTCCAATACATCTTCAAGTCTGGTTAAAGGGAATTTGTCATTTATTATCTTATCATTTAAACGTCTGAAATCTACAACCAAACGCCATTTTTCCGTGTCGTTTTGTCCTTTTTTTGGTACTAATAATAATGGAGAATTATATGGACTAATAGACGGTTCTACTACGTCTTTGTTACAGCTCTTTTACTTGTTTATTTATTTCGTCTAATTGTGTTTGCGGTAGTCTGTAATTTTTTATGTAAGTGGGTGTGTTATCATTTAATTCAATGTTTTGTTTATAAAAATTATTCACAGTTAGTGGTTCATCTACAAGATGGAATACTTCTTGATATTGTCGTAGAATATCACATATGACTTTTTTATTTTCTTCTTCAATGTTCTTGAAATCTAGTTCTTCTAGTAATCTCTAAAATCTTTTCTCTGAGTGTTTATTGTTATTGTTCATGTTAGTTTTATAAATTGTGTAATTTTTTAGTGGTATTGTTGTGACTCCCAACTTCTCTAGGCGCACTGGTTCCTCTAATGTATTCAAAATTTTAACATAGCGTTGACCATCCTTGGGTATTATAGTGTTTGCTAAAAATATTCCCCTTACTATTTCTTTACTACATGTGACACTATCTTCTTTTATATCAATGTTTATAGGTACTATCTTCTCTGTTCTCGGGGGTATGGTTATATTATGTATTCTTTTTGTGTTAATTTCTATTGGGATTGTTATTTGCTCTCCCTCTATGTAAGTATTTAAAGTCAGTGTTTCATAGTCAATCTGACAACTGTATTTACAGAAAAAATCTATTCCTAAAATTCCATCAGTAATGATTGGAAATTCTTCTTCTACTAATTGAAATCTGTGTGTTAATATTTGTTGTCCCAGTATTATCTGTAAATCAGTAGTTCCTAATGTTTCTTTAAAGTCATTTGTAATGCCACTCAATCGGCAAATGTTGTCAGTGTTCTTGTAATAGTTGTATATTACATTTTCTTTACAGAGTGATATTTCTGAGCCTGTGTCTATTAAAAATGTTAACTGATAGTTGATGTTTTTTACTGATAGGAAAAGAAAATTTGATGTTC
The DNA here is from genome assembly GCA_963681545.1 of Germaria angustata. Taxonomy (NCBI): domain Eukaryota; kingdom Metazoa; phylum Arthropoda; class Insecta; order Diptera; family Tachinidae; genus Germaria; species Germaria angustata. The sequence goes on along the minus strand of OY813000.1, from coordinate 76,128,707 downwards.
CAATATTTAGTGTATATACTCTTAGTTTTCCCTGTTCGGAGATTCGTAATGAGTCTCCAGGGTTTGTACGTTTCCCTGTTGTTGTATAGTACGAACATTGGAGTAGCCTCTTCCTCTTGTGTTATTATTATTATATCTATTTCTTCTGTTGTTGTCATAGCTATTGTAGTTATTGTTGTTGTTGTTATAGTGTCTGTTATTGTTGTAGTTTCTGTTATTATTGTTATGGTTTCTGTTGTTACTGTTAGAGTTTCTGTTATTGCTGTTATTGTTAAAGTTCCTATCTATTTGTGGATTGAGATAATTTGTATTTCTGTTATTTCTAAAACCTGAATTGTTTCTATATGTGTTATTGTAATAGTTTCGTCTGTTATTATTTATTTGTAGAGTTGTAAATGTATCTGATAGTTGTAATGATCTTTCCTGTGTACTTGCAATATCAAAGGCTTGTGCCAAGGTCTTGGGTTGTGCGGCTATTACAGCTGTTCTAATATCTTTATATAAACCTTCTTGAAAAATTTCTAAAGCTAGTTTTTCATTCATAGTCTTAATCGTAGATCGAGCTACTTGATTTGAACTGTCTTCCAGTTCCGAAATTTGTACCAATGTCAAGTCCGCTATCAAAGTGTTAATCCGTTCTTTGTAATTAAGTACATTTCCTTTTTGTTTTGTATTTCTTAATTCATAATGTATGCTGCTTGACGTTTTTGTTGATTTGAAATGTGTTGCCAAGGCTGTCCTCAGTTCTTCGAAAGTTTCTGGCGTATTTTGTATAATCAAAATATCCCTGACTTTGTCTACTAATTTTATTGCCAATACATATTTTATCAGGTTTTTTCTTCCTTGCTCATTTAGTTCAGAATGTACCATTTCTATCATTGAAAGGAAAATACCAACATGTTTAGGCTTACCGTCGAAAACTGGTATTGTTTCCGAAGCCTTTTTACTGTCAAAGTTCGACATGATGTTAAGATTTCTAACTTCTTCCTCTATTTGCAATTTTTCCTCTTTATGTTCTGTCAATAGCTGGATTGCTGTTTCTTTCAAGTCTCTAAATTGAATTATCTTTTCATCTCTTAAGGGATTTGCTAAAAGTCCTATAAGCTTTCCGAATTTTTCACTTAACTGTTCTATTACTTTTAGTTTTTCTTGTATAGTTTCTTTTGTATATTTTCTTGTTATTGATTTTTTAGCGTTCGCAATTAATTTTTCTAATTCTTCAAATATCTGATCCATTGATTTATTTTTGCAACATGAGAAAATATTTTATTTAAGTTTTTATTTTATGCATTTTGTACCGAGTTTCTAACAACCTGTTTTTTTATATAGTGTTGTAGAAACTTGAATATTACTGCTATTACAAAAATTACTAATAAAATTATTATTATTTCCTGGTCTATAGTTATTTTATTTGTGTTTGTAGCGTTAGCAATCGCTTGGCCCTCTACTTTTGCATCCGCAATACCCATTTTGATTTGTTCTAAAGTTATTTTTAATCTATCTTCCTCTGTTACTTGAAAAGTATGAAACTTTGGATTCATTACTTATATTAAAATCCTTTTTGGGTTTTATCTTGTTTCTTCTTCTATGCAATATATGTAAAATCTCTAAAGTACAATTTAATTATATCAATTTATGTAAAAATTTTGGAAAAAAATTTTTTTTTTATATTATTATTATTATACATTTTTTGTTATTCATTTTTGTGGTTGATGCTTAGTTGTTTTTCCAGCCGGTTTTCCTAAGTTCTATTAGTTCCTGTATTAGTCGCTGTTTCTGCTTTCCCTCACTGATTGCTATTATGCGCTGCAGGTCCTTGCAGGCTTTCTGAAATTTTAATTTCCTTCCTCCCTTCTTCTTTTTACTTGTTTTGTTTCTAAAATTTTGTAATAGTTGTTTGTAATTTTTTTTGTCTCGTCTGATACTGCTCTATAGTAATTGGTTTAGGGCCAGCAGACTTTGGTGTAGGTGTATAGGTAGGTGTTGCTTCAATTGGCGTTCCTTCTGGAACGTATTTTTCGACGAAATATGTTTGCCACCCTTCAAAAATTTCTTCTACTTCTTGTTGAGTCATCGAGAAAAAAAAGGATTTCTTTTAAATGGAAGAAGGATCTTCTAAATATTAGTTTCGCAAAAATAATCTTCAGGATCTCCTATGTTTTATTTTGGCAGGATCGCCATGTAATGATTGTTGAAAAGGCAATATGTAAAGATTTAATAAAAAAACTCTGCTTTCAGTATTTGCTAAGCTCTGCAGCCGCTTTTCTTCAGCACCCAACAGTGCCGATTTCAAATGAGAAATTTAAAGAAGCCAATTCAGCTGTTCAATAAATTCTGATTTTATTTTACAAAACTTCCAACTTATATACTAATTTATTCCTTGGTCAGCACTAATGTAGCACAACAACAAATCAATAGGGAATTTGGCGTTCTCACGGGAGTTTACAATTTTTGACAAATTCTTCTTTTTTTTCTTTAGGAAAATAATTTATTAAAAAGTTTCAATACAAAAATCATATTACAACCTTCCCAATGCCAATAGTCCACTACAAAAAGTTTAATGCCCATTTGTGCTGACCAAACACAAAAACAAATTTACAATTTTAGCTGTTAGGCTTTAACAATGAAATTCTTAAAATTACTTATCGTAAGCAAAAATGAATTAAATTTCAAGTTCAATGTCTTGACGCAAATAAAAATGGTTATAGTGCTACAGTGCCTTAACTTAGTATAGATGCACTACAAGTTTCTTTCACCTCTTTTCTGCATTGTCCACAATTAATCTTTTTTCTTAAACATCGACGGCTTTTAATAGACATACTTTATTATTATTTATTTAATTTTTTGTTATATTATTATAGAGATACTTTTTAATGTTAATGTTATTTTTACTATTTTTCTCTTTTTTATAAGTATAATTGGTTAAGAGATTAAGGCCCAGTTTTTAACTTAATATTTAAATACGCAATTAGTTAAATTTTACATAAATTTAAATTGTATTTAAATACAGCTTTAGTTTTTCAGTGTTAAATAATTCTTCGTATTAAATCGCAATGAAAATATGGTAGCACTATGAGAGGAGAGAGAGGTAAGAAGATTGGGGAGGGGTACAGAGTTTCATGTTCACTGCAATTCTCCTTTGCTTTGAAATTCTCACTATTCAACTTGTTGTTATATGTTGTTGTATTTGACGTTTTATACAAGAATTGCAATACCAGATTTTTTCTAATGTGGCCACTAAAGCAATACCAAAGCAGAATTTTAAAGAATTGCATGCAACAAAATTGCTAATATGGACGGGGTGTTATTGAGCCTTAACACACGAGAACAATTATGCAGGCATAACATCCTACTTTGTTGGCAAGAGAGACGAGGGGAATGGTTTTTCGTCGGCACAATTTTTCAACCAGGCATGACCCCGCATTATTAGCACAAAACCAAACCATATGCATTTATGAAAAAACAGGTTCGATTGTTTTGTTTTTTACAGAACGTATTTATTTATTCTTCGACCATCGTGGTGTAAGCATGGATTTAAAAGAAGAGGGTGGCTTGGTCGCGCAAGAAACATGCATATAAGTACATAAATAGTCTTAAGGCTTTGCATATATACGTACAAACATAGATTCGAAAAAAATAGGTAGCAAAATTATTTTGTTTGTTCGCTATTTTTGTGAAATCCTGTATGATTGGTTTTTACACTTTTCGTTACCTGCGAAAAACATGTACAGTACGATCGCAAAATGTAATCATTAAAAAGTAATCTATATATAAATAGGCAAGTAGAAAAAGTTATGAACCATTTTAACTGACCTAAACTCAAACTGACTGAAACTGACCTTCGTAGACTAGTAGGTAGTGTACTAGACTCGTAGTGCGAAAATCCCTGGTTCGAATCCTGCCGCAGAACTCTGGCAGTTTGAAAGGGAGTGCACAACAAGCCTTCACTGGCTTAAGTGTATGTCGTATGACATGGGCTATCACACCCCTCCAATCAACCTAACCTAACCTAACCTAACCTAAACTCATCGTATTCGCTTGATTTTTTTTTTTTTTTTTGTTTGATAGATTGTCAATAGAAGCAGTGCAGAATGTATTTTTTATTCTACATTTTTGTGCCTAAGATAGTTGAAAACAGTTAAGAATATTAGCCAATCATAAAGCCATGATCTCTCTTTCTCTCTTAATTTGCTAAAAAAAATTACAACAAAAAACTCAAAATTAACTAAATTAAATTTGGCTTGGCAACTCCGTAACCACTCAGAAGGAAAAACTTATTTTATTTGTTCATTCTATTCCACCATTTGGTGGTAAAACTAGAATAGTAATGTGCGATTCAAGGCAAATTTCCACACGGGACCCGATTTACTTTAATTGAAAATTGCATCAGTAGTTGGAAGGAATTTAATTCTTTTCACAAAGTTACCTTAACACAAAATACGAGAGCTAGACCAGAAGAAGTAGAATTCATCGAATTTCATAAATAAACTTGGTAATGGTGAATTAAGAAATTATCCACAGTTAGGTGATGACATTATTGAATTGCCACAACAAATAATTGGTTGTTTTGATAATTTAATTACTGATATCTATGGTAATATTCGTCAGAATATATTATCGGATCAAATTCTTATTTCCGTTATTTTAGCTCCTGCCAATGAAGACGGCGCTTCAATAAATAATGATATACTTAATCGTCTTTCAGGGGAGGAGAAGGTTTATTACAGTTTTTATAAAGTTTCTAATGATGTCAATGACGTAAGTGAATACTCTTCTTAATTTTTAAATTCACTGAACGTAAGCGGAATGCCACCGCATAAATTGAAATTGAAAATAAATTCCATTGTTATGCTGATTCGTAATTTGAACACGGCACAAGCCATAGTAAATGGAACTCGAATGAGAGTAAAATGCTTTCACCGCAACACCATAGATTGCGAAGTATTAACAGGAGTAGTTCGAAATAAAAGAATTTTGATTCCACGAATAAATTTACCATTTTTATAGAGTTCGTTCATTCGACGGCCAAAAATTTTATATTTCAAATAAAAAAGGTCAAGAAAATATACTCAATGACAATAAAATTTTACGAAGAATATTGTATATAAAGAAATTTTGCTTAGATAAAGATGCCAGTCGTACAACTACTTTAAATATTTTGAATAAAATTATTTTTTTTTTTACTTTTAGTTTTTCTTTAATTAATCAAAAAATTTTAATATTTTTAATATAGGCAATAAATTTATGTTTCTTAAATGAACATCAAAGCCGTTTCTATTATTTATTTGGAAAGCTCACATTAATAGATACAACTATTAAAGAATGGAGTAAGTACGGTAATACATTTTATTAGAAATGAAGAAATTTGTTTATTTTAATATTTAAGCTTAAGGTCTTTTATTGTTTAACAATTTTATTTTATTTATTTATTTTTTTTTCACGCTAATATATGTTTATTGTATCTTCAAATAACTGAACTAACAATAAGTGTTCAAATCTTAAATATATAAATAATTATTAGGCCCAACCAGTATCGGACATAAACTTAGTGATAATAATTAATAATACATAAAATTCATGTTACGCACAAAAAATATTTTCAAAGAATTTCATCTGGAGAGTTGCGTATTAATGCCGTAGTGTCCCTCTTTTTTAAGCGGATGTGTCCAGGAAAGTTCAAGATGTTACGAGCAAGGGGATTAGGATGGAACTCGAGTTTTGTTAAATATTTTCCAGCATATTTTGCAATTTCAGCGGTCACAAGTGGCATATGTAAATCACGATGTAAAATAGAATTTTTCAAGTACCATGGAGCCGTAGTTATTAACCTTAATATTTTGTTTTGCATTCGTTGGATTCTCTCTACATTGGAAGCTGAAGCAGTGCCCCATAGCTGAATTCCGTAACACCATATCGGCTTCAAAAGCGACTTGTATATTAAAAGTTTACAATCTAGACTGAGGGTAGAATTTCTACCAATCAGCCAATGTATCTGGGTTAATTTAAGCTTCATTTGTGTCAGCTTAGAGTCAATGTGGTGTTTCCATGTAAGCCGTCGGTCGAGGTGAATACCAAGGTATTTCACCTGTGAATGTTGAGGAACAACTTGATTGTTGTTTCGAATGGGGGAACAAGTGTCCCTTCGTAGAGTAAATGTGACATGAACACACTTTTGTTCATTTACTTTTATTCTCCATAAGTTCAACCATAGTTCCAACAGGCTAATATGATTCTGAAGATATCGGGATGCCTCGTGAGGGTTTTCATGCATACTAAGGCAGGCTGTATCATCGGCAAATGTAGAAGTGAAGATATTACTGCTCAGAGGCATATCACAGGTATAAATCAAATATAAAACTGGTCCCAGTATACTACCCTGTGGCACACCGGATGAGATAGTTTCGGGCACACTCATGAAGTCTCCTTCCACGACAGTGAACTTCCGGGCAAGAATGTAACTTTCCAATAGATTCACAATGTTCATTGGTAGATATGTCCTCAATTTCAAAATCAGGCCCTCATGCCACACTTTATCAAATGCCTGAGAAACATCAATAAAGAGGGAAGAACAGTACTTCTTTTCTTCAAATGCTCTTCTTATAAAATGTACCAATCTATGACATTGTTCAATGGTGCTATGCTGACTTCTAAACCCAAATTGATGGTCCGGTATGCACCCATTCTCAGCTAGAATTGGGGATAATTTTGTCATGAGCAGTTTTTCGAAGAGCTTTGAAATTGTTGACAGCAAACTTATTGGCCTATATGATTCAGGCTTAGTAAGATCTTTACCCGCCTTTGGAATCATTTTGACCATGGCAAGTTTCCAGCTGTGTGGATAATACTCCACTCGTAAAATGCCATTAAAAATGAACAAGAGGATTCTAATAGCAATACTAGGCAACTTCATCAGCATCTTGTTACTAATTCCATCAATACCCGGGGCCTTCTTCGGGTTGGTTTCAGCAATTAGTTTTTGTACATCACGCATCTTAAACTTTATGGGTCGAGGGGGTAGAGCAACTACACTCGGCAAATCAACAGCACCAGTACATATGTTTGGGGTAAATACATGTTTTAAATGCTCAGCAAATATGTTACCTTTTTCAGTATTAGTTCTTGCCCAACCTCCGGTAGAAGTGCGCAGGGGTGGTTTAGACTCAACAGGCGTTTTAAGTTTTTTAGCAGCGCGCCACAAGGAGTAATTAGATGCTGCTGTAACATCGAGACCTTCCAGATAGTTCTTAAGAGAAGCAGATTTTTCAGATGCAAGCAACTCTTGGAGTCGTTTTGTGCATTCTCTAAGTCTAGTTTTATGTTGGGGTGATCTGTGCTGTTGCCATTCCCTTCTAGCTCTTCTTTTTTCACATACGAGACGTTCAATATCCGCAGAATAAATTCTATTAAACCCAGTCTGCGGATAGGAAGTAGTGGCATGTTTAGCAGCCTGTTTAATATTCTCGGTAAGATTGGCAATGTTAAGTTCAATATCATCGGGAGTTCTAAGCCTGATGTTTCCCGTACAATGACTACTGAGATATTTTTTGAACCCCAGCCAATTAACATGATTTATCATCTTCACATATGGGTGAGGTAAGTCACTTCTTAGGGGGCTACAAATTGTAACGATCGTTGGCGAGTGATCGGAGGAGAGATCATGAGAAGCTTCAACATGAATTAAATCCCTAGAGATATTTTTCATGACGCCAAAATCTATAACATCTGGAATTTTTTGTGGGTCAGTAGGCCAGTAAGTGGGCTCCCCGCTAGAAATGACATCCAAACCCATTTTTGAAATTGTGTTGAATAATGCTCGACCTCTAGGTGTAATAAGACGCGATCCCCAGAACGTATGTTTTGCATTGTAGTCCCCAGCTGCCACGAAACAAGGTCCAAGAGTTCTGTAAAAATCCTCATATTGATCCTCAGAGATTGAAATCTGGGAGGGGAGTAAATTGATGATATCACAAAATTTGTACAAAAATTTTGTATACAAATATTTGTTGCCTGCAGATGGTCCTCACTAATATTCTCAAGAATGTAGTGTTTGAGTCTTGACTTTATTAGAACTGCTGATCCTCCGTATGCTCTTCCTCTCGGGTCCTTTGTATCATATAAGGTATAGCCACTAATTTTAAAAAGGCTTCTTGAAGTCAAATGAGTCTCAGATACCAACATTATATCAATATTTTTTGCCGTGAGGAAGTGCTCTAGTTCATTTTTATGTTGGCGAATGCCGTTTGCGTTCCAGAAACATACTTTTAACGTGTTCATGGCTTGTTAACTAATGCTAGAAGCAGTGTGTTCTGCATTCGCAGCATTTCTTGCATCATACTAGTCATATTTGTTGTAAAGTTGTTTATAGTTTGCACCAAATTATCAATAGTATTTTCAAGGCGACTGAAATTAAAGCTTGCATTTGCATTTGTTGTATTAGTTGGTGGTGACACTTTTTGCATGGGAACAGAGTTGATCTTCACAGCGTCAGCATACGATGCTTGTGTAGAGATTGGTTGGGCCATAGGAGGATAAGTAGCGGAGTATTTCCTGTTTGCGCTGGGACTACTTTAGGCTTTTGACTCATAGCCTGTTTAACGAAAGAGTATACAGGACATCCCCTGTAGTTAGCAGTGTGATTACCTCCACAATTACTGCACTTATTTTCCTTCTGGTCCTTCGACTTATTGCAAATAGCAGTGTTGTGTAATTCACCGCACACAACACAAACAGTAGGTAATTTACAATAACTTTTAGTGTGGCCGTATTCTTGACAATTATGGCACTGTACGGGTCCAGAACGCTTGTGTGGTTCTTCAACTGTGATTTTTCAGGTATAGGAGATATTTTAGGTTATAAATTGGATGGGTCTCATTTTTCTTCAATTTTATATCATTTGGCTCCAATTCAACACGAAATAAAGGTTGGGGGATCTTCTCCCTATTTATTATGTTAGAGACATTCTTTACCTTAAATCCCTGGAGGGTGAGAGCATCTTTTATTTCCTCAGGAACAACATAAGAATCTATGCCTTTCAATACGATCTGTAGGCCTTTAGCACTCTTAAGCTGGAAAGTGTAGAAACTTGTTTTACTTTTCTCAAATTCTGTAACCATTTTGCGGAAGTCTTTTTCTTCATATATTTGAATTTTAGTTTCGTCAATGTTACCACGTTTTATTGGGACAATGTGAAATGCCTTTTCGCCAATGACCGAGATTAGTTTTTTGATGAGGGAGTTTGAATTTTTTTCTCTCAAATAAATGGGTGGTGGTTTGGAGGTTTTTTTTTGGGGATGCTTCGGGTTTGTCAATGTCATCCTGCAATATTTTAAAGCGGTTTTGACGGTTAACTGTGGCGGTGTCGATATCCCTGGATATCTTGGGAACAGATGAGATCTTTGAAGAATTTGGGCTTCGCCCGCGCTTTACCACTGTAATATATCGGTCCATTCCGACAGGCACCTTTGGATTCTGAATAATATTGTCTATTGTAATAACTTGGTTAAGTGAGGAACTCGAGCCCGGAGCGGATAATGGCGCTGACTTAAATACAGAATTACTAGGCAACGGTAATGTTAACGAATCACTACTTGGCATTGGAGTAAGCGAATTTGATCGCTCGCGTAAAATTGGCTTTGCCGTTAGAAAAAGACTGTCATCGGATTTTTTATTTTTATTTTGTGCATTAAGAATATCAGAACTCACAGTAAAATAGGCATTTCTGCCGTTAGAACTCACTTCACAATTTTTTGTTTTTGAGGTACTCATACAGAGTATTCCTCAGTCACTTTGTTTGTGTTTTTTTGTTTGTTTTTGTTGTTTCAGTTTATACGAAAAATATTATTAATGCAAGTAAAGCAAATTTAGCAAAAACTGTACTTATTACGAATCAGTACTTATTACGAAAATTTTTGTTTGTTTGTATTTTTGTTTGTTTAGTATGTAAAAAAGAAACTCCGCTAACACGTCTGTTCACTACGAAGGTTCAACAAGACTGAACTGCATTGAAAAAAATTTCAATATTAAGTATTTACAATAAAGATTTTATTTTATTTTATAAAAAACTAATTGTTTCTAACGATTAGTGGAGATATTCTCCCGAATAATAAATTTCAATATTTATTTATTTATTTTATTTATTTATCTGCATGTTCAATTCCTGTACAACAACAATTATTATTATATTTAAAGTACAGGAAAGTGGTATCGAAAAGTTAAGGTGAGACATACGTACATATTTAAACAGAATTAAGTATAATTAAGTATAAAACAAATAAAAATAAAACAAATTAAGTATAATAATATTGATAATTTCCTATTGTGAAAAATAATTAAATAAAAAGTGGTTAAAGCTAGTTGCGTTGCTATTAAGTTGTTGTGTTTGAGGTAGAACATTCCAGAGGCGTGCCGTATGTATGAAGAACTGACGTTCGGAAACAATACAACGGTGAAAAGGAATTATAATCTTTTTCGCCCTAGCTGATCTGGCAAACCTGATTTTGTCAATAAGATATTGCGGCATTTCAGAATAAATAACTTTGTGTAAAAATAAAAGCACACGTATATTAAGAAGGTTTTTGAATGAAACTCCATATAGTTTAGAGGAAAATGAGGAAACATGATCATATCTTTTCAAACCGTAAACATATCTATCATATTGTTATATTGTTATATAAAACGTTTAGCTTTCTTTTACTAATAGAGTCACAACTTGCGAAAAGTTCACATCCATAGATTAAACCAGGGATAAGGTAAGATTTTGCAAGAAGTTGTCTTATATAGAAAGGTGTATAGTGCTGCGACGGCCAAAGACACCTCAACTTTGTGTAAGTCTGACCAACGATTGTGTTAACATGGTTGGCCCAGGTAAGACTATTATTAAAGATTAGTCCAAGGTTTTTGGCAGCATTTACAATGGGGATTTTTTCCCCATTTATTAAAACATCAACACTTTCAATACGCTTAATAGTTTTCTTACAAATTATGATACATTTTGATTTTTGAGGGTTTAAGCAAAGTCCATTCGCGGTTGCCCAGCAATATATTTTATTCAGATCGTCATTAAGTCTTGAAATATTTTCAGCGACAGAAATGATTGAACTACTGAGATACAACTGGACGTCGTCTGCGTACATGTGAATTTTGCAATGGGAAAGTTGTTGAGGCAAATCATTTACATAAATAGAAAAAAGGAGTGGTCCAAGTATTGACCCCTGGGGTACACCCCTAGATAAGTTAAATAGCGAAGAATTAAAATTGTTCGTAAACACAAATTGCCGACGACTAGAGAGGTATGAAGATAGCAGACGAGTAGCAGTTGGGGAGAAGTTAAAGAAGTGGCGAAGTTTCATGCAAAGGGTGCTGTGGTCAACCATGTCAAAGGCCTTGGAATGATCAAGAAGAACCAAGAAGTTTATTTTTCCACTATCGAGTTCACGTCGTAGGTTTTCAGATACGTCTAGTAATGCGAAACCCTGATTGCTTGTCAGACAATAAATTATTATTTTTGATATATAGTGAAATTTGATTATGAAGAATTTTTTCAAGAGCCTTGGATAAAAAGCAAAGGATTGCAATTGGCCTAAACTCTGAGTTATTTTTCGGTATTGGTACTATTTTTGCATATTTCCATTTAGACGGAAAGGTGCTAGTCATTATGATAGTATTAAATAGATGCGTTATATATGGCAAGTGTACAGGCAGCAATATCATAACAAATTTAGGGTGCATATTATCAGAACCCACTGCATTTGACTTAATTAAATTAAGGCTTAAATAGACTTCAGATTGGCTTACACATGCGAATTGAAACATGTTGCTAGTGATTTCGTAATAATTAGGGTTTAGACTCGAAAAGTTGTAAAGAGTGTTAACTATTGGAACTACTGGTATATTTGTGAAGGTCCTACCAAGCTCCTCAACATCGACTTGATAACTGCTTAAACTCTCTGAACTACCCACGCCAATCTCACCAATGTATTTCCATGTTTGTCTAGAGCCTATTGCGGAGCCAAAGCGTCTAGAATAATATTCAGTTTTTGCATTTCTAATGCTAATAGTAACATTTCTTCTTGCCATTTTAAATTCAGCTTTCAACCCTGAGGTTCTAAATCGCTTCCACCTTGAATAAGCACAGTCCCTTTTAGCTATTAGAAGTTTAATATTGGCAGAAAACCAAGGCTTTTCCCTGCCAGATGTTCTTTTAGACTTTAGAGGAACTGTTTCATCAAATAAACGTTGAATATTGTTTTCCAAAAATTCCACTTGCTCATCAACTGAGGGCATGTAGTACATTTCGGTCAATACGAGATACGTTTTCACGGAGCACGTTATAGTTTAAGCTTCTGAAGTCACGATAGTAGACAGTATGTTCTGAAATAGGGATTCTAAAATTATACATTAAGAAAATTTAATCATGCTTCGAAAAACACGGAGCTGACACTTGGTCATACAACATTACGTTTGCTGGGTTCGCAACAAAAATAACGTCAAGCAAAGTTCTGTTTGTCGCTGTATGCTGAGTTGGATTAGCCACGTTTGTAGGAGTTGGGCCAAAAGATAACATACTGTCAACTAAATCTGATTCCAAAAGTAGATTTGAATTAAAATCACCTGAAATAATAAAATCATCATAAGCGGCAGCAAGCGTATCCAACACACTGAATAGATTAGAGAAAGATATTCTTTTGTTCGGGCTGTAGACGCATCCTACCAACATCTTACTGTCAGATATTATCTCAACAAAAATAAATTCTACATATTTTTCATTTAATGACATATTATATGAAGATTTTAAGCAAAATTTTGCAAGATATATTATTCTTTACAAAAATAGCTACCCCGCCAGCATTACCCTCTCGATCTTCTCTAAACACTTTATAGCCACTAAGGCAAATAAAACTATCAGGAGTCCCAGATGAAAGCCAGGGCTCAGAAACACATACAATATCAATGTTAGAGCTTTCAAAAACATATCTAAATTCATCAATTTTATTGTTTATGCTTTGGGCGTTAATAGGACTTAACGTTAGACCTTTCTTGTAATTGGCTAAAATCTTAACCATGCTCATTGTAGTGTCACTAGTATTTTCTCTCACAGTGCGATCATTACTCGTGTTCATAGTTAAATATATAATAAAAGTTATTAATGGCAAAGTAACAAACAATAATTTTAACAAAAAAACTGGTTAGATAATAAAATAGAATATAGTAATTACATAGAATATCAAAAGTTCTAAACGAAAGGTAAAAGAGTTCCAGAAATAGATTAATGAAAAATAAAACATAGAAAAAAATGTATGTTAAATTGAACTTAATCTCGAAAAAATTGTTGTAATTGCTCAGGAAGAACGATTTTAACAGGATCATCATTTTCATTTGTTTTCACGTGAACGATTCCACGTTGTGTAAACACAGCTTTCAAGCAATTCTTCTTTTTTAAATTTAGTGCCGACTTAAAAATACCATGATTATACGGAGTAAGGTTTTCATTAATAAAGAAAGGGATGTCGCTGTCAAAGCCTGCATTACGCAACCGAAGTGGCGATTTGTGTTCACGACGAAAATCAGCAGCGTTTTTGAGGAACAAATTTCTCTCGTATGGAGAGTTCATTTTGATAATAATTGGAGGGTCACTAACATCACGCATACGGTTAAAGTGCTTAACACGAAAAATAACTTTGTGTGTAGGCACTCTTGTGTTTAACGCGCTGCAAACATTTTGAAATATACCAGATAGGTCTTCATTCTTATGAAAAGGTATACCAGTAATTCTGATGTCAGACGATACTAGAAAGTTTTCGTGCTCAAGTACTTTTAAATTCAAACTATGCACATCCTCTCTTAATTTTATTAAAAAATAATCGATATTCCGATACTCATTGAGTATCATCTTCAGGACAATTCTCTTTTATTATAAATAATAAAATTAAAAAATTAACATTTCAATAAATGAAGGAAAGGGAAAATTTTTGTGTCATATATGAAAAAATGTATACACACATGTACACAAGAAGTAACACCTCATATTATCATTTTATAGTTGTAAATATGTATGTATGGATGTTGGAGAACATTTATATAAAGTATATGTTTACTCCTACATACATATTTATATATACATAAGTACATACATGTTTCTAAATAATTATTTTTTATTATTTACATGTATATGTTTTTTTCAAAAAAACTACTTATAATTGTGTACATCTGTGTATATATTTTTTCATATATGACACAAAAATTTTCTCTTTCTTTCATTTTTTGAAATTTTAATTTTTATTTTTTTATTTATAAAAAAAATAGAATTGTCCTGAAGATGAAACTCAATGAGTATCGAAATATCGATTATTTTTTAATAAAATTGTTAAACAATAAAAGACCTTAAGCTTAAATATTAAAATAAACAAATTATTATAAAAAAAGGTCAAAAAATATAGATAAAATATATGAAGAAAAAGATTTCCGCAAAATGGTTAATGAATTGGAAAAAAATAAAACAAGTTTTTACACATTCCAGCTTAAGAGCTCCAAGGGCCTACAGGTCGTATTGAAGGGCATAGATTCTTACGTTGTCCCTGCTGAAATAAAAGATGCTTTCACCCTGAAAGGATTCAAGGTAAAAAATGTATCCAACATAATAAACAGGGAGAAGATCCCCCAACCCCTATTTCGCGTTGAACTGGAGCCAAATGATGTAATATTGAAGAAAAATGAGACCCATCCCATTTATAATTTAAAATATCTATTATACCAGAAAGTGCCATAATTACAGTGCCATAATTGCTAAGAATATGGCCATACGAAAACTTATTGTAAATTACCTACTGTTTGTGTTGTGTGCGGTGAATTACACAATACTGCTATTTGCAATAAGTCGAAGGACCAGAAGGAAAAAAGTGCAGTAATTGTGGAGGTAATCACACTGCTAACTACAGGGGATGTCCTGTGTTCTCTTTTGTTAAACAAGCTATGAGCCAAAAGCCTAAAGTAACCCCAGTGCAAACAGGAAATACTCCGCTACTTATCCTCCTATGGCCCAACCAATCTCTACACAAGCATCGTATGCTGACGCTGTGAAGATCAACTCTGTTCCAGTGCAAAAAATTTTACCACCAACTAGTACAACAAATGCAAATGCAAGCTTTAATTTCAGTCGCCTTGAAGCTACTATTGGTAATCTGGTGCAAACTATAAACAACTTTACAACAAATATCACTAGCATGATGCAAGAAATGTTGCGAATGCAGAACACACTGCTTCTAGCATTAGTTAACAAGCCATGAACACGTTAAAATTATGTTTCTAGAACGCAAACGGTATCCGCCAACATAAAAACGAACTCGGTAAAAAATATTAATATAATGTTTGTATCTGAGACTCATTTGACTTCGAGAAGCCTTTTTAAAATGAATGGCTACACCTTATATGATTCAAAGGACCCGAGAGGAAGAGCATTCGGAGGATCAGCAATTTAATATTCTTGAGAACATTTGTGAAGACTATCTACAAGCAACGAATATTTGCATCGAAAATTTTTGTTCAAATCTCGTGATATCATCAATTTACTCCCCTCTCAGATTTTCAATCACTGAGGATCAATACGAGGATTTTTACAAAACTCTTGAACCTTGTTTCGTAGCAGCTGGCGACTACAATGCAAAACATACGTTCTGGGGATCGCGTCTTATTACACCTAGAGGTCGATCGTTGTTCAACACAATTTCAAAAATGGGCTTGGTCGTCATTTCGGGCGGGGAGCCCACTTACTGTCCTACTGACATACAAAAAACTCCAAATGTTATAGATTTTGGCGTCATGAAAAATATCTCTAGGGATTTAATTCATGTTGAAGCTTCTCATGATCTCTCCTCCGATCACTCTCTAACGATCGTTACAATTTGTAGCCCACTAAGAAGTGAATTACCTCATCCATATGTGTAGATGAATAATCATGTTAATTGGCTGGGGTTCAAAAAATATCTCAGTAGTCATTGTACGGAAAAATCAAGCTCAGAACTTCCGATGATGTTGAATTAAACATTGCCAATCTTACTGAAAATATTAAACAAGCTGCTAAACATGCCACTACCTCCTATCCGCAGACTGGGTTTAATAGAATTTATTCTGCGGATATTGAAGGCCTCGTATGTGAAAAAAAGAAAAGCTAGAAGGGAATGGCAACAGCACAGGTCACACCAACATAAAATCAGATTTAAAGAATGCACTAAACGATTCCAAGAGTTACTTGCACCTGAAAAATCTGCTTTTCTTAAAAACTATCTGGAAGATCTTGTGGCGCTCTGTTAAAAAACTTAAAAAGCCCGTAGAGTTTAAATCACCAGCGCACTTCTACCGGAGGTTGGCAAGAACCAATACTGAGAAAGGTAACATACTTGCTGAGCATTTAAAATACGTATTTACCCCAAACACATGTACTGGTGCTGTTGATTTGCTGAGTGTAGTCGCTCTACCCCTCGACCCATAAAGTTTAAGATGCGTGATATACAAAAACTAATTGCTGAAACCAACGCGAAGAAAGCTCCGGGTATTGATGGAATTAGTAACAAGACGCTGATGAAGTTGCCTCGTATTGCTATTAGAATCCTGTAATTTATTTTTAATGGCATTTTACGACTGGAATATTATCCACACAGCTGGAAACTTGCCATAGTCAAAATGATTCCAAAGGCAGCAAGCGTATCCAACACACTGAATAGATTAGAGAAAGATATTCTTTTGTTCGGGCTGTAGACGCATCCTACCAACATCTTACTGTCAGATATTATCTCAACAAAAATAAATTCTACATATTTTTCATTTAATGACATATTATATGAAGATTTTAAGCAAAATTTTGCAAGATATATTATTCTTTACAAAAATAGCTACCCCGCCAGCATTACCCTCTCGATCTTCTCTAAACACTTTATAGCCACTAAGGCAAATAAAACTATCAGGAGTCCCAGATGAAAGCCAGGGCTCAGAAACACATACAATATCAATGTTAGAGCTTTCAAAAACATATCTAAATTCATCAATTTTATTGTTTATGCTTTGGGCGTTAATATGACTTAACGTTAGACCTTTCTTGTAATTGGCTAAAATCTTAACCATGCTCATTGTAGTGTCACTAGTATTTTCTCTCACAGTGCGATCATTACTCGTGTTCATAGTTAAATATATAATAAAAGTTATTAATGGCAAAGTAACAAACAATAATTTTAACAAAAAAACTGGTTAGATAATAAAATAGAATATAGTAATTACATAGAATATCAAAAGTTCTAAACGAAAGGTAAAAGAGTTCCAGAAATAGATTAATGAAAAATAAAACATAGAAAAAAATGTATGTTAAATTGAACTTAATCTCGAAAAAATTGTTGTAATTGCTCAGGAAGAACGATTTTAACAGGATCATCATTTTCATTTGTTTTCACGTGAACGATTCCACGTTGTGTAAACACAGCTTTCAAGCAATTCTTCTTTTTTAAATTTAGTGCCGACTTAAAAATACCATGATTATACGGAGTAAGGTTTTCATTAATAAAGAAAGGGATGTCGCTGTCAAAGCCTGCATTACGCAACCGAAGTGGCGATTTGTGTTCACGACGAAAATCAGCAGCGTTTTTGAGGAACAAATTTCTCTCGTATGGAGAGTTCATTTTGATAATAATTGGAGGGTCACTAACATCACGCATACGGTTAAAGTGCTTAACACGAAAAATAACTTTGTGTGTAGGCACTCTTGTGTTTAACGCGCTGCAAACATTTTGAAATATACCAGATAGGTCTTCATTCTTATGAAAAGGTATACCAGTAATTCTGATGTCAGACGATACTAGAAAGTTTTCGTGCTCAAGTACTTTTAAATTCAAACTATGCACATCCTCTCTTAATTTTATTAAAAAATAATCGATATTCCGATACTCATTGAGTATCATCTTCAGGACAATTCTCTTTTATTATATATAATAAAATTAAAAAATTAACATTTCAATAAATGAAGGAAAGGGAAAATTTTTGTGTCATATATGAAAAAATGTATACACACATGTACACAAGAAGTAACACCTCATATTATCATTTTATAGTTGTAAATATGTATGTATGTATGTTGGAGAACATTTATATAAAGTATATGTTTACTCCTACATACATATTTATATATACATAAGTACATACATGTTTCTAAATAATTATTTTTTATTATTTACATGTATATGTTTTTTTCAAAAAAACTACTTATAATTGTGTACATCTGTGTATATATTTTTTCATATATGACACAAAAATTTTCTCTTTCTTTCATTTTTTGAAATTTTAATTTTTATTTTTTTATTTATAAAAAAAATAGAATTGTCCTGAAGATGAAACTCAATGAGTATCGAAATATCGATTATTTTTTAATAAAATTGTTAAACAATAAAAGACCTTAAGCTTAAATATTAAAATAAACAAATTATTATAAAAAAAGGTCAAAAAATATAGATAAAATATATGAAGAAAAAGATTTCCGCAAAATGGTTAATGAATTGGAAAAAAATAAAACAAGTTTTTACACATTCCAGCTTAAGAGCTCCAAGGGCCTACAGGTCGTATTGAAGGGCATAGATTCTTACGTTGTCCCTGCTGAAATAAAAGATGCTTTCACCCTGAAAGGATTCAAGGTAAAAAATGTATCCAACATAATAAACAGGGAGAAGATCCCCCAACCCCTATTTCGCGTTGAACTGGAGCCAAATGATGTAATATTGAAGAAAAATGAGACCCATCCCATTTATAATTTAAAATATCTATTATACCAGAAAGTGCCATAATTACAGTGCCATAATTGCTAAGAATATGGCCATACGAAAACTTATTGTAAATTACCTACTGTTTGTGTTGTGTGCGGTGAATTACACAATACTGCTATTTGCAATAAGTCGAAGGACCAGAAGGAAAAAAGTGCAGTAATTGTGGAGGTAATCACACTGCTAACTACAGGGGATGTCCTGTGTTCTCTTTTGTTAAACAAGCTATGAGCCAAAAGCCTAAAGTAACCCCAGTGCAAACAGGAAATACTCCGCTACTTATCCTCCTATGGCCCAACCAATCTCTACACAAGCATCGTATGCTGACGCTGTGAAGATCAACTCTGTTCCAGTGCAAAAAATTTTACCACCAACTAGTACAACAAATGCAAATGCAAGCTTTAATTTCAGTCGCCTTGAAGCTACTATTGGTAATCTGGTGCAAACTATAAACAACTTTACAACAAATATCACTAGCATGATGCAAGAAATGTTGCGAATGCAGAACACACTGCTTCTAGCATTAGTTAACAAGCCATGAACACGTTAAAATTATGTTTCTAGAACGCAAACGGCATCCGCCAACATAAAAACGAACTCGGTAAAAAATATTAATATAATGTTTGTATCTGAGACTCATTTGACTTCGAGAAGCCTTTTTAAAATGAATGGCTACACCTTATATGATTCAAAGGACCCGAGAGGAAGAGCATTCGGAGGATCAGCAATTCAATATTCTTGAGAACATTTGTGAAGACTATCTACAAGCAACGAATATTTGCATCGAAAATTTTTGTTCAAATCTCGTGATATCATCAATTTACTCCCCTCTCAGATTTTCAATCACTGAGGATCAATACGAGGATTTTTACAAAACTCTTGAACCTTGTTTCGTAGCAGCTGGCGACTACAATGCAAAACATACGTTCTGGGGATCGCGTCTTATTACACCTAGAGGTCGATCGTTGTTCAACACAATTTCAAAAATGGGCTTGGTCGTCATTTCGGGCGGGGAGCCCACTTACTGTCCTACTGACATACAAAAAACTCCAAATGTTATAGATTTTGGCGTCATGAAAAATATCTCTAGGGATTTAATTCATGTTGAAGCTTCTCATGATCTCTCCTCCGATCACTCTCTAACGATCGTTACAATTTGTAGCCCACTAAGAAGTGAATTACCTCATCCATATGTGTAGATGAATAATCATGTTAATTGGATGGGGTTCAAAAAATATCTCAGTAGTCATTGTACGGAAAAATCAAGCTCAGAACTTCCGATGATGTTGAATTAAACATTGCCAATCTTACTGAAAATATTAAACAAGCTGCTAAACATGCCACTACCTCCTATCCGCAGACTGGGTTTAATAGAATTTATTCTGCGGATATTGAAGGCCTCGTATGTGAAAAAAAGAAAAGCTAGAAGGGAATGGCAACAGCACAGGTCACACCAACATAAAATCAGATTTAAAGAATGCACTAAACGATTCCAAGAGTTACTTGCACCTGAAAAATCTGCTTCTCTTAAAAACTATCTGGAAGATCTTGTGGCGCTCTGTTAAAAAACTTAAAAAGCCCGTAGAGTTTAAATCACCAGCGCACTTCTACCGGAGGTTGGCAAGAACCAATACTGAGAAAGGTAACATACTTGCTGAGCATTTAAAATACGTATTTACCCCAAACACATGTACTGGTGCTGTTGATTTGCTGAGTGTAGTCGCTCTACCCCTCGACCCATAAAGTTTAAGATGCGTGATATACAAAAACTAATTGCTGAAACCAACGCGAAGAAAGCTCCGGGTATTGATGGAATTAGTAACAAGACGCTGATGAAGTTGCCTCGTATTGCTATTAGAATCCTGTAATTTATTTTTAATGGCATTTTACGACTGGAATATTATCCACACAGCTGGAAACTTGCCATAGTCAAAATGATTCCAAAGGCGGGCAAAGATCTTGCCAAGGCTGAGGCATATAGGCCAATAACTTTACTGTCAACAATTTCAAAGCTCTTCGAAAAGCTACTCATGGCAAAATTGTCCCCAATTCGAACTGATAATAGGTGCATACCGGACCATCAATTTGGTTTTAGAAGTCAGCATAGCACCATTGAACAATGTCATAGATTGGTACATTTTATAAGAAGAACATTTGAAGAAAAGAAGTATTGCTCTTACCTCTTTATTGATGTTTCTCAGGCATTTGATAAAGTGTGGCACGAAGGCCTAATTTTAAAATTGAAGACAAATCTACCAATAAACATAGTAAATCTTTTGGAAAGTTACATTCTTGACCGGAAGTTCACTGTTGTGGTAGGAGACTTCATGAGTGTGCCCGAAACTACCTCATCCGGTGTGCCACAGGGGAGTATACTGGGGCCAGTTTTGTATTTGATTTATACCTGTGATATGCCTTTAAGCAGTAATATCCTAACTTCTACATTTGCCGATGATACAGCCTGCCTTAGTATGCATGAAAACCCTCACGAGGCATCCCGATATCTTCAGGAACATGTTAACCTGTTGGAGCTGTAGTTGAACCTATGGGAATAAAAATAAATGAACAAAAGTGTGTTCATGTCACATTTACCCTACGAAGAGACACTTGTTCCCCCATTCGAATCAACAATCAAGTTGTTCCTCAACATTCACATGTGAAATACCTTGGTATACATCTTGACCGCCGGCTTACATGGAAACAGCACATTGACTCTAAGCTGACACAAATGAAGCTTAAATTAACCCAAATACACTGGCTGAATTGTAGAAATTCTACCCTCAGTCTAGATTGTAAACTTTTAATATACAAGTCGCTTTTGAAACCCATATGGTGTTACGGAATTCACCTATGGGGCACTACTTCAGCTTCCAATGTAAAGAGAATCCAACGAATGCAAAACAAAATTTTAAAGTTAATAACATCGGCTCCATGGTACATGAAAAATTCAATTTTACATCGTGATTTAAATATGCCACTTGTGACTGTAGAAATTGCAAAATATGCAGGCAAACATTTAACAAAACTCGAGTCTCATCCTAATCCCCTTGCTCGTAATATCTTGAACTTTACTGGACACATCCACTTGAAAAAGAGGGACACTACGGCTTTAATACGCCGCACTCCAGATGAAAGTTTTTGAAAATATTTTTGTGCTTAACACTACATTTATGTATTATTAATTACTATCACTAAGTTTATGTCTGACACTGGTTGAGCCTAATAATTATATATATATATATATATATATATATATATATATATATATATATATATATATATATATATATATATATATATATATATATATATTTAAGACTTGAATACTTATTGTTAGTTCAGTTTCTTAAGATTCAATAAATAAATATAACCGTGAAAAAAACAAATATACTTGTATATGTACATATGTACATATATATTTAAGATATATATATATATATATATATATATATATATATATATATATATATATATATATATATATATATATATATGTAGGTAATTAAAAAGAATGGTAGGTTTTATATTTGAGTGATATATGTAATTCAATTCATTTATTGGTAATTTTGTAAATGGTAATTTAATTTGTTAAAATAGGTATATAAAAAAAATTATATTTTGCAATATGATGTCCGTCCGAATTAACGTTTCAACAACTTAGTAATTACTATTCTTAAAACTCTTGACAACTTTACAAATTAATGTTCAATAGCTTGGTAATTTCAATTCTTTAACTTTTAACAACTTTACAACTCTTTCTTGGCTCTCTCAACTCGCACAACTTTACATTTCAACTTTTAATTACCAACTGTCCTTTTTAATTATCTTTTTCTTATCATTTGTCCGTACAAAAATCATTCATGTCAGTGTTGCCAGATTATGTCTTGTGTCTGTCTGTCTGTCCGTCTGTTTGTAAAATACCCAAATATCCCACATTCGGCCATTCGACTCACTCATCCGTCTCGGATGAGCCGCAACTTTCATCATCCGCAACAGAAAACTTCCATAACTTCATACTATCATTGCTGGTACTTGTTGAATTGGGACCTTCAAATGATGCTGCTTTAATGACATCATAACGACCATTTTGCTTAACCTTGCGCACTTCATAAGGCCCAAGATACTCACTAGCTAATTTTTTACCCGCAACAAATTGTGTTCTTTTAATCGCCACCAAATCACCAACTTTATACTCAAAATTCCTTTTTCTTTTTCGATTATAACTTTTTGTGTTTTCGGCTTGAATTTTTTGAATTTGTTGTTTCACTTCATATCTAATTTGTTCTCTCTCATTATTAAACCCTTCGACCAATTCGTTTTCCAAAATTTCAACGACATTTGTATCATTTCCAGTTCTCATCTTAACGCCAAACAAAACTTCAAATGGCGAACGGCCTGTCGAACGATGAAGACTGCTATTTACTGCTTTTTGCACGTTATTCACTTCTTTGTACCACTTTTCAGGTTTTTCTGATGACAGCTTAGATATGACTGACAATATTGTTTTGTTAACACGCTCTATCTGCCCATTTCCACGGGGAATGCCTGTTGTTGTCTGAATATGCTGAATGTCGCTTGCTATACAAAATTCTTCGAATGCTTTTGATGTAAAAGCTGGGCCCTTGTCACTAATAATACGCTTTGGGTTGCCAAAAATCGACTGCCAACATTCCAATTTATTTAAAACTTCGTCTACACCCGTTGACTTAGTAGGATATAACCATATGAATTTACTGAATCCATCTACTACCCCAAAAATATATTTGTATTGCTTTAAACTATAAACAACTTTACAACAAATATCACTAGCATGATGCAAGAAATGTTGCGAATGCAGAACACACTGCTTCTAGCATTAGTTAACAAGCCATGAACACGTTAAAATTATGTTTCTAGAACGCAAACGGCATCCGCCAACATAAAAACGAACTCGGTAAAAAATATTAATATAATGTTTGTATCTGAGACTCATTTGACTTCGAGAAGCCTTTTTAAAATGAATGGCTACACCTTATATGATTCAAAGGACCCGAGAGGAAGAGCATTCGGAGGATCAGCAATTCAATATTCTTGAGAACATTTGTGAAGACTATCTACAAGCAACGAATATTTGCATCGAAAATTTTTGTTCAAATCTCGTGATATCATCAATTTACTCCCCTCTCAGATTTTCAATCACTGAGGATCAATACGAGGATTTTTACAAAACTCTTGAACCTTGTTTCGTAGCAGCTGGCGACTACAATGCAAAACATACGTTCTGGGGATCGCGTCTTATTACACCTAGAGGTCGATCGTTGTTCAACACAATTTCAAAAATGGGCTTGGTCGTCATTTCGGGCGGGGAGCCCACTTACTGTCCTACTGACATACAAAAAACTCCAAATGTTATAGATTTTGGCGTCATGAAAAATATCTCTAGGGATTTAATTCATGTTGAAGCTTCTCATGATCTCTCCTCCGATCACTCTCTAACGATCGTTACAATTTGTAGCCCACTAAGAAGTGAATTACCTCATCCATATGTGTAGATGAATAATCATGTTAATTGGATGGGGTTCAAAAAATATCTCAGTAGTCATTGTACGGAAAAATCAAGCTCAGAACTTCCGATGATGTTGAATTAAACATTGCCAATCTTACTGAAAATATTAAACAAGCTGCTAAACATGCCACTACCTCCTATCCGCAGACTGGGTTTAATAGAATTTATTCTGCGGATATTGAAGGCCTCGTATGTGAAAAAAAGAAAAGCTAGAAGGGAATGGCAACAGCACAGGTCACACCAACATAAAATCAGATTTAAAGAATGCACTAAACGATTCCAAGAGTTACTTGCACCTGAAAAATCTGCTTCTCTTAAAAACTATCTGGAAGATCTTGTGGCGCTCTGTTAAAAAACTTAAAAAGCCCGTAGAGTTTAAATCACCAGCGCACTTCTACCGGAGGTTGGCAAGAACCAATACTGAGAAAGGTAACATACTTGCTGAGCATTTAAAATACGTATTTACCCCAAACACATGTACTGGTGCTGTTGATTTGCTGAGTGTAGTCGCTCTACCCCTCGACCCATAAAGTTTAAGATGCGTGATATACAAAAACTAATTGCTGAAACCAACGCGAAGAAAGCTCCGGGTATTGATGGAATTAGTAACAAGACGCTGATGAAGTTGCCTCGTATTGCTATTAGAATCCTGTAATTTATTTTTAATGGCATTTTACGACTGGAATATTATCCACACAGCTGGAAACTTGCCATAGTCAAAATGATTCCAAAGGCGGGCAAAGATCTTGCCAAGGCTGAGGCATATAGGCCAATAACTTTACTGTCAACAATTTCAAAGCTCTTCGAAAAGCTACTCATGGCAAAATTGTCCCCAATTCGAACTGATAATAGGTGCATACCGGACCATCAATTTGGTTTTAGAAGTCAGCATAGCACCATTGAACAATGTCATAGATTGGTACATTTTATAAGAAGAACATTTGAAGAAAAGAAGTATTGCTCTTACCTCTTTATTGATGTTTCTCAGGCATTTGATAAAGTGTGGCACGAAGGCCTAATTTTAAAATTGAAGACAAATCTACCAATAAACATAGTAAATCTTTTGGAAAGTTACATTCTTGACCGGAAGTTCACTGTTGTGGTAGGAGACTTCATGAGTGTGCCCGAAACTACCTCATCCGGTGTGCCACAGGGGAGTATACTGGGGCCAGTTTTGTATTTGATTTATACCTGTGATATGCCTTTAAGCAGTAATATCCTAACTTCTACATTTGCCGATGATACAGCCTGCCTTAGTATGCATGAAAACCCTCACGAGGCATCCCGATATCTTCAGGAACATGTTAACCTGTTGGAGCTGTAGTTGAACCTATGGGAATAAAAATAAATGAACAAAAGTGTGTTCATGTCACATTTACCCTACGAAGAGACACTTGTTCCCCCATTCGAATCAACAATCAAGTTGTTCCTCAACATTCACATGTGAAATACCTTGGTATACATCTTGACCGCCGGCTTACATGGAAACAGCACATTGACTCTAAGCTGACACAAATGAAGCTTAAATTAACCCAAATACACTGGCTGAATTGTAGAAATTCTACCCTCAGTCTAGATTGTAAACTTTTAATATACAAGTCGCTTTTGAAACCCATATGGTGTTACGGAATTCACCTATGGGGCACTACTTCAGCTTCCAATGTAAAGAGAATCCAACGAATGCAAAACAAAATTTTAAAGTTAATAACATCGGCTCCATGGTACATGAAAAATTCAATTTTACATCGTGATTTAAATATGCCACTTGTGACTGTAGAAATTGCAAAATATGCAGGCAAACATTTAACAAAACTCGAGTCTCATCCTAATCCCCTTGCTCGTAATATCTTGAACTTTACTGGACACATCCACTTGAAAAAGAGGGACACTACGGCTTTAATACGCCGCACTCCAGATGAAAGTTTTTGAAAATATTTTTGTGCTTAACACTACATTTATGTATTATTAATTACTATCACTAAGTTTATGTCTGACACTGGTTGAGCCTAATAATTATATATATATATATATATATATATATATATATATATATATATATATATATATATATATATATTAAGACTTGAATACTTATTGTTAGTTCAGTTTCTTAAGATTCAATAAATAAATATAACCGTGAAAAAAACAAATATACTTGTATATGTACATATGTACATATGTACATATATATTTAAGATATATATATATATATATATATATATATATATATATATATATATATATATATATATATATATATATATATATATATATATATATGTAGGTAATTAAAAAGAATGGTAGGTTTTATATTTGAGTGATATATGTAATTCAATTCATTTATTGGTAATTTTGTAAATGGTAATTTAATTTGTTAAAATAGGTATATAAAAAAAATTATATTTTGCAATATGATGTCCGTCCGAATTAACGTTTCAACAACTTAGTAATTACTATTCTTAAAACTCTTGACAACTTTACAAATTAATGTTCAATAGCTTGGTAATTTCAATTCTTTAACTTTTAACAACTTTACAACTCTTTCTTGGCTCTCTCAACTCGCACAACTTTACATTTCAACTTTTAATTACCAACTGTCCTTTTTAATTATCTTTTTCTTATCATTTGTCCGTACAAAAATCATTCATGTCAGTGTTGCCAGATTATGTCTTGTGTCTGTCTGTCTGTCCGTCTGTTTGTAAAATACCCAAATATCCCACATTCGGCCATTCGACTCACTCATCCGTCTCGGATGAGCCGCAACTTTCATCATCCGCAACAGAAAACTTCCATAACTTCATACTATCATTGCTGGTACTTGTTGAATTGGGACCTTCAAATGATGCTGCTTTAATGACATCATAACGACCATTTTGCTTAACCTTGCGCACTTCATAAGGCCCAAGATACTCACTAGCTAATTTTTTACCCGCAACAAATTGTGTTCTTTTAATCGCCACCAAATCACCAACTTTATACTCAAAATTCCTTTTTCTTTTTCGATTATAACTTTTTGTGTTTTCGGCTTGAATTTTTTGAATTTGTTGTTTCACTTCATATCTAATTTGTTCTCTCTCATTATTAAACCCTTCGACCAATTCGTTTTCCAAAATTTCAACGACATTTGTATCATTTCCAGTTCTCATCTTAACGCCAAACAAAACTTCAAATGGCGAACGGCCTGTCGAACGATGAAGACTGCTATTTACTGCTTTTTGCACGTTATTCACTTCTTTGTACCACTTTTCAGGTTTTTCTGATGACAGCTTAGATATGACTGACAATATTGTTTTGTTAACACGCTCTATCTGCCCATTTCCACGGGGAATGCCTGTTGTTGTCTGAATATGCTGAATGTCGCTTGCTATACAAAATTCTTCGAATGCTTTTGATGTAAAAGCTGGGCCCTTGTCACTAATAATACGCTTTGGGTTGCCAAAAATCGACTGCCAACATTCCAATTTATTTAAAACTTCGTCTACACCCGTTGACTTAGTAGGATATAACCATATGAATTTACTGAATCCATCTACTACCCCAAAAATATATTTGTATTGCTTTGCTGTAGAGTCCATCGGACCGAGGTGATCAATATGAATCGTACACAAAGGCTGCTCACCTTTATCTATACACTCCAAAAACCCTTCAAGTTTTCCTTGCTTTTTGTTGTAAAGTATGCATTTAATACAATTTCGTATCACGTTATTTACTTTATTTTCCAAATGTGGTATAAAGTATTTTTGTTTTATTTGATGAACTGTCTTTACTGTTCCGAAATGGCCGTTTTCATGAATTTTAGTAATGATTTCTTTTTCCATTAAACGTGGTACCACAAAAACACAATTCCCATCCATCTCTTTACACAATACTCCACCTAACATTTTAAAATTTTCATAGGGGTGAAGTTTCAGGATTTCTATAATAGCTTTTAGTGAGCTATCAGTGTTTTGTGCTTTCTGTAGACGACATTTTAAATCTTCTTCTAAGCTAACGACGTTAACCGCATGCCTACTGAGTGCATCAACGTGGCTCATTCTATCACCTTTTCGATGTCTTAAGTCAAATTGAAAATCTTGCATATACATAATGTAACGGGAAATTGATGGCTGTAAATCATCTTTGTTTGATGTTTGTTTAAAAGCTAAACAGTCAGTGACCAAAACAAACTCCACACCCAATAAGTAGTGACGTAACTTTTTCATAGCTAAAAATGCTGCTTTGATTTCCAAATGGTGGCTATGAAGATTACGTTCCGTATCAGATGTCTTCCTGCTGTAATAATATACCGGATGCCATTTCTCATCAAATTGCTGGAATAAAATTG
This sequence comes from Germaria angustata, assembly GCA_963681545.1. Classification (NCBI taxonomy): domain Eukaryota; kingdom Metazoa; phylum Arthropoda; class Insecta; order Diptera; family Tachinidae; genus Germaria; species Germaria angustata. The sequence continues at coordinate 76,100,047 of OY813000.1, read as the reverse complement.
CTCCAAAACCCAGACTTGACGCATCCGTATGCAATTCTGTATTGAGCTCTCTGTTGTATATTCTTAATACAGGTTGACTTGTTAAAACTTTCTTTAGAGTTTCGATGGCCTTTTTGACTTCTTTATCGATCACAAATTGAACATTCTTTTTAAGTAGGTTTGTTAGAGGCCTAGCAATAACAGAGTAGTTTTGAATAAACTTTCTAAAAAATCCTGTTAGTCCCAGGAACGACTGAACATTTCTGATTGATTTTGGTTCAGGAAAATTTTTAACTGCTTTTAGTTTTTCTTCACTGGGCTTAACTGTGCCAAGTTCGATAACCATTCCTAAAAATTCTACTCGCCTCTGCAAAAATTTGCACTTCTTCCAATTGATTTCTAAATTATTTTCAGCTGCCACCTTTAGTGTCTTTTCCAAATATTTCATGCTAGTAACGTTGTCTTTCGCATACAATATTATATCGTCCATATAAATTTTCATAATATTTTCGTTAACCAGCTCACGAAAGATTGTATTAATGAATCGTATAAAAGCAGATGGCGAGTTACAAAAGCCAAACGGAGCAAAATTAAATTCATAAATACCTTGTCTTGTAACAAACGCTGTAAACTTCTTGCTTTGTTCTTCAATAGGTACATGCAAAAACGCACTTTTAATGTCCAAGACACTAAACACAACCGAATCTGAAAGGCTGTCTATTAGGTCATCCATGTTCGGCACGGGAAAACGATCTTTGAGACAAATTTTATTTAGTCTTCGGTAATCAATGCACACCCTTTTTGAACCATCTTTTTTATTAGCTAGGACTACTCGACTACAGTATTGTGAGGTGGATTTACGAACTTTACCGCTATTAAGCCACTCTTCTACTTGATCATCAATGATTTTTTGTTCCGATTGAGGCAAACGGCTTGGAGATGAGTATATTGGATTCTCTTTTTCTAAAATTATTTTCATAATAATCGGACTTTTTACATTTTGTTGCGGCACATAGTTTTTTATAATTTTTTCAATATCTTTTGCGTACGCACTTGGCGCAACCACATCGTAATCACTTTCTACGTTAATGTTCATAATTTTGTTGCATTCATTTTCAACTGATGATTTTATAACCGAATGAAATGTATATCCTCTTTCGTCTGATATATATCTGAATTTATTTAACACGTCCAAGCCAATTACAACATTGTAACTTATCGATTTATCCGGCACAATGACTAAATTATGGCTCACCGAATGGCCGTCGATATTTGAGTTTACTTCGACAATACCTTTTGGTATAGTTATAGCACCTCCGAACCCGATTATTTCCCTATTATACGGTTTGAACTTTTTATTTATATTTTTATTAAAAATGCTTTCTTTTATCAACGAAATGTCGGCACCACTATCGATTAGAGACTCAAAAAATTTGCCATTAATTTCTATATTTTTTAATATTGTTTTATTAACAGTACAGTTCACTCTAACAATATTTTGCTCATTGCAGTTTTTTGCTATATGTCCTGTTTTATTGCATTTAAAACACTTTGGGCCATTTTGTGTACATTCACTTCTTTTATGGTCCTGAGATCCACAATTAAAGCAACGATAAGGCTTTTCATTACCACTTCTTTTGGTACGAAAGTCATTTGTTTTTATTTCGCATTTGTTTTTGTAAATTCTTTCATAAATTTCGTATTGCTCTTTCAGTTCTTTATAGTTTTTAGCACTGTATAACCCGACTTTATTTTCTGGTCTTCCTCTTATACCGTCCACTGTATAACGTATTATTGACCGCTCATCTACCGCACCATAGGAACCGATTTTCCGCATATGCAACACATATTCAGTTATACTCTCACCTTCTTGTTTTCTACGATCGCGTAGCTGTGCGTGAATTTCGGCACTGGAGTATTCCTTTTGAAATTCTTCTATTAAATGTTTTTTTAACGTAGCATAATCACACACAGTCACTGATTGCAAAAACAAATCCGCCGACTTAACTATCTTATTTCGGGCAAATACGAATTTTTGCACATCACTCCATTCATATGCCTCCGCATTTGCTTCAAAATTTTTGAACCACGCGTCAACTGTCATACCCGTATCTCCCTCAAACACCGGTATTGCCTTTTCAGCATTAGTAAGCGAAAGCATATTTAAAGATAGCTCAAGCGCATCATTTGAATTTTTCGACATAATTGGTTTCTTGTCTTGATTCTCAGATCTGTTAATAATTTTTTCGTTGTCTGTACTTTTATCTTCTTTTCCACTTTCTTCACACTTTTCTATTATATTTAGATCTTCTATTGATTCCTCATTCATATCTTTAGCACTTGAACGAGTTTTTACCATTATTCCTTTTTAGCCTTTCATACTTGAAACTAGAGTTTTTTTTAAGTTTTGCGTTATTCTGCTTCACTTTATATACACTTATGTATTGGATTTTCCTTTGGCTCTTTTTTGTACAAATATGAGTACCGTTTTCTTTACCGTTGATATATTTTTTTCTTGTTTTAATTCTTTTGAAAAACAAAAACTTCTAGAAATTTTTAATTTTTTATTGCTGTTTTAACACTATGTTTTTTTTCTGTGGTTGAGCCCCCAAATGTAGGTAATTAAAAAGAATGGTAGGTTTTATATTTGAGTGATATATGTAATTCAATTCATTTATTGGTAATTTTGTAAATGGTAATTTAATTTGTTAAAATAGGTATATAAAAAAAATTATATTTTGCAATATGATGTCCGTCCGAATTAACGTTTCAACAACTTAGTAATTACTATTCTTAAAACTCTTGACAACTTTACAAATTAATGTTCAATAGCTTGGTAATTTCAATTCTTTAACTTTTAACAACTTTACAACTCTTTCTTGGCTCTCTCAACTCGCACAACTTTACATTTCAACTTTTAATTACCAACTGTCCTTTTTAATTATCTTTTTCTTATCATTTGTCCGTACAAAAATCATTCATGTCAGTGTTGCCAGATTATGTCTTGTGTCTGTCTGTCCGTCTGTTTGTAAAATACCCAAATATCCCACATATATATATACATATATATATATATAAGTTAACGCACAAATTTACTGTTATTATTTCTCATTATTATTTTTGCTTATTATCATTATTATTTCTTATTATCGTCGAATATTGATAATTTTTTTTATTTTTTTTTTTTTAATATTGAAATTGAGAGTGTTATTGTAAAATTTATTTCTTATAAGAGTGAAACATATTTCTGTTTTTATAAACTTCAGTCTCATCGGAACCATTGTCAAAAGCGATCCTCATAGTGGGAAAGCAAACAAAAAAGGAAAAAGAAATAACAAAAGTTAGTTAGAAAATAATTAGAATAATTATAACTTAATAAAAAATAATTGGAACACCACATGTAATAATAATAATTAAGTTAAGTTATTGTTAAAAATAAATAATAAAAAAAATAAATAAACTGAAATAAAAAAAACTTATTCATACTGATTCAATTTTTTGTACGGATCCCATTTAAATATTAAAACCACATAGAGGTTTAACTGGCGCCCAACGTGGGGCCCGTTCAATTCAATTTAGATTCAGTAAATTAATTTTTTTTTCCTTTGTTTGTAATAAGGAAGCGTGAACAATTTAAAAGCAAGAAATACTCTAAACTTTTATTACAATTTAAACGCACACGTGGAAGACTATTGTAGAAAAGGTTATCAAAAATTTATTAAATGATTAACAAAAATTTTAAAAAATAAAAACGCGGAACGATTTTTTTTGCAAGTAAAAAATTATTTAAAAACATCTCAAAAATCTCAAAAAGGGGTAAAAACATAAAATCTAGATCTAATTTCATAATTTTAAAGTCACTTCTAAAATTGAAACTTATGCTGGAGTTAATGTCGACGTCGTTGACGGCGTCTTGACGCCGAAACGAACAGAGAACACTATTTTAACTTTCTCTCCCGCATATACTTATCTCTCTCTTTCACCTCTCAACGCCGAAAAAGTTGAAACAGATTGAACTTTTTCGGCGTCAAATTTCTTACGTCGTTGAGATTAACTGCTCTCATATAATTTCATACGATTCAACTTTTTTTTGACATTTGACGTCGTCGACGACGTCGACATTAACTCCAACATTAAGTGCGAAAACTTAAATTTATCGTAAAAAATTAAAAAATGTGCCCGTTAACCAACTTATAAATTTGTGAAGAAACAGTTAAATTATTAAACCCAAAGGTGTTATTAAAAGAAACGAAATTTCAAAGACTTTTGAAGGTTATAACAAAATACACTTTTTGCTATAAGTTAACTTATAATAAAGAAACCAACAAAAAATCTACAGTTATCGTCATCATATCTCTTCTCTTGCTGGAACTGCAAAAAAATAAAACAAGCAAATAAATGGGAACCAAAATTTAACCTTTTAACTAATCATAATTAAATAGTGAACAGCGAAAATAAAAATGAAAAAAATTTTGCGTGAAGAGATGATGATTAAAGAGAAAATCAACGAAGAGAATCTTAATTGGTGCTAAAGTGGAGAAGGGAAATATTATTGGAATATTGGTCACAGCAACGTCGTGTTGCTGTTTGTGTGTTGCGTAGAAATGTTGCTGTTATTAACTTTTATTGCTGAGTAAGGTTATGTTAAGTACCAAATTTTTTAATTATGTTATAGCTACTAATTAAATAACTAATACTTAGAAAGTCTCACATTTATAAAACAAACCCTATTAAGTATTTAATGAAAAATAAATATTGAATTAAGTGTAATAAAATTGAAGGATCAGTTTATAAAATTTAAAAGAGGTCAAAAATACAGAACAATAATAGTTTATCTTTCAACTTAAAATAATTACAATTAAATTTAATTTTCTATTACTTCTTTATCACTACGAGTTATCATTATCATTATCATTTATCGTTAGGAGTTATTCCAAACGAATTAATAATAATTAATTGCTGTATTAGGAGTGACAACACAATTAAAGAACTAATTCTATAAATAAGCATACAGTTCTATGAGCGTGGAAGATTTGGTTTTGTACTTAGGACTTTTAAATATAGCTTCTTCAGTGGAAGAGAACATAATGGACGCAGCAACAGTCGAATCATTATTAGAAAATGCTATTTCCCAGGCCACAAATCAAACAAAAAGAATGTTTCAGAGTAGCATAGACGATTTGACCAAAAGATTATCACTTTTGGAGACACCACTTCGTGTAGAAGAGTATAAGCCAATAGAAATAGTACCAGACATCGTTTGCATCGAGTCGCTCGATATTGTGAAATCAATACCTGAATTTGACGGAAATGCCGCAAAATACGTTTCTTGGCGTCAAGCTGCAGTGACTGCCTACAAGTTGTACGAAAATTACGAAGGTAGTTCAAAGTATTACCAAGCAGTGGCAATAATAAAAAATTAAATAGTAGGCCCTGCAGATACTGTCTTAAGTTCATACAATACTGTACTGAATTTTAAGGCTATACTAGCGAGACTCGATTTTTCGTATGGCGATAAAAAAAAGTATTTACACGTTAGAGCAAGAACTCTCAACGCTTAGACAAGGGTCTGGTACTATCTCCATATTTTACAATGAGGTGGAACAAAGATTAACCGCAATACTTAATAAAGTTTTGATGTTAAACGAGGGAAATCATGCTTTAATAGAATCGCTCAGTCAAAAATACCGGGAAAATGCTCTACGAGTTTTCATTTCTGGTTTACGCCGACCTATGTGCGACATATTATTTTCTAGTAGGCCTAGGGACTTGCCCTCTGCTCTCGCTTTGGCGCAAGAGCTAGAGACTAACAATTTACGTTATAATTTCGCTACAAAATTTTGGAATCATTCTATAGGAAACACGTTTAATAGCTCACCGCATTACCAGGTGATAAGGCCAATCCCTTCTCAAGAAGTACAACATCGGTTTCATAATATCTCCCAAAATCAAACAAGATATGAAACTCCACAGCAAAGACAACTCCTTTCCAATAGGAACAGTAATCGGGTTCCTCAAGTCTTATCTAATCGTTCAAGACTATACGAACCCACGGATATTGACCTAAGTACTCGTTTCCACTTTCGGCAACGAAACAATAGCCATCAAAATCTTCAAAATTTCCAACAGCCCATCGCTTCAGAAAGACCTTTAGAATCCATCCGTCAAAGTCAGAACAATTTTCAAAGAATAAATCATTTCAGCCAACATCATAATTTTGAAAACACACATCCTCAAAATTCCTATAATCCAAATTTTAATTCCAATCAGGACGAACATAAGGAAGTTTCTGTTGATAACTTATCTCGGGTTGATCCTTCTGAAAATTGCTTTGCGGATGAGATAAATTTTTTAGACATAGGTCCTTCCTCTCATACATCGAAAGAACAATAGGAGGACGGACGTTAAAACTGCTGATAGATACTGGTACATCGAAAAATTATATAAAAAATTTAGATATCCTAAAGGCTATTAAGCCAATAGAAAGGTCTTTTGTTGTTAAATCGCTACATGGAAATTCTAAAATAGATTCAAAATGCCTAGTAAATTTGCTAAATAATACGTCCTACTTTTTTATACTGCCCGAACTTTCAACATTTGACGGTATAATCGGTTTTGACTTCCTCAAACAAATCAATGCTAAAATTGACTGTGACCAAGGAGTATTGAGACATAAGCATGGCGAAGAGAAACTTTTATTTCACTATTGCGGTGAAGTTAATAAGATCATTATTGATTCCGCTAATCGTAATATTCCACAGCCAATTTTTCAGAAGCTTATGATGATTTTGGAAAGAAATAAGGGTGTTTTTGCCGATCCAAATGAAGCCTTACCCCTTCGCACAGACGTAATAGCCACAATACCTACCGAAACAAACGAACCTATTTATTCCAGATCATATCCCTATCCTTTGGCACTTACGGAGTTTGTTGACAATGAGATTAAAAATTTGTTAGAAAACGGAATCATAAGACCATCTAGATCAGCATATAATAATCCTATATGGATCGTAGATAAAAAAGGTCTTGATGAAACTGGGAAGCAAAAGAAAAGACTTGTGATAGACTTTAGGAAACTAAATTCTAAAACTACAAGCGAGCGTTATCCGATACCCGATACTACCGTAATATTGTCCAATTTAGGAAACGGATGCTTCTTTACGACATTGGATCTCAAGTCCGGATTCCATCAAATAAGCTTGGCGGAAACTGATAGGAAAAAGACAGCCTTTAGTATTAATAATGGCAAGTTTGAGTTTTGTAGGCTTCCTTTCGGACTAAAAAATGCACCTGGTGTTTTCCAAAAAGTAATCGATGATGTCTTACGAGACGAAATTGGTAAAACGTGTCATGTTTATATTGATGACATCATCATTTTCTCTCCAAGTGCTGAAAAACACCTACAAGATATTGACAATATCTTAAAAAGACTTTTCTTGGCAAATATGCGCGTGTCTTGCGACAAATCAAAGTTTTTTCAAAGTTCCGTAGAGTATTTATGTTTTACTGTATGCAAAAATGGAATTAAAACATGCCCAGAAAAGATAAAAGATATTTTAGATTTTCAAGTTCCTCAAACCATTAAAAGCCTCCGATCATTCATAGGATTAGCTAGCTATTATCGCCGTTTTGTTAGAAACTACGCTCAAATCACTAAACCACTTACACAGTACCTGCGTGGTAAAAATGGTAACGTGAGTAGCAAGCAGTCAAAGAATATAGCAGTTAACCTAAGTGACGAAGCTCTTCGAGCATTTCAGAAAATAAAAAATATTCTTGCTTCGGAAGATGTTCTATTGTTGCACCTTGATTACGCCAAACCGTTTGAGCTTACTACTGAAACTTCTTCATCAGCAATAGGAGCGGTTCTGTCTCAGAACGGTAAACCGATTACGATGATTTCAAGAACGTTGTCTCATACTGAGGAGAATTACGCCACCAACGAGCGAGAAATGTTAGCAATCGTGTGGTCTTTTCAGAAATTACGTAATTATTTGCATGGTGCGAGGAACATAAATATTTATACCGACCATCAGCCTCTCTCATTTTCAATTTCTGAAAACAATCCTAATCAGAAAATTAGACGATGGCGCGCTTTTATTGAAGAATTCTCTCCTAAATTTTTCTATAATATAATATAGTGGCCGATGCACTATCTCGGCAATATGTCAACAACCTAGAAGATGAATCCGAGAATGATGACTCAGTGGCAGCAACGATTGGTTCGGAAGCGGAATTAGCTACAACGCAAACAGATACGCAAATGGCTGTAGGAAATTCAGAGTCTGGAGATTCAACAATTCATAGTGAAGAATCTTTGTCCGAAATTATAAAAACGGTATCACACCCAGTTAATTGCTTTAGAAAACAAATTCTTTTAAACAAATCAACAGAGGCTAATATGTCATCTAAAACTATTTTTAAAAATCAAACCAGGCATCTAATAGATTATGTCAATGTGGAAGATATTTTCAAATTTTTAAAAAAAGCCGTAAATTGCCATGTTGTAAATTGTCTGCATGCTGATATTCATATTTTAGGTTTGATTCAAAATAAAGTAATTAATTTATTTCCATCAGTAAAATTTGTTTATACAGAAAAACTCGTGACGGATATTCATAACCAGGATGACCCAAGCAAAATTGTTGTAGCTGAACATAATAGAGCTCACCGTAATATACGTGAAAATTTTAACCAAATATTGCAGCATTATTATTTTCCAAACATCAGAAAGAAACTTATAGCTATTGCTTCAAACTGTAGAACATGCAATGAGTCAAAATATAATAGGCACCCAAAAAAGGCACTTATCGGTCAAACACCTATTCCTGATTATCCTGGTGAAGTTCTACATATGGATATTTTCACAACTGACAAAACTAACTTCATATCTTGTCTTGATAAATTTTCAAAGTTCGCACTCGCCATTTTCATTGAAACGCGTTCGATTGTTGATATTAAAGCCCCTTTGTTAACTATTTTAAATTTTTTTCCTAAAGCTCATACCATCGTTTGTGATAATGAAAAATCATTTAATTCGCAGACTGTAAAGACTCTTCTTATGAATCAGTTTGGCGTTCAAATTTACTCCGTTCCGCCAGCGCACAGCACCAGCAATGGGCAAGTGGAAAGGCTTCACAGTACAATAGGGGAAATATCGCGATGTTTAAAATCCGAAGGGCACTACACCGACACGAAGGAATTGATTCTCATTTCCATTGCAAAATATAATAGTACAATCCATTCAATAATTGGTCTTAGGCCGATAGATATTATTAATTCTATTACAGAGGAGTTAAGGCTCACTATAAGGGAAAAACTGTTGAAAGCTCAAGATTATGAACTAAATTATCACAATAGAAATAGACAGAATAAAATTTTTAAGCCCGGAGATAAAGTATTTGTTAAAGTTAACAGGCGGCTAGGAAATAAATTTAGCAAGTTGTATGTTGAAAAGGTTGTTGGAAAAGATTTAGGCTACTCAGTTTTAATTGACAATAGACCGATTCATAAGGATAGTTTAAGATAATGTTAAGATCAAGTTTTAAGTTCAAAATTACCCACGCTATTTAATATTAAAAATAAATTCATTTAAAAAAAAATATTTATAAAATAATTATTATTTATTTAGTTTGGATATGGATTTGTGAAATATTGAAGTTTTGTTATTGATTAAAAAAAACCTTTATTCGATTAAAAATTTATGGTTAACAGTCGGGACACCTGTTCTTCGACGGAGGGGATAGTTAACGCACAATTTTACTGTTATTATTTCTCATTATTATTTTTGCTTATTATCATTATTATTTCTTATTATCGTCGAATATTGATCTCTTTTAATTTTTTTTTATATTGAAATTGAAAGTGTTATTGTAAAATTTATTTCTTATAAGAGTGAAACATATTTCTGTTTTTATAAACTTCAGTCTCATCGGAACCATTGTCAAAAGCGATCCTCATAGTGGGAAAGCAAACAAAAAAGGAAAAAGAAATAACAAAAGTTAGTTAATTAGAATAATTATAACTTAATAAAAAATAATTGGAACACCACATGTAATAATAATAATTTAAGTTGTTATTGTTAAAAATAAATAATAAAAAAATAAATAAACTGAAATAAAAAAACTTATTCATACTGATTAAATTTTTTGTACGGATCCCATTTAAATATTAAAACCACATAGAGGTTTAATTGGCGCCCAACGTGGGGCCCGTTCAATTCAATTTAGATTCAGTAAATTTAATTTTTTTCCTTTGTGTGTAATAAGGAAGCGTGAACAATTTAAAAGCAAGAAATACTCTAAACTTTTATTACAATTCTCAAAAAGGGGTAAAAACATAAAATCTAGATCTAATTTCATAATTTTAAAGTCACTTCTAAAATTGAAACTTAAGTGCGAAAACTTAAATTTATCGTAAAAAATTAAAAAATGTGCCCGTTAACCAACTTATAAATTTGTGAAGAAACAGTTAAATTATTAAACCCAAAGGTGTTATTAAAAGAAACGAAATTTCAAAGACTTTTGAAGGTTATAACAAAATACACTTTTTGCTATAAGTTAACTTATAATAAAGAAACCAACAAAAAATCTACAGTTATCGTCATCATATCTCTTCTCTTGCTGGAACTGCAAAAAAATAAAACAAGCAAATAAATGGGAACCAAAATTTAACCTTTTAACTAATCATAATTAAATAGTGAACAGCGAAAATAAAAATGAAAAAAATTTTGCGTGAAGAGATGATGATTAAAGAGAAAATCAACGAAGAGAATCTTAATTGGTGCTAAAGTGGAGAAGGGAAATATTATTGGAATATTGGTCACAGCAACGTCGTGTTGCTGTTTGTGTGTTGCGTAGAAATGTTGCTGTTATTAACTTTTATTGCTGAGTAAGGTTATGTTAAGTACCAAATTTTTTAATTATGTTATAGCTGCTAATTAAATAACTAATACTTAGAAAGTCTCACATTTATAAAACAAACCCTATTAAGTATTTAATGAAAAATAAATATTGAATTAAGTGTAATAAAATTGAAGGATCAGTTTATAAAATTTAAAAGAGGTCAAAAATACAGAACAATAATAGTTTATCTTTCAACTTAAAATAATTACAATTAAATTTAATTTTCTATTACTTCTTTATCACTACGAGTTATCATTATCATTATCATTTATCGTTAGGAGTTATTCCAAACGAATTAATAATAATTAATTGCTGTATTAGGAGTGACAACACAATTAAAGAACTAATTCTATAAATAAGCATACAGTTCTATGAGCGTGGAAGATTTGGTTTTGTACTTAGGACTTTTAAATATAGCTTCTTCAGTGGAAGAGAACATAATGGACGCAGCAACAGTCGAATCATTATTAGAAAATGCTATTTCCCAGGCCACAAATCAAACAAAAAGAATGTTTCAGAGTAGCATAGACGATTTGACCAAAAGATTATCACTTTTGGAGACACCACTTCGTGTAGAAGAGTATAAGCCAATAGAAATAGTACCAGACATCGTTTGCAACGAGTCGCTCGATATTGTGAAATCAATACCTGAATTTGACGGAAATGCCGCAAAATACGTTTCTTGGCGTCAAGCTGCAGTAACTGCAGATACTGTCTTAAGTTCATACAATACTGTACTGAATTTTAAGGCTATACTAGCGAGACTCGATTTTTCGTATGGCGATAAAAAAAGTATTTACACGTTAGAGCAAGAACTCTCAACGCTTAGACAAGGGTCTGGTACTATCTCTATATTTTACAATGAGGTGGAACAAAGATTAACCGCAATACTTAATAAAGTTTTGATGTTAAACGAGGGAAATCATGCTTTAATAGAATCGCTCAGTCAAAAATACCGGGAAAATGCTCTACGAGTTTTCATTTCTGGTTTACGCCGACCTATGTGCGACATATTATTTTCTAGTAGGCCTAGGGACTTGCCCTCTGCTCTCGCTTTGGCGCAAGAGCTAGAGACTAACAATTTACGTTATAATTTCGCTACAAAATTTTGGAATCATTCTAGAGGAAACACGTTTAATAGCTCACCGCATTACCAGGTGATAAGGCCAAACCCTTCTCAAGAAGTACAACATCGGTTTCATAATATCTCCCAAAATCAAACAAGATATGAAACTCCACAGCAAAGACAACTCCATTCCAATAGAAACAGTAATCGGGTTCCTCAAGTCTTATCTAATCGTTCAAGACTATACGAACCCATGGATATTGACCTAAGTACTCGTTTCCACTTCGGCAACGAAACAATAGCCATCAAAATCTTCAAAATTTCCAACAGCCCATCGCTTCAGAAAGACCTTTAGAATCCATCCGTCAAAGTCAGAACAATTTTCAAAGAATAAATCATTTCAGCCAACATCATAATTTTGAAAACACACATCCTCAAAATTCCTATAATCCAAATTTTAATTCCAATCAGGACGAACATAAGGAAGTTTCTGTTGATAACTTATCTCGGGTTGATCCTTCTGAAAATTGCTTTGCGGATGAGATAAATTTTTTAGACATAGGTCCTTCCTCTCATACATCGAAAGAACAATAGGAGGACGGACGTTAAAACTGCTGATAGATACTGGTACATCGAAAAATTATATAAAAAATTTAGATATCCTAAAGGCTATTAAGCCAATAGAAAGGTCTTTTGTTGTTAAATCGCTACATGGAAATTCTAAAATAGATTCAAAATGCCTAGTAAATTTGCTAAATAATACGTCCTACTTTTTTATACTGCCCGAACTTTCAACATTTGACGGTATAATCGGTTTTGACTTCCTCAAACAAATCAATGCTAAAATTGACTGTGACCAAGGAGTATTGAGACATAAGCATGGCGAAGAGAAACTTTTATTTCACTATTGCGGTGAAGTTAATAAGATCATTATTGATTCCGCTAATCGTAATATTCCACAGCCAATTTTTCAGAAGCTTATGATGATTTTGGAAAGAAATAAGGGTGTTTTTGCCGATCCAAATGAAGCCTTACCCCTTCGCACAGACGTAATAGCCACAATACCTACCGAAACAAACGAACCTATTTATTCCAGATCATATCCCTATCCTTTGGCACTTACGGAGTTTGTTGACAATGAGATTAAAAATTTGTTAGAAAACGGAATCATAAGACCATCTAGATCAGCATATAATAATCCTATATGGATCGTAGATAAAAAAGGTCTTGATGAAACTGGGAAGCAAAAGAAAAGACTTGTGATAGACTTTAGGAAACTAAATTCTAAAACTACAAGCGAGCGTTATCCGATACCCGATACTACCGTAATATTGTCCAATTTAGGAAACGGATGCTTCTTTACGACATTGGATCTCAAGTCCGGATTCCATCAAATAAGCTTGGCGGAAGCTGATAGGAAAAAGACAGCCTTTAGTATTAATAATGGCAAGTTTGAGTTTTGTAGGCTTCCTTTCGGACTAAAAAATGCACCTGGTGTTTTCCAAAAAGTAATCGATGATGTCTTACGAGACGAAATTGGTAAAACGTGTCATGTTTATATTGATGACATCATCATTTTCTCTCCAAGTGCTGAAAAACACCTACAAGATATTGACAATATCTTAAGAAGACTTTTCTTGGCAAATATGCGCGTGTCTTGCGACAAATCAAAGTTTTTTCAAAGTTCCGTAGAGTATTTAGGTTTTACTGTATGCAAAAATGGAATTAAAACATGCCCAGAAAAGATAAAAGATATTTTAGATTTTCAAGTTCCTCAAACCATTAAAAGCCTCCGATCATTCATAGGATTAGCTGGCTATTATCGCCGTTTTGTTAGAAACTACGCTCAAATCACTAAACCACTTACACAGTACCTGCGTGGTAAAAATGGTAACGTGAGTAGCAAGCAGTCAAAGAATATAGCAGTTAACCTAAGTGACGAAGCTCTTCGAGCATTTCAGAAAATAAAAAATATTCTTGCTTCGGAAGATGTTCTATTGTTGCACCTTGATTACGCCAAACCGTTTGAGCTTACTACTGAAACTTCTTCATCAGCAATAGGAGCGGTTCTGTCTCAGAACGGTAAACCGATTACGATGATTTCAAGAACGTTGTCTCATACTGAGGAGAATTACGCCACCAACGAGCGAGAAATGTTAGCAATCGTGTGGTCTTTTCAGAAATTACGTAATTATTTGCATGGTGCGAGGAACATAAATATTTATACCGACCATCAGCCTCTCTCATTTTCAATTTCTGAAAACAATCCTAATCAGAAAATTAGAAGAATTCTCTCCTAAATTTTTCTATAAGCCAGGAAAAGATAATATAGTGGCCGATGCACTATCTCGGCAATATGTCAACAACCTAGAAGATGAATCCGAGAATGATGACTCAGTGGCAGCAACGATTGCTTCGGAAGCGGAATTAGCTACAACGCAAACAGATACGCAAATGGCTGTAGGAAATTCAGAGTCTGGAGATTCAACAATTCATAGTGAAGAATCTTTGTCCGAAATTATAAAAACGGTATCACACCCAGTTAATTGCTTTAGAAAACAAATTCTTTTAAACAAATCAACAGAGGCTAATATGTCATCTAAAACTATTTTTAAAAATCAAACCAGGCATCTAATAGATTATGTCAATGTGGAAGATATTTTCAAATTTTTAAAAAAAGCCGTAAATTGCCATGTTGTAAATTGTCTGCATGCTGATATTCATATTTTAGGTTTGATTCAAAATAAAGTAATTAATTTATTTCCATCAGTAAAATTTGTTTATACAGAAAAACTCGTGACGGATATTCATAACCAGGATGACCCAAGCAAAATTGTTGTAGCTGAACATAATAGAGCTCACCGTAATATACGTGAAAATTTTAACCAAATATTGCAGCATTATTATTTTCCAAACATCAGAAAGAAACTTATAGCTATTGCTTCAAACTGTAGAACATGCAATGAGTCAAAATATAATAGGCACCCAAAAAAGGCACTTATCGGTCAAACACCTATTCCTGATTATCCTGGTGAAGTTCTACATATGGATATTTTCACAACTGACAAAACTAACTTCATATCTTGTCTTGATAAATTTTCAAAGTTCGCACTCGCCATTTTCATTGAAACGCGTTCGATTGTTGATATTAAAGCCCCTTTGTTAACTATTTTAAATTTTTTTCCTAAAGCTCATACCATCGTTTGTGATAATGAAAAATCATTTAATTCGCAGACTGTAAAGACTCTTCTTATGAATCAGTTTGGCGTTCAAATTTACTCCGTTCCGCCAGCGCACAGCACCAGCAATGGGCAAGTGGAAAGGCTTCACAGTACAATAGGGGAAATATCGCGATGTTTAAAATCCGAAGGGCACTACACCGACACGAAGGAATTGATTATCATTTCCATTGCAAAATATAATAGTACAATCCATTCAATAATTGGTCTTAGGCCGATAGATATTATTAATTCTATTACAGAGGAGTTAAGGCTCACTATAAGGGAAAAACTGTTGAAAGCTCAAGATTATGAACTAAATTATCACAATAGAAATAGACAGAATAAAATTTTTAAGCCCGGAGATAAAGTATTTGTTAAAGTTAACAGGCGGCTAGGAAATAAATTTAGCAAGTTGTATGTTGAAAAGGTTGTTGGAAAAGATTTAGGCTACTCAGTTTTAATTGACAATAGACCGATTCATAAGGATAGTTTAAGATAATGTTAAGATCAAGTTTTAAGTTCAAAATTACCCACGCTATTTAATATTAAAAATAAATTCATTTAAAAAAAAATATTTATAAAATAATTATTATTTATTTAGTTTGGATATGGATTTGTGAAATATTGAAGTTTTGTTATTGATTAAAAAAAACCTTTATTCGATTAAAAATTTATGGTTAACAGTCGGGACACCTGTTCTTCGACGGAGGGGATAGTTAACGCACAATTTTACTGTTATTATTTCTCATTATTATTTTTGCTTATTATCATTATTATTTCTTATTATCGTCGAATATTGATCTCTTTTAATTTTTTTTTATATTGAAATTGAAAGTGTTATTGTAAAATTTATTTCTTATAAGAGTGAAACATATTTCTGTTTTTATAAACTTCAGTCTCATCGGAACCATTGTCAAAAGCGATCCTCATAGTGGGAAAGCAAACAAAAAAGGAAAAAGAAATAACAAAAGTTAGTTAATTAGAATAATTATAACTTAATAAAAAATAATTGGAACACCACATGTAATAATAATAATTTAAGTTGTTATTGTTAAAAATAAATAATAAAAAAATAAATAAACTGAAATAAAAAAACTTATTCATACTGATTAAATTTTTTGTACGGATCCCATTTAAATATTAAAACCACATAGAGGTTTAATTGGCGCCCAACGTGGGGCCCGTTCAATTCAATTTAGATTCAGTAAATTTAATTTTTTTCCTTTGTGTGTAATAAGGAAGCGTGAACAATTTAAAAGCAAGAAATACTCTAAACTTTTATTACAATTCTCAAAAAGGGGTAAAAACATAAAATCTAGATCTAATTTCATAATTTTAAAGTCACTTCTAAAATTGAAACTTAAGTGCGAAAACTTAAATTTATCGTAAAAAATTAAAAAATGTGCCCGTTAACCAACTTATAAATTTGTGAAGAAACAGTTAAATTATTAAACCCAAAGGTGTTATTAAAAGAAACGAAATTTCAAAGACTTTTGAAGGTTATAACAAAATACACTTTTTGCTATAAGTTAACTTATAATAAAGAAACCAACAAAAAATCTACAGTTATCGTCATCATATCTCTTCTCTTGCTGGAACTGCAAAAAAATAAAACAAGCAAATAAATGGGAACCAAAATTTAACCTTTTAACTAATCATAATTAAATAGTGAACAGCGAAAATAAAAATGAAAAAAATTTTGCGTGAAGAGATGATGATTAAAGAGAAAATCAACGAAGAGAATCTTAATTGGTGCTAAAGTGGAGAAGGGAAATATTATTGGAATATTGGTCACAGCAACATCGTGTTGCTGTTTGTGTGTTGCGTAGAAATGTTGCTGTTATTAACTTTTATTGCTGAGTAAGGTTATGTTAAGTACCAAATTTTTTAATTATGTTATAGCTGCTAATTAAATAACTAATACTTAGAAAGTCTCACATTTATAAAACAAACCCTATTAAGTATTTAATGAAAAATAAATATTGAATTAAGTGTAATAAAATTGAAGGATCAGTTTATAAAATTTAAAAGAGGTCAAAAATACAGAACAATAATAGTTTATCTTTCAACTTAAAATAATTACAATTAAATTTAATTTTCTATTACTTCTTTATCACTACGAGTTATCATTATCATTATCATTTATCGTTAGGAGTTATTCCAAACGAATTAATAATAATTAATTGCTGTATTAGGAGTGACAACACAATTAAAGAACTAATTGTATAAATAAGCATACAGTTCTATGAGCGTGGAAGATTTGGTTTTGTACTTAGGACTTTTAAATATAGCTTCTTCAGTGGAAGAGAACATAATGGACGCAGCAACAGTCGAATCATTATTAGAAAATGCTATTTCCCAGGCCACAAATCAAACAAAAAGAATGTTTCAGAGTAGCATAGACGATTTGACCAAAAGATTATCACTTTTGGAGACACCACTTCGTGTAGAAGAGTATAAGCCAATAGAAATAGTACCAGACATCGTTTGCAACGAGTCGCTCGATATTGTGAAATCAATACCTGAATTTGACGGAAATGCCGCAAAATACGTTTCTTGGCGTCAAGCTGCAGTGACTGCCTACAAGTTGTACGAAAATTACGAAGGTAGTTCAAAGTATTACCAAGCAGTGGCA
The DNA here is from genome assembly GCA_963681545.1 of Germaria angustata. Lineage (NCBI taxonomy): Eukaryota > Metazoa > Arthropoda > Insecta > Diptera > Tachinidae > Germaria > Germaria angustata. The sequence goes on along the minus strand of OY813000.1, from coordinate 76,082,242 downwards.
ATAATAAAAAATAAAATAGTAGGCCCTGCAGATACTGTCTTAAGTTCATACAATACTGTACTGAATTTTAAGGCTATACTAGCGAGACTCGATTTTTCGTATGGCGATAAAAAAAAGTATTTACACGTTAGAGCAAGAACTCTCAACGCTTAGACAAGGGTCTGGTACTATCTCCATATTTTACAATGAGGTGGAACAAAGATTAACCGCAATACTTAATAAAGTTTTGATGTTAAACGAGGGAAATCATGCTTTAATAGAATCGCTCAGTCAAAAATACCGGGAAAATGCTCTACGAGTTTTCATTTCTGGTTTACGCCGACCTATGTGCGACATATTATTTTCTAGTAGGCCTAGGGACTTGCCCTCTGCTCTCGCTTTGGCGCAAGAGCTAGAGACTAACAATTTACGTTATAATTTCGCTACAAAATTTTGGAATCATTCTATAGGAAACACGTTTAATAGCTCACCGCATTACCAGGTGATAAGGCCAATCCCTTCTCAAGAAGTACAACATCGGTTTCATAATATCTCCCAAAATCAAACAAGATATGAAACTCCACAGCAAAGACAACTCCTTTCCAATAGGAACAGTAATCGGGTTCCTCAAGTCTTATCTAATCGTTCAAGACTATACGAACCCACGGATATTGACCTAAGTACTCGTTTCCACTTTCGGCAACGAAACAATAGCCATCAAAATCTTCAAAATTTCCAACAGCCCATCGCTTCAGAAAGACCTTTAGAATCCATCCGTCAAAGTCAGAACAATTTTCAAAGAATAAATCATTTCAGCCAACATCATAATTTTGAAAACACACATCCTCAAAATTCCTATAATCCAAATTTTAATTCCAATCAGGACGAACATAAGGAAGTTTCTGTTGATAACTTATCTCGGGTTGATCCTTCTGAAAATTGCTTTGCGGATGAGATAAATTTTTTAGACATAGGTCCTTCCTCTCATACATCGAAAGAACAATAGGAGGACGGACGTTAAAACTGCTGATAGATACTGGTACATCGAAAAATTATATAAAAAATTTAGATATCCTAAAGGCTATTAAGCCAATAGAAAGGTCTTTTGTTGTTAAATCGCTACATGGAAATTCTAAAATAGATTCAAAATGCCTAGTAAATTTGCTAAATAATACGTCCTACTTTTTTATACTGCCCGAACTTTCAACATTTGACGGTATAATCGGTTTTGACTTCCTCAAACAAATCAATGCTAAAATTGACTGTGACCAAGGAGTATTGAGACATAAGCATGGCGAAGAGAAACTTTTATTTCACTATTGCGGTGAAGTTAATAAGATCATTATTGATTCCGCTAATCGTAATATTCCACAGCCAATTTTTCAGAAGCTTATGATGATTTTGGAAAGAAATAAGGGTGTTTTTGCCGATCCAAATGAAGCCTTACCCCTTCGCACAGACGTAATAGCCACAATACCTACCGAAACAAACGAACCTATTTATTCCAGATCATATCCCTATCCTTTGGCACTTACGGAGTTTGTTGACAATGAGATTAAAAATTTGTTAGAAAACGGAATCATAAGACCATCTAGATCAGCATATAATAATCCTATATGGATCGTAGATAAAAAAGGTCTTGATGAAACTGGGAAGCAAAAGAAAAGACTTGTGATAGACTTTAGGAAACTAAATTCTAAAACTACAAGCGAGCGTTATCCGATACCCGATACTACCGTAATATTGTCCAATTTAGGAAACGGATGCTTCTTTACGACATTGGATCTCAAGTCCGGATTCCATCAAATAAGCTTGGCGGAAACTGATAGGAAAAAGACAGCCTTTAGTATTAATAATGGCAAGTTTGAGTTTTGTAGGCTTCCTTTCGGACTAAAAAATGCACCTGGTGTTTTCCAAAAAGTAATCGATGATGTCTTACGAGACGAAATTGGTAAAACGTGTCATGTTTATTTTTGTGATATTCTTCCGACGGGGTTTGTTTGAATTTGGAACGATTTTCCGTCATCCCACGTCAAATTTGGTTTATGAACAGACCGGTTTCGGCTTTGTGCCATCTTCAGTATTCGAGAACACTGAAGATGGCACAAAGCCGAAACCGGTCTGTTCATAAACCAAATTTGACGTGGGATGACGGAAAATCGTTCCAAATGTCATGTTTATATTGATGACATCATCATTTTCTCTCCAAGTGCTGAAAAACACCTACAAGATATTGACAATATCTTAAAAAGACTTTTCTTGGCAAATATGCGCGTGTCTTGCGACAAATCAAAGTTTTTTCAAAGTTCCGTAGAGTATTTATGTTTTACTGTATGCAAAAATGGAATTAAAACATGCCCAGAAAAGATAAAAGATATTTTAGATTTTCAAGTTCCTCAAACCATTAAAAGCCTCCGATCATTCATAGGATTAGCTAGCTATTATCGCCGTTTTGTTAGAAACTACGCTCAAATCACTAAACCACTTACACAGTACCTGCGTGGTAAAAATGGTAACGTGAGTAGCAAGCAGTCAAAGAATATAGCAGTTAACCTAAGTGACGAAGCTCTTCGAGCATTTCAGAAAATAAAAAATATTCTTGCTTCGGAAGATGTTCTATTGTTGCACCTTGATTACGCCAAACCGTTTGAGCTTACTACTGAAACTTCTTCATCAGCAATAGGAGCGGTTCTGTCTCAGAACGGTAAACCGATTACGATGATTTCAAGAACGTTGTCTCATACTGAGGAGAATTACGCCACCAACGAGCGAGAAATGTTAGCAATCGTGTGGTCTTTTCAGAAATTACGTAATTATTTGCATGGTGCGAGGAACATAAATATTTATACCGACCATCAGCCTCTCTCATTTTCAATTTCTGAAAACAATCCTAATCAGAAAATTAGAAGAATTCTCTCCTAAATTTTTCTATAAGCCAGGAAAAGATAATATAGTGGCCGATGCACTATCTCGGCAATATGTCAACAACCTAGAAGATGAATCCGAGAATGATGACTCAGTGGCAGCAACGATTGGTTCGGAAGCGGAATTAGCTACAACGCAAACAGATACGCAAATGGCTGTAGGAAATTCAGAGTCTGGAGATTCAACAATTCATAGTGAAGAATCTTTGTCCGAAATTATAAAAACGGTATCACACCCAGTTAATTGCTTTAGAAAACAAATTCTTTTAAACAAATCAACAGAGGCTAATATGTCATCTAAAACTATTTTTAAAAATCAAACCAGGCATCTAATAGATTATGTCAATGTGGAAGATATTTTCAAATTTTTAAAAAAAGCCGTAAATTGCCATGTTGTAAATTGTCTGCATGCTGATATTCATATTTTAGGTTTGATTCAAAATAAAGTAATTAATTTATTTCCATCAGTAAAATTTGTTTATACAGAAAAACTCGTGACGGATATTCATAACCAGGATGACCCAAGCAAAATTGTTGTAGCTGAACATAATAGAGCTCACCGTAATATACGTGAAAATTTTAACCAAATATTGCAGCATTATTATTTTCCAAACATCAGAAAGAAACTTATAGCTATTGCTTCAAACTGTAGAACATGCAATGAGTCAAAATATAATAGGCACCCAAAAAAGGCACTTATCGGTCAAACACCTATTCCTGATTATCCTGGTGAAGTTCTACATATGGATATTTTCACAACTGACAAAACTAACTTCATATCTTGTATAAATTTATAATAAATTTTCAAAGTTCGCACTCGCCATTTTCATTGAAACGCGTTCGATTGTTGATATTAAAGCCCCTTTGTTAACTATTTTAAATTTTTTTCCTAAAGCTCATACCATCGTTTGTGATAATGAAAAATCATTTAATTCGCAGACTGTAAAGACTCTTCTTATGAATCAGTTTGGCGTTCAAATTTACTCCGTTCCGCCAGCGCACAGCACCAGCAATGGGCAAGTGGAAAGGCTTCACAGTACAATAGGGGAAATATCGCGATGTTTAAAATCCGAAGGGCACTACACCGACACGAAGGAATTGATTCTCATTTCCATTGCAAAATATAATAGTACAATCCATTCAATAATTGGTCTTAGGCCGATAGATATTATTAATTCTATTACAGAGGAGTTAAGGCTCACTATAAGGGAAAAACTGTTGAAAGCTCAAGATTATGAACTAAATTATCACAATAGAAATAGACAGAATAAAATTTTTAAGGCCGGAGATAAAGTATTTGTTAAAGTTAACAGGCGGCTAGGAAATAAATTTAGCAAGTTGTATGTTGAAAAGGTTGTTGAAAAAGATTTAGGCTACTCAGTTTTAATTGACAATAGACCGATTCATAAGGATAGTTTAAGATAATGTTAAGATCAAGTTTTAAGTTCAAAATTACCCACGCAATTTAATATTAAAAATAAATTTATTTAAAAAAAAAATATTTATAAAATAATTATTATTTATTTAGTTTGGATATGGATTTGTGAAATATTGAAGTTTTGTTATTGATTAAAAAAAACCTTTATTCGATTAAAAATTTATGGTTAACAGTCGGGACACCTGTTCTTCGACGGAGGGGATAGTTAACGCACAATTTTACTGTTATTATTTCTCATTATTATTTTTGCTTATTATCATTATTATTTCTTATTATCGTCGAATATTGATCTCTTTTAATTTTTTTTTATATTGAAATTGAGAGTGTTATTGTAAAATTTATTTCTTATAAGAGTGAAACATATTTCTGTTTTTATAAACTTCAGTCTCATCGGAACCATTGTCAAAAGCGATCCTCACAGTGGGAAAGCAAACAAAAAAGGAAAAAGAAATAACAAAAGTTAGTTAATTAGAATAATTATAACTTAATAAAAAATAATTGGAACACCACATGTAATAATAATAATTTAAGTTAAGTTATTGTTAAAAATAAATAATAAAAAAATAAATAAACTGAAATAAAAAAACTTATTCATACTGATTCAATTTTTTGTACGGATCCCATTTAAATATTAAAACCACATAGAGGTTTCACTTATATATATATATTTAAGATACAGTCTTGTTGAACCTTCGTAGTGAACAGACGTGTTAGCGGAGTTTTTTTTTCACATACTAAGCAAACAAAAATACAAACAAAAAAAAAATATTCGTAATAAGTACTGATTCGTAATAAGTACAGTTTTTGTTAATTTTGCTTTACTTGCATTAATAATATTTTTCGTATAAACTGAAACAACAAAAAAACAAAAAACACAAACAAAGTGACTGAGGAATACTCTGCATGAGTACCTCAAAAACAAAAAATTGTGAAGTGAGTTCTAACGGCAGAAATGCCTATTTTACTGTGAGTTCTGAAGCTCTTAATGCAAACAATAAAAAGAAAAAATTGGATGACAGTCTTTTTCTAACGGCAAAGCCAATTTTACGTGAGCGATCAAATTCGCTTACTCCGATGCCAAGTAGTGATTCGGTAATATTACCATTGCCTAGTTCATCGTTATTTAAGTCAGCGCCATTATCCGCTCTGGGCTCGTGTTCATCACTTAACCCAGTTATCACAATGGACGATAATATTCAAAAACCTAAAGTGCCTGTCGGAATGGACAGATATGTAACGGTAGTAAAGCGCGGGCGAAGCCCAAATTCATCCAAAATCTCATCTGTTCCGAAAATATCCAGAGACAACGACGCCGCCTCAGCTAATCGTCAAAACCGGTTTAAAATATTACAAGATGACAGCGATAAACCCGAAGAATCTTCGAAAAAAACTTCAAAACCACCACCAATCTATCTGAGACAAAAAAACTCGAACACACTTATTAAAAAACTAATCTCGGCCATTGGTGAAAAGTCATTTCACATTGTTCCAATAAAACGTGGTAACATTGATGAAACAAAAGTTCAAATATATGATGAAAAAGACTTCCGCAAAATGGTTAACGAATTCGAAAAAAATAAAACAAGTTTCTACACATTCCAGCTTAAGAGTGCTAAAGGCCTACAGATCGTATTGAAAGGCATAGATTCTTATGTAGTTCCTGAGGAAATTAAAGATGCTCTCACCCTCCAGGGATTTAAGGTAAAGAATGTCTCTAACATAATAAACAGGGAGAAGATCCCCCAACCCTTATTTCGCGTTGAATTGGAGCCAAATGATATAAAATTGAAGAAAAATGAGACCCATCCAATTTATAATTTAAAATATCTGTTATACCGGAAAATTACAGTCGAAGAACCACACAAGCGCTCAGGACCCGTACAGTGCCATAATTGTCAAGAATATGGCCATACGAAAACTTATTGCAAATTACCGTCTGTTTGTGTTGTGTGCGGTGAATTACACAACACTGCTATTTGCAATAAGTCGAAGGACCAGAAGGAAAAAAAGTGCAGTAATTGTGGAGGTAATCACACTGCTAACTACAGAGGATGTCCTGTATTCTCTTTTGTGAAACAAGCTATGACCCAAAAGCCTCAAGTAACTCCAGCTCAAGCAGGAAATACGTACTCCGCTACTCATCCCCTAATGGCCCAACCAATCACTTCACATGTATCGTATGCTGACGCTGTGAAGATCAACTCTATTCCCGTTCATAAAGTGTCACCACCAAACAATACAACAAACGCAAATGCAAGCTTTAATTTCAATCGCCTTGAAGCTACTATTGATAATCTGGTGCAAACTATAAGCAACTTTACGACAAATATGACTAGCATGATGCAAGAAATGCTGCGAATGCAGAACACTCTGCTTCTAGCATTAGTTAACAAGCCATGAACACGTTAAAGTTATGTTTCTGGAACGCTAACGGCATTCGCCAACATAGAAACGAACTAGAGCACTTCCTCACGGTGAAGAATATTGATGTAATGTTGGTATCTGAGACTCATTTGACTTCGAGAAGCCTTTTTAAAATGAGTGGCTACACCTTATATGATACAAAGGACCCGAGAGGAAGAGCATGTGGAGGATCAGCAATTCTAATAAAGTCAAGACTCAAGCACTATATTCTTGAGAACACTTGTGAAGACCATCTACAAGCAACAAATATTTGCATCGAAAATTTTTGTTCAAATCTTGTGCTTTCATCAGTTTACTCCCCTCCCAGATTTTCAATCAGTGAAGATCAACACAAGGATTTTTACAAAACTCTTGGCCCTTGTTTCGTAGCAGCTGGAGACTACAATGCAAAGCATACGTTCTGGGGGTCGCGTCTTATTACTCCTAGAGGTCGAGCATTGTTCAACACAATTTCAAAAATGGATTTGGATGTCATTTCTAGTGGGGAGCCCACTTACTGGCCTACTGACATACAAAAAATTCCGGATGTTATAGATTTTGGGGTCATGAAAAATATCCCTAGGGATTTAATTCATGTTGAAGCTTCACATGATCTCTCCTCCGATCACTCTCCCACGATCGTTACAATTTGTAGCCCACTAAGAAGTGACTTACCTGACCCATATGTGAAGATGATACATCGTGTTAACTGGCTGGGGTTCAAAAAATATCTCAGTAGTCATTGTACGGAAAACATCAGGCTTAAAACTCCCGATGATATTGAACTTAACATTGCCAATCTTACCGAGAATATTAAACAGGCTGCTAAACATGCCACTACCTCCCATCCGCAGACTGGGTTTAATAGAATTTATTCTGCGGACATTGAACGTCTCGTATGTGAAAAAAGAAGAGCTAGAAGGGAATGGCAACAGCACAGATCGCCCCAACATAAAATCAGACTTAGAGAATGCACTAAACGACTCCAAGAGTTGCTTTCAGCTGAAAAATCTGCTTCTCTTAAGAACTACCTGGAAGGTCTCGATGTCACTGCAGCATCTAATTACTCCTTGTGGCGCGCTGCTAAAAAGCTTAAAACACCCGTTGAGTCTAAACCACCCCTGCGCACTTCTACCGGAGGTTGGGCAAGAACTAATACTGAAAAAGGTAACATATTAGCTGGTCATTTAAAAGACGTATTTACCCCAAACACATGTACTGGTGCTGTTGATTTGCCGAGCGTAGTTGCTCTACCCCCTCGACCTATAAAGTTTAAGATGCTTTATGTACAAAAACTAATTGCTGAAACCAATCCAAAGAAGGCCCCGGGTATTGATGGAATTAGTAACAAGATGCTGATGCAGTTGCCTCGTATTGCTATTAGAATCCTGTTATTTATTTTTAATGGCATTTTACGACTGGAGTATTACCCACACAGCTGGAAACTTGCCATGGTCAAAATGATTCCAAAGGCGGGTAAAGATCTTACCAAGGCTGAGTCATATAGGCCAATAAGTTTGCTGTCAACAATTTCGAAGCTCTTTGAAAAACTTCTCATGACAAAATTGTCCCCAATTCTAGCTGATAATGGATGCATACCGGACCATCAATTTGGTTTTAGAAGTCAGCACAGCACCATTGAACAATGTCATAGATTGGTTCATTTCATAAGAAGAACATTTGAAGAAAGAAAGTATTGTTCTTCCCTATTTATTGATGTCTCTCAGGCATTTGATAAAGTGTGGCATGAAGGCCTAATTCTAAAATTGAAGACATATCTACCAATAAACATTGTAAATCTTTTGGAAAGTTACATTATTGCCCGGAAGTTCACTGTCGTGGAAGGAGACTTCATGAGTGTGCCCGAAACCATTTCATCTGGGGTGCCTCAGGGGAGTATACTGGGGCCAGTTTTGTATTTGATTTATACCTGTGATATGCCTTTGAGCAGTAATATCCTCACCTCTACATTTGCCGATGATACAGCCTGCCTTAGTATGCATGAAAACCCTCACGAGGCATCCCGTTATCTTCAGCAACATATTAACCTGTTGGAATTGTGGTTGAACTTATGGAGAATAAAAGTAAATGAACAAAAGTGTGTTCATGTTACATTTACCCTACGAAGAGATACTTGTTCCCCCATTCAAATCAACAATCAAGTTGTTCCTCAACATTCACATGTGAAATATCTTGGTATTCACCTCGACCGACGGCTTACATGGAAACACCACATTGACTCTAAGCTGACACAAATGAAGCTTAAATTAACCCAGATACATTGGCTGATTGGTAGAAATTCTACCCTCAGTCTAGATTGTAAACTTTTAATATACAAGTCGCTTTTGAAGCCGATATGGTGTTACGGAATTCAGCTATGGGGCACTGCTTCAGCTTCCAATGTAGAGAGAATCCAACGAATGCAAAACAAAATATTAAGGTTAATAACTACGGCTCCATGGTACTTGAAAAATTCTATTTTACATCGTGATTTAAATATGCCACTTGTGACCGCTGAAATTGCAAAATATGCTGGAAAATATTTAACAAAACTCGAGTTCCATCCTAATCCCCTTGCTCGTAACATCTTGAACTTTCCTGGACACATCCGCTTAAAAAAGAGGGACACTACGGCATTAATACGCAACTCTCCAGATGAAATTCTTTGAAAATATTTTTTGTGCGTAACATGAATTTTATGTATTATTAATTATTATCACTAAGTTTATGTCCGACACTGGTTGGGCCTAATAATTATTTATATATTTAAGATTTGAACACTTATTGTTAGTTCAATTATTTGAAGATACAATAAACATATATTAGCGTGAAAAAAAAAAAAAAAAAAAAAAAAAATTTAAGATTTGAATACTTATTGTTCAGTTATTTGAAGATACAATAAATAAATTTTAGCATGAAAAAAAATATATACATATTTCTTAAATGCAGCAAGTAATGATGTTTGAGATATACATACCTGGCGAAATTATTATGATATGCGTGTAATCAAGTGCCGCAACAACATGAGGAAATTTAGCTATATCGCAAAATTCCTGTTTTTTTACTGCGAGTTCTTCTGGGGTTTTTGGAAACACTATAAAATGGCTCCGCAGCTGCGCTATGTAATGTGTTACATTTCCCATGACATTAAATACCGTTGTTGTTGAAACACCATACACATCTGCAATCGTCTTTAGCATGCCACCGGTTGCGTAGACCCTTAAAGTGATTCTCTTCGCTTATAGAATGGTTCCTTAATTTTTCTTCTTCGTGAAAATGTTCTGTATATTGCGTATATTTATTTACCAACTTACCAAGTGGTTGGGTTTTTTATATGCTATCCAATAAGCTCCAGATTGTCGTGAGCAGACTTTTTGACATCCGAAATCTTTGATAAAATTCCGTGTCTCCGAACATATGGAAATGGTTTGCCCGCAGACGAATTTTTCGAGGTTTTCGTACTATTGTCGCTTCCAAGTCTTCACACAATTCAGCATCACTCATGTCTTATTGATCGGAATTCATTTTGTTGCCTTTTTTATTTTTTTATTTTATTTATATATGTATATACATACATATATCTATAATTTTTAATTTAATTTACGTTTATATATATATATATATATATATATATATATATATATATATATATATATATATATATACATATATATATTTATATATATATATATATATATATATATATATATATATATATATATATATATATATATATATATATATATATATATAACAAACGTCAAAATCATATGTTAACTTTCTGGACTTTAAATAAACTTTAAATGCCCAATGTTGCTCATTTAAGTTGCAATTAAATAAGCGTCGAAAAACTGTATTTCGGATTTAAATGGTATTTAAAGCTAAATGACATTTAAATACAAAGTTAAAAACTGGGCATAAGATTAATTTTGTTTATTACTGTTGTTTTCAATAGCTATTGAGACTTGTGTGTTTTTTGTTGTCGTTGAGATTTGTGTTACTTTGGTTTTTTCCTCACTCTTTTTTGTAGGTATTTTCTGTTTGAATAAGAATATTTTAATTTGCTTTTTTTTTCTTGATTTTGATTAACAAGCTCTTTATTGTTTATATTTATTTATTTTTTTTCTTTATTTATGTTGGTTTGTTTTGTGAATAATGTGTCAGACAAATGTTTTATTTTATTCTCAAATATGTATATACATACATATGTATATACAAATCACTTCTTGATTTTATGAACCTCATTAGTTAATTCTGCGGTATACATAAATTAACACGTCCGATCAAGACAAGTGATCTTTATGAGGAGTAAATAGCGAAATCTATTTTTTTAAGACCCCAAAGGTTCTTTCCACAACATTTCGTGTTTTTGAGTGTATATTGCTAAATGTACTTTCAGGACAACCCTCCACTGTTGACCGGAATGGAGTTATCAAATATGGTTCTAAGGGATAACCATCATCGCCTACAAATTAAATAAAATAAAATGTACTCGATGAAAGATTAAAATACGCACCCAGCAACAATGTATTTCTTTCTCCATTTTGAAGTTTTTCTTTGAGGTGGTGTTTTAAGTCGCTTACATTCCAGATCAGAGAATCGTGGCATGTGATCACATACCTTTCAAAGTTAAATAGCATTATAAGTTAATTTTTATTTTTAAGCTTATTGGTTATATTATTTTTTTAATCTGGCGTTATCTTAACCGCAATAATTTTTGTGTGGTTACTAAAACGATTCAAGTCAGCTGTACAGTAGAAGCACGTATTCTTTTGCAAAGAGGGCAAGTTGTTATTTTGCAGCAAATATGTAAAATTATAAAAAGATTTTATATATACAATATTATTTATATTATTTTCTTATAGAATTTTACTTCTATTAATCATAAATAACACAGTTTATGATAATTAAAGTAATTAATGAAAATATATTATTATACACTTGGTCGACACACATTCTTTTGTTTTTTTTCTGTTCCTCTTTGTGTTTTGTCTTATTTTAACAGAGATGCCACTTGATATCAAATTGTAACATAGATATTAAAACGAAGTTAGTGAATCGCACAATCGTTAGTGTAAACCACAGCTATTTCTGTTAAATTTAGCTTCTGTCTAAGCGTTAAAAGTTATTGAATCGCACCACAGATCAGTGAATCGTGGCAAGATCCCCGTGAATGGGATTGAATATATCGTATTCACAGTTTGTGATCACACACCTTTCAAAGTTAAATAGCATTATAAGTTAATTTTTATTTTTAAGCTTATTGGTCATTTTATCTTTTAATTCAATATTTCTAAACACTTTGGGTGTCTTCTTCAGGGATATATTTTATTATTTAAAAAATATTGGATTTAAAAATAAAAAGACCAATAAGCTTAAAAATTAAAATTAACTTATATCAATCATTTGGTCAATAAAATCGAACATTGTTAAATAGCATTATTGAATTTATTTACGTTTAAAGAGTTGCGAGTTCGTTTATAAAAAGTCTACAGGTTTATAACCAGTGTACATTATAAACAAACTCTGCTTCAGTTTTTTAGCTAAAATTTATTATACATATGTACATACCACCATTACGTTAAGACTATAAAATCCTTTTCTGTTTAAGTATTTGAAACGCTCATCAGCTGATGTTGGTATAATTGCAACGTGAGTACCGTCTATACAGCCTATTACACCAGGAAATCTTGTTTCTTGAAGGAAATGTTTTTTGATTTAATATTTTTATGCTCATCCGTTACAAATGAAATTCAACTAGGACATAGTATACATCGCTTCAATACATTCGTGAAATGCATCGCTTACAGAGGACTGGGAAAGAACATTTATGTCACTTCCTGCTCCTTTTTGGTAACTACCCTCAGCATGAATTCGCAGTGTTGCATTTAGTTTGACAAGTTTCGATACACCGAATTTCTTTTTTGAATTTTTTAATTTTGGAGAAGTTATATCTAGGACAAACTTGAATGTTTCGTTGTTTAGGCCAAAATAACTTATAAATCTAATATACATACATATATTTAAAGTGGATTCACCCATTCGTTCTGAACGTTTCGAACGTTTTTTTTTATATGTAGTTTGACGTCTCTATTGTTGAGAGAGAGAGAGAGAGAAAGAGTGTTAATATAATGAGGAACAATTTTTGCTTGAATTGGTTTAATTGTAATTAAGGTGAATTCACCCATTCGTTCAGAACAAAATTTTTGTTGTGAGACAATTTTAGTTTACTGAGAGTTTGCTCACAAAAGATTCACCCACATCGAACAAATGTTCTGGAGAAACAAAGCTACCATATAGAACAACCCTGTAAATGATGTGTGTTACTTTTACAAGCAGGCAGCACAGTGGGAGATGATTGCAATTTGCTGTGTTCTAAATTAAACAAATTTTTATAAAATAAAAAATATACAAATGAATAAAAGTCGAGTGCAATAGCTATTTTGTCAAATAAATATAAAAAATTTACAAATATACTCTGTATATTATTATACATACATATGTACATATCACATGAGCATAAAAAATGTATGTATCTGGCAGCACAGTTCAATTCGTCGGGACGATAATTGAAATTAAACCAATTCAAGCAAAAATTGTTCAGCACTAAAATTTACTCTTTTTCTCTCTCTCTCTCAAAAATGGAGACGTCAAAATACATATAAAAAAGCGTTCGGAACATTCTAAACGAATGGTTGAATTCACCTTTATCGTCCCAAACGAATTGAACTGTGCTGCCAGATAGATATATTTCTTATGCAAAATTGAAATGAGCTGCCACATCTATTATATGCACATATGTATGTATGAGAATATACAGAGTATATTTGTAAATTTTTTTATATTTATTTAACAAAATAGCTATTAGAACATGCACTCGACTTTTATTCAGTTGTTTATTTTATAAAAATTGTTTAATTTAGAACAATTTGCAATCATCTGCCACAGTGCTGCTGCTTGTATGTAAAAGTAACACAAATCATATACAGAGTTGTTTCATATTCCAACTTTATTTCTCCAGAACATTTATTCGAAGTGGGTGAATCTTTTGTGAGCAAACTCCCAGTAAACTAAAATTGTCTCACAATAAAAATTTCGTTCTGAACGAATGGGTGAATCCACTTTAAAAAGTTAATTTAAGTTTTCACCAAACAAAATCTATATGGATACTTACTTTTTGTTAGACAGGGAAAATATATTACACTGCTGTCTTAATTGCTTTTTTTTTAACTCGGTCAGCAATGTTAAACACCTCATCATCTTCTTCAGATGAATAAAAACAAATACCCAACATAATAAAACTAATTTTTTTATTTTTACTTTTTGATATTTATTTTGAACAACTGCAATTTTTGACAGTTCTCACAACAGGTTGATTCACAAACAAACAAAAATGGTAATTTATTACAATATGAATCTTACAAAACAGGCGGAGGCGAAAAATGTTTTCGATGCCATTGAATTTTAAATACGCCTTCAAAAACGACAATCGTCTAAAAACGCCTACGTCAACCGCGATAATGAATGTGAATGTCCATCGCCCAGATGAGTCAAAATATAACATATTTGACTCTGACATTCCCCATGCGAGAAACCCTGGATGACAGGGGAGATTCGGGCAATGGGAAGGGAAGTCCGCCGACTCTATAATAGAGCGAACCGTAAAAGATTACCGGTATATTGGGAGGATTATCGCGATAAACTCCGAAATTACAACAAGAGAATAAGAACAGCTAAACGTACATCCTGGACTCCTTTCTGTGAACAAGTGGACAGTGTAAGCGATGTTTCTAAAATTAAAAAATTTTTGTCAAAAGCCCACATCCAGGCTGAATCATTAGTGGATGAAACGGGCAAGAAAATTGAAAATGTGGAGGAAACCATTAAACTCCTCATGGATACACATTTTCCATGCAGCCCGGCCGAACTTTCGGCTATGCTGGACGATGGGAGAAGTGGTGAACATGAGGTGCCTATTATCAGCGATAGGATGGTTATGGAAGCGATAAAAAGCTTCTCTCCGTTTAAGGCTGCGGGTCCGGATGGTATCTTTCCGGCGCTCCTGCAGAAAGGGATGAATTTAGTTTCGACACCTCTTGCAGGAATTTATAATGCATGCCTAGCACACGCATATATTCCAGTAGGCTGGCAGGAAGCGAGGGTAGTGTTTATCCCCAAACCTGGCAAGCCAAATTATTCTTCACCAAAGGCTTATAGACCAATAAGCCTAACTTCCTTCTTGCTGAAAACCATGGAGAGGATAATCGACGACATGGTTAAAGGCAGGATCGCAGGACATATGCTGAGGTTCAAGCAACACGCATACGTCAAAGGTAGATCAGTGGACACTGCATTGCATAATGTGGTGTACTTTATAGAAAGGTCTCTTAATGAAAAGATGTACACTCTCGCGGTTTGCATTGACATTGAGGGGGCTTTTAACAACGTGTATACCAACACACTTATCCATTCCCTGGACCAGTTTAATGTCAACCGGGCGATACGCGACTGGATTGGCAGTATGCTAAGGAACACATGGATTAATTGTGAGGCGCACAATGTAAGAATAAGAAAGAGGGTGCAATGTGGAACTCCACAAGGGGGGATTTTATCACCCCTTCTATGGACCACAACAATATATACCCTTATTAGGACTCTGACCGATGAGGGATTCGAGACAGTCAGCTACGCAGATGACGTTTTGGTACTTCTGAAGGGAAGGGATCCAAATCATTTGTGCAGGAAGGCCGAGGAGGCATTAACCCTGGCACACAACTGGGCTCAACCAAGAGGGTTGAACGTTAACCCAGAAAAAAAAGGCAAAAAAGCTCCATATGATGAGCCGCGCTTTCTTGAAAGGACGATAAATATTTCCGACAGTGTGAAGTATCTAGGAGTCATTCTCGATCGGAAAATGAAACGGAAAGACCACATAAAGGAAAGAGTCAAAAAAGCTCATATATGTTGGTCAATCTATAAACGGGCCATAGGCACAAGATGGGGGCTGAATCCAGAGATGACACACTTGCTTTTTAGTAGCGTTATCAGGCCGATTATGACCTATGCTTCTATAGTGTGGTGGATATCGATGGCATATAAATGCAACATCAAAACAATACAGAAAGTTCAGAGAACCTGCTGTCTTGGTATAAGTGGGGCCTTCCGAACGATATGAACACAGGCGATGGAAACAATATTATCTATCCAGCCAATCGAAATTCGTATAAAATATGAAGCGGCTCTTGCAGCAAAACGACTAAAGGTGACGGGTGAGTGGATCGATCAGGAACACGAAGCGCATTATCAACGAATCTTTACGGCCATACCGGAAAATGTCGAAAATGACCGCATACCGGAGACTAGACTAAACAACAACAACTGTGAAACATTGATCCCCGACATCCATTCCTGGTTGACCGACCCTTGGAACCAGATCCCCATGGGGCTTCATTGTTACATGGATGGAGCAAGTTCGAGAGGTAAACCGGGACTTGCTGTTTATATAAAAAACACTACGAAACTGTTTTTCCGCCTGCCGAACTATTGCACAATTTTGCAGGCGGAAGTTCGGGCAATAACGGAGTCTATCAGGGAACTCAATGTAATGGGGAGGTCAGGACTTGTGAATATATTCACAGATAGTCAGATGGCCATTAGAGAAATCTCAGCGGAACGCACTAAATTACGTACAGTTTGGGATTGCAAAAAAGCTATTAACAGTTACTTGACACATGGTGAAGTGCGCATCATATGGGTGCCAGGGCACGCGGGGATAACTGGAAATGAGAGGGCAAACTCACTTGCTTCTAGGGCAATAGGGTTAGGTAATATAAGCTTGGAATGCGCGAAACCTTTCGATGCGGTTAAATCCGAGCTAAAGACTTGGGCACATAGGGCCCATTCAACTCTCTGGAATAACGGAACCATGGGAATCGATACAAAAATTCTATGGGGAGATCCAGACGAGTGAAGAACGAGGGAGCTGCTAAAACTTAGCAAGCTCGAACTAAGTAGAATAATGGGAGTTGTCACAGGGCACTCTCAACTACGGGGACATCTTAAACGCATGGGAATAGCGGGAGGAGATGAATGTAGAGCATGTGGGGAGGAGAGCGAAACATTGGAACACTATTTGTGCCAATGCCCCGCCTTTTCACAAATAAGGTCCCGATATCTTGGGGGTGACACCTTACCGGACATAACACGATTACGGGGAATATGCTGGAGGAAATTAAGGAACTTTGTGAGTGACACGGAGTTTCTCTAGACCTTTGAGTCAATATTGTTACGAATTTGGTCGTGAACAGTCCTATCATAGTTGTTCGAGAACATACTAAATTATTGTTAATCTTATTTGCTTGTATTATTCATCATAATTACTCTAGAAGATGCTGAATTGTTGTTATTGTTATTTGATTTTATTATTCATTGTAAATGAGTACATGACAACTATACATACATGCATACATAGATAATTGTTAAGCCATGGTGGTGGGAATATACACACGAACACACATGTTAAATACGCACGGTTTCTAAGTAATTGAAACCGCGAATAAGCTCATGATTATTGTTGTTGTTAACCGCGGCATCTGTACGTCTGATTGGAGCGTGTGTGTGTATATATGTATGTACGTATGGCTTGAGTTCATGTTAATTTAAGTGTACGATGATGTGATTCAGCTTCGACAAACATCATGATCGTTTTAGAAATGATCATTAAGGGTATATAAGCTACGCACATCAACGTCAGAAGTCAGTCTAAGTTAGAGTCAGTTAAAGTTCAGTTCAGTCAGAGTTCAGTCAGCAGACAGACAGTGAGTTGTTAGACTTTACCGTGATCGTACAGAGGTATAAAATTAAATTTTGGAATCCCACTTCTGACACCAATTGTTACGTTTTTACCTTTTTAAATACGTTTTCCGTGGATTAGATTGCAATGAAATTAAACGCTCAATATTTAAATTTTCAGTACTTAACAGCTACTACTTTATTAAATTTAATACCACTGTACTATGCTCAAAAACGTACTATCCACTCAAAAACACTTTACAGCTAACAGATAAATCCAATCACCCTAATTACTGATTGTCTCAACACTGACTGTTTACTCAGGACTGACTGGTCACTGACCACTGACTCAACTCTGATTGTTTACTCACTGAATACTGTCTCAGACTGACTGCTGACGTTGATGTGCGTAGCTTATATACCCTTAATGATCATTTCTAGAACGATCATGATGTTTGTCGATGCTGAATTACATCATCGTACACTTAAATTACCATGAACTCAAGCCATACGTACATATATACATACACACACGCTCCAGTCAGATGTACAAATGCCGCGGTTAACAACAACAATAATCATGAGCTTATTCGCGGTTTCAATTACTTAGAAACCGTGCGTATTTAACATGTGGGTTTATGTGTTTGTATACATTCCCATTCCATTATCTATGTATGCATGCATGTATAGTTGTCATGTGCTCATTTACAATGAATAATAAAAACAATAAGAATAACAACAATTCATTATGTTCTAGAGTAATTATGATGAATCATAAAAGCAAATAAGAATAGCAAAAATTCAGTAGGGTCTAGAAAAAATATATTACATTTCTGTCTTAATTGTTTTTTAAAACTCGGTCAGAAATGTTAAACTCCTCATCTTCTTCAGATGAATAAAAACAAATACTCAATATAATCACCGGTATCGCGGTTGCCCATTTTGCGGCGAATTTGGGCGTTTTTGTGGCGTTTTTAAAAATCGGTATCTTTGTTGGCAAAAACGCCAGTAAATACAACAGTGTTTGCCAATCTATTATAAAAGCATTATCGTGGTTGTCGTATTTGACTGTCAAACGTTGAAAAAATGTCGTTAATTTTTTTAATCATGACAGCATATCTATATATACAAAATTTTATTAAAATGGAGGGAAACAAGTAAGTTAAAAAGTTTTAATTATAATTTATTTTAAAATATTTTTGCTATTTACTTTTACACATTTCAGGATTAAAATTACTACTCCAGCACAATTTACAAAATTAGTTGAGTTAATGGAAAAAAATGCTTATTTGGCAAAAGGCTATAATAAAGATTTAAGTAAAATAAACATTAAAGAAGAGTGGAATCATATTGCAGATGATCCAAACAGCATTGGCCCTCCATTTCGTTCAGATGAAGGTTGTTTAAAGGCATGGGGCGACTATAAATTTAAATAATAAAAAAAATTGGCACATAACAAGGCCGAAAGCCAAGCCACAGGTGGAGAAATTTTTAAACAGTTAATTTTGACACCAGTGGAAGAGGATGCAGTTAATTTATTGGAAATGCACGCTTTGGTAGACCACAAAGAACCTTTCGGTCTTAAACGAGCGAGATGTACTTTCCAACAGCAAAGCTTTACTGATAGTCAAATTCGTGGTATAAACTTGACTGTTGAAAATGAACAAACTAGTACACCTGCTAAAAGACCAAAAAAATAAATACTATTAATAAAAACATAGATACAAACGTAACTCAAGAAAACATACTTCTCAAACTACTATTGACGAAAACGAGGAAACTTCTATTTTTAAAAGACTCGCAGAAATAAAGAAAATTATAAATTAAAATTATTAGAAGAACAAGTGGAACTCCAAAAAGACTTATGTCTGGTTTTAAAAAATAAGTTGTCAGAAATAGAAAGATATACAAGGAAAATTTATAAAATTAAAGAAGAAAAGATGATTTGGAGAGAAAAGAAAAACATCGAAAGGAACTCTTAAAAATAAGAACAGCTGAACTTGAAATCAAAAAAAAAAGCGAATGGAAATTGACTTACACTGTGTGTAATTTTTTAAGTCGTGGCAAAATAACCATATACGGACACCACTACGTGATAAAAGACTAAAAAAAAGACCCGTCTCTCCCAATTTTTCCCAAAGTCATGCACTTTTTTTTTATGGGCCGCCAAAGATTTGGGGCCTCGGTATCATTTTCGCAAAAAAGTGATAATTTTCTCGGGCTCATATCTTGCAAACCGTTCCGAATTTCGATTTACTCTCTGAGGCAAACTTGTAGCTCTTGTCATAAAGAACAAAAATTGCGAACATATAAAATCAAAAAAACTTCTCCTTCCAGATAAAAATCGCAGAAAACTTAAAAAAAAATTCGATTTTTTAACATTAGCATGTTAACAACATTTTTGACAGCTTTGTTAATGTTAACATGCTAACAGGCAGTAAATCAATCGGCCGAAACTTATCTATTTGATTAGCATGAGTTTCCTTTGGTATGAAAACTATCTTTGCAATTTTTAAATTGTTTGGATGTACTGATGTATCAATCATGTTCTTAAATATATTCGAGAAATAAGGAGAAAGTAAGTCCCTGCATTCAATCAACATTTTTGGTGAAATTCTATCACAACCACAGCTTTTTGTTAATTCCAGATGTGAGATAATTTCTAAAATTTCTTGTACAAAAGTATGAGAAGAGTTAAAACTATATTGGCATTTATTCAGAGTTCTAAGCCCATTACATGAGTCACTTGAGGTATATTCAATTTGTTCCTTTAAAGTCTTTGGCACCTGCAAAAATATTGCTTAAAAGTATCACTTTTAATTTTATTATCAACAATAAATTCTTCATCAAAATTTTTAACATTTATTTTATTTTTTATGTTTCTACCAAGCGCTTCATTTAGAAATTTCCAACATTTTTTTGGTTCCTGTTTAATATTAGGTACCTAAATTTTTGGTTAAGTAATCGTTCATTGTGTCTCTACAAGCTTTTCTGCTAACGCTACTTAATCTTTTTATTGTTCTTTCTAGATCATTACAGTTTCGTTTTCTCCTTAATTTCAAAAGTCTTTTTATATGGTATTAAGGACTGTAAATTTGTATTTATCCATGGAGTTATCTTGTTTCTGATTTTGGTTTTATTTTTTTTTCTATAGTAGAATTCGATACTAACTAATCATTTCTAAAGTATCTGCATTTATATCTCCAATGACCACAAATGTTTGCAAAGTGTTACAAAGGCTTTCTTTTGCAAGACCCTAGTTGTAAATTTTCCTAGTTGTCTCTATGTATTCGGAAACATTAACATGACTTCTCAGGTTACAAGATATGATATGGTAATCTGAACACTCAACAGAATCAATAAGAATATACTCCATTACATTGCTAAACACGTTGTCTAAAGATGTACATACCTGAAGCAGGACGTGTAAATAAAGTATGACAATTTTCATAATTGAAACTAGATAACACATTTATGATGTTTGAAGATAATGTTTTATTTAAAAAGTCAACATTAGAATCATCAACAACGATATCAGGAAACTTACCATATTTAGCAACCAAATTTTCGGTAAAACTTAGAAATCTTATAAGATCACACTTTTGTGATCTATAAAAATATGTTAATTTAATGCATTTTCTATTAATCTTATAATTTTCATTGATACTCTTATTGTCTCTAAATATTCTTTACTTTCGCAAACATCTATGTTGTATTGATAGTTATTATGAATATATATGGAGGTTCCACCATAATTATCGTTTCTACAACAGTGAATTGCATTGTATCCCGGTATGTTGTAAATTTGGGATACGTTTGCGCAAAACCACGTCTCTTGTACTGCTATAACACGGAGGAGTCTAGAAAATTTTGTAATTATCATTTTAAATTTATTGAATTTTTCATAGGATGAAATGCTTCTTATGTTAACACTGAGAATAGTGGAGAATTAATAGAGTTTAAATAATCATTAAAAAAGTTAAGGTTACTAAAATGATGATTGTAATTCATAAAAAAGAATATAAATAAATGGTTTTAAAATTAATAATTTTTGCTTATATGTATACGGGTATTATAGTTAGCAGGTGACACAAGAGAAGCACATTCTCCATCGCCATCATCATCGCAATCATCATCAACAACATCTATATTTTGCATTTGTACAGTCGTCGGCATATTTGATCTATGTCTTGCTGTTTTATTTGTTGTAGAATCTATAAGTAATTCGTCAACTTCTTCTTCATTTCTGATTAACTTCGGTTTCGACGTTTCGCTCTTCTTTACATATTTATTTTTATAAGTGTAAACTGACTTATAACCTTTGGCGTGCTTGAAAATGTTAAGAGATTCCTTACTTAGATAATCACAGATATAGATATGCCTGGTATTTCCATTTTCTTTAAGTTTTTGGTTTTGCTGTCATCAATTTGTCTTTCGATTTTTTGCATTCAAATTTAACCACCATTGTTTTTTTATTTTTCTCAAATTTTTGTTTTAAAAAATAAGCTGTATCTATTTCGCTTTTATTAAGATTTACGCCAATATTTTTTGATATAGCCAATAGTGTGTCTACCGCATTCGAATGGTCATTAACTACAACACCACTGATTATGCAATCTTTTTGTACCCTTTCGTCATTTAACAGTTTTACGGAATCTTTCAACATTTTAACTTAATTTTTCAAAGCACGATTTTCTTTTTATACAGCATCAATTTTCTTTTTGTTTTCAGCCACCCCTCGTAGAATCGCATCATATTGTTTAGACATAAAGGTCATTGTTTCTTGTAATGAAGGTAGCTGATCAAGTTTGTTTAACTGTTGTTTTGTTTCTCGCAGCTCCGATTTTACTGATTTATCGCTATTGTTGTTGCATTTCTTACACAAATACTCTTAACTCTCGTGCTTATTAAGATTTGTGCAAGAGACATGGTAAGTGGTCTCACATTTGTCACATAAAATATTATCATCAGTCTCTTTCACCTCTTTTCTGCATTGTCCACAATTAATCTTTTTTCTTAAACATCGACGGCTTTTAATAGACATACTTTATTATTATTTATTTATTTATTTAATTTTTTGTTATATTATTATAAAGACATACTTTTTAATGTTAATAATATTTTTACTATTTTTCTCTTTTTTTATAAGTATAATTGGTTAAGAGATTAAGGCCCAGTTTTTAACTTAATATTTAAATACGCAATTAGTTAAATTTTACATAAATTTAAATTGTATTTAAATACAGTTTAAATAATTCTTCGTATTAAATCGCAATGAAAATATGGTAGCACTATGAAATGTCAAAAAATTTATCAATAGCTTCAAAGAAAACAGCTGTACACCATAAGTAAAAAGTGTTTAATAGTACAAATTTGTTAAATGGATGTACATACTTATGTGTAATGTACTTATGTGGAAATAATTTTTTAATTTTGATTTTTTTCCAGTCAATAGCTTTTTTTATTATTATGTGGACTAAACATTAAATAAATAAAAATATGTACATATGTATATGCAAATAAATAATACAATGGATTTATAAAAGAAATTGAGTTGTACTTTATTTACAATAAGTTTTAATTATTAAGGATCGCCGTCTGCAAATTTGTGCATTTGAACTGCTAGAATTGGCATTGCTAAGAACACTGTTCACAAAATTAACAGCCGCTTCTAAACTTTCTGGTAGAGTCGTGAGAAGATCCTGACCATCTAGCAACAATGTCAAGTATTTTTAAATTTGCGTCGCACATTGTATGTACATTTATGGAGAAAAACCCTTTGCGGTGTCTATATAGCTCCGCATCTAAATAGCTCCGCACCTACAGACAAATAATTTTAAAACATATACATATTTCTTAAATGCAGCAAGTAATGATGTTTGAGATATACACACCTGGCGAAATTATTTTGATATGCGTGTAATCAAGTGCCGCAACAACATGAGGAAATTTAGCTATATCGCAAAATTCCTGTTTTTTTACTGCGAGTTCTTTTGGGGTTTTTGGAAACACTATAAAATGGCTCCGCAGCTGCGCTATGTAATGTGTTACATTTCCCATGACATTGAATACCGTTGTTGTTGAAACACCATACACATCTGCAATCGTTTTTAGCATGCCACCGGTTGCCCAGACCCTTAAAGTGATTCTCTTCGCTTATAGAATGGTTCCTTAATTTTTCTTCTTCGTGAAAATGTTCTGTATATTGCGTATATTTACTTGTTCAACTTACCAAATGGTTGGGTTTTTTATATGCTATCCAAAAAGCTCCAGATTGTCGTGAGCAGACTTTTTTGACATCCGAAATCTTTGATAAAATTCTGTGTCTCCGAACATATGGAAATGGATTGCCCGCAGACGAATTTTTCGAGGTTTTCGTACTATTGTCGCTTCCAAGTCTTCACACAATTCAGCATCACTCATGTCTTATTGATCGGAATTCATTTTGTTGCCTTTTTTTATTTTATTTATATATGTATATACATACATATATCTATAATTTTTAATTTAATTTACGTATATATATATATTCATATATATATATATATATATATATATATATATATATATATATATATATATATATATATATATATATAACAAACGACAAAATCATATGTTAACTTTCTGGACTTTAAATAAACTTTAAATGCCCAATGTTGCTCATTTAAGTTGCAATTAAATAAGCCTTGAAGAACTGTATTTCGGATTTAAATGGTATTTAAAGCTAAATGACATTTAAATACAAAGTTAAAAACTGGGCATAAGATTAATTTTGTTTATTACTATTGTTTTCAATAACTATTGAGACTTGTGTGTTTTTTGTTGTCGTTGAGATTTGTGTTACTTTGGATTTTTTCCTCACTCTTTTTTGCAGGTATTTTCTGTTTCGTTAAGAATATTTTAATTTGGTTTTTTTTGATTTTGATTTAACAAGCTCTTTATTGTTCATATTTATTTATTTTTTTTCTTTATTTATGTTGTTTTGTTTTGTGAATAATGTGTCAGACAATTTTTTTCTGCTAAAATTTATTTATTGTATCTTCAAAAACTGAACTAACAATAATTATTCAAATCTTAAATATATATGAGCCGCTCAGTGCACACATCGATTAACTCCATAAAACGAAAAGTTGAGAAACACGATGATGTAATGCATATTGTTTTTTAAAATTCCTCTGATAATATGAATTCAAATGTATAATGTAGAATGCATAATTGCAGATATAGCTTTCATCTAACGGTAATAAGAAAGAACAGCCAACAAACAATCGTCAGTAATGTTACAGTTTTTATGTGACTGGTGGAGTTAATCGATTTGGCAACTGAAAAAAGTAATAAAGTTAAATTTAGTCTTTACATTTTTAAGTTTTTTATTACAGAAAAAGTTAGTTATTTTACATTTTTATCACAGGTTTTCCATAAAAATGAATGTTGGCAGTTCTGTTATAATATAATTTTTGTAATTAATTCATAGCAGCTTTATGTTTGCGGCACTATTCTTTGGGATGATTCAGCAATATTATAATTAATGTCTTCTTCATCAGCTGTATGCGAGGATTCGTCATTTCGATTTGTTGACAAGTTCTTATAGTAATCGTGTTTAACAGGAGGAATAAATTTTAGCAGGTCCATCATGTCTCTCCATTTTTCCCTTGTCACAGTTCTACCTTTAGGATATAATAAAGGCTGATCTATATTTTTCAAACTTTGCGGTCTACCCACTAAAGATTTTCTTACATTAATGGCTTGAAATTCTGTATCTTCATTATAGTCACATTTGGACCTTTCTAACTTTATCCAGCTGTTCTAAAGGTTTTGTTGACAAAAAATCTTTGTGAGTCATTTGAAGTAGATGAAATGGCGCTTTCTTTTTACATGTTTTGATTATATGGTACCAATCATCTGGTGAAAAAATGTTTTGGTTTTTTTTCGCACATGACTCAATAGTGGCAAAATCTGAGTCGTTTGGCAAATAGCTGTGTCCATTAACAAAAAATTTCATGTCAATTGATTCAGCTTTGATTTTCGCGCTTTGAACAAGTTTCAATAAACTTAAGACTGCTTTAATATTTCTGTTTTGCCCGGTATACGAATCCGAATATGTTATTATTTTTTCGAGTTTGCAGCGCAAGTCTTTATGTACTTTATTAGACAAGATGAAATTTCTTGATTCCCACGAGATCCTTCAGTTTCTGGCCAAACAAACATGTGGCTTATATTTTTATTGAATTCATGACATCCAAAATTATAAACATACAAATTTCGCTTATAATAAGCTACAGATGTGGTCAACTTGGGAAAGGCTAAAGCTTTTTCCAAGTCAAAAGAAAATACGAACAAATGTTCCGATGTTGCCATGCGATCGGCAGCCATTTGACTACGAGCCCTTTCAGCCTTTTCTAAGTGAGTTTCCTTTTAAATTTTTGCCATCTTAATTCCCTCATCGTCTGAAGATTGAATTTTTATTTGAAAAGCATCACAATTTTGACACGTATCCTTTGATGGTTGTTTAAAATATAATATAAATTTTGTAGAGAACACGTTATAGTAATATTTTTCCTTCACTGGTGCTACGTTTTCCTTTTCACATTCTGTGGCGTATAGTTCATACATCTTCTTAATATTTAAGTCAGGATTTAAATATTGTCGTCTTGGATTATGAGCTCTGGTGTAGTGATTACTGTAGGCTGGAAATGACTTTATATGCTTTATAACATTGGTATCATCTATTTTATTGCTTGCAACGTGCCCTTTGCGCTTATCAACCAAAGATGTAACTTGTTCTTTAAAACAACAATCGTATATCCCATCACTCACCTGATAAGTGTCTCTAAAATATTTTTTACAAACGGAATATCAAGTCTCTCTTTTCGAAAGTAATATGTAAACGAACGTGATGTTCGTTCTTTAGTTTCATTCGTAGGGTGCCTTCTTTTTATTTTCTTAACTTTGATACAACCTCTTAAGAAAATATTATGGTCAACTATAAAATGCTTTCATGGCAGCCTCTCTCTCATCCGAAATAATTTTTTGATTACAATTTTGACGGCATCTGCATTGTATATCGACAAATGTTATTGCAGTTATTAATTTTCCTCCCCTATTCCTGTATGCCAAACCTTTCATCCTGTTATGCTTTTGTAAATTTCGTATCCATTTAACAGGATTACTATTTCTTTTCCTCCCAATCAATGTGTTTGTTGGGTTTGTACTGTTGCAATCCGATGAATCCGAGGAAAACGATAAACGTCTTCTTGGACAAGACTTTCGTATTGAAGAATCATCACTGCTTTCCTCATTCACATTATTAGTCTCACTCATCTTGATTATAACGGTATAATATTTATTTCTTTAAAAAGAATCTTGAAGTAATGTTGAAAAGACTAAGGGTGCGTACAGAGTGGCCGCTTGTTGCCGAGCCGAGCCGACTGACACTTATTGAGAGAACCAATGCGAGAAAACTGGTAACATACAAATTAGTACAAATAAGTGCGAACAGGTCATAGTGGGCGCCAAGTTGGTCAGAGCGCAAAGCTGATTGAGTGCGAGAAAACAGTTGCAAAGCGTATTTCAACTTGTTTGGAAAACATAAAAAAATTAAAAACAAATATTTAAGAAAAGGTAAAAAAATGTTTTTTCCCTTTTTTTCTATTGCATTTCGGTTGTTGTAATTTTGGGTTGTTGTTGTTTTCTTGAAAACAGTCGTGTGTTTTGGTTTATTTACAGAAACGATTTACATTAGAGTATGGAGTTAATCGAAATGGCTTCTGAAATAAATTACTTATTATTCAATGGCCAAAAAAATTTGCCATTTAATGGTGCTAATCTTTATTATTCAGGAAAGTTATTATAAATATTAAAAGTTATGACTATATCAAGGGCTTTGACACTTAAATTTAAGATTTTTCAAAAAGTGGAGTTAATCGATGTGTGCACTGAGCGACTCATATATAATTATTAGGCCCAACCAGAGTCATACATAAACTTACTGATAATAATTAATAATACATAAATGTCATGTTAAGCACAAAAAATATTTTCAAAGAATTTCATCTGCAGTGTTGCGTATTAAGGCCGTAGTATCCCTCCTTTTTAAGCGGATGTGTCCAGTAAAGTTCAAGATGTTACGAGCAAGGGGATTAGGGTGGGACTCGAGTTTTGTTAAATATTTGCCTGCATATTTTGCAATTTCAGCGGTCACAAGTGGCATATTTAAATCACGATGTAAAATAGAATTTTTCATGTACCATGGAGCCGATGTTATTAACCTTAAAATTTTGTTTTTTGCATTCGTTGGGTTCTCTCTACATTGGAAGCTGAAGCAGTGCCCCATAGCTGAATTCCGTAACACCATATGGGTTTCACAAGCGACTTGTATATTTAAAGTTTACAATCTAGACTGAGGGTAGAATTTCTACCAATCAGCCAATGTATCTTGGTTAACTTAAGCTTCATTTGTGTTAGCTTAGAATCAATGTGGTGTTTCCATGTAAGCCGTCGGTCAAGGTGTATACCAAGGTATTTCACCTGTGAATGTTGAGGAACAACTTGATTGTTGATTCGAATGGGGGAACAAGTATCTCTTCGTAGCGCAAATGTGACATGAACACACTTTTGTTCATTTACTCTTATTCTCCATAATTTCAACCACAGTTCCAACAGGTTAATATGTTCCTGAAGATATCGGGATGCCTCGTGAGGGTTTTCATGCATACTAAGACAGGCTGTATCATCAGCAAATGTAGAAGTGAGGATATTACTGCTCAAAGGCATATCACAGGTATAAATCTAATACTAAACTGGCCCCGGTATACTCCCCTGTGGCACACCGGATGAGATAGTTTCGGGCACACTCATGAAGGCTCCTTCCACAACAGTGAACTTCCGGGCAAGAATATAACTTTCTAAAAGATTTACTATGTTTATTGGTAGATATGTCTTCAATTTCACACTTTGCCACACTTTATCAAATGCCTGAGAAACATCAATAAAGAGGGAAGAGCAATACTTCTTTTGATTGTCCGGTATGCACCCATTATCAGTTAGAATTGGGGACAATTTTGTCATGAGAAGTTTTTCGAAAAGCTTTGAAATTGTTGACAGTAAACTTATTGGCCTATATGACTCAGCCTTGGTAAGATCTTTGCCAGCCTTTGGAACCATTTTGACCATGGCAAGTTTCCAGCTGTGTGGATAATACTCCAGTCGTAAAATGCCATTAAAAATAAATAACAGGATTCTAATAGCAATACGAGGCAAATTCATCAGCATCTTGTTACTAATTCCATCAATACCCGGGGCCTTCTTTGGATTGGTTTCAGTAATTAGTTTAAAACAACAATCGTATATCCCATCACTCACCTGATAAGTGTCTCTAAAATATTTTTTACAAACGGAATATCAAGTCTCTCTTTTCGAAAGTAATATGTAAACGAACGTGATGTTCGTTCTTTAGTTTCATTCGTAGGGTGCCTTCTTTTTATTTCCTTAACTTTGATACAACCTCTTAAGAAAATATTATGGTCAACTATAAAATGCTTTCATGGCAGCCTCTCTCTCATCCGAAATAATTTTTTGATTACAATTTTGACGGCATCTGCATTGTATATCGACAAATGTTATTGCAGTTATTAATTTTCCTCCCCTATTCCTGTATGCCAAACCTTTCATCCTGTTATGCTTTTGTAAATTTCGTATCCATTTAACAGGATTACTATTTCTTTTCCTCCCAATCAATGTGTTTGTTGGGTTTGTACTGTTGCAATCCGATGAATCCGAGGAAAACGATAAACGTCTTCTTGGACAAGACTTTCTTATTGAAGAATCATCACTGCTTTCCTCATTCACATTATTAGTCTCACTCATCTTGATTATAACGGTATAATATTTATTTCTTTAAAAAGAATCTTGAAGTAATGTTGAAAAGACTAAGGGTGCGTACAGAGTGGCCGCTTGTTGCCGAGCCGAGCCGACTGACACTTATTGAGAGAACCAATGCGAGAAAACTGGTAACATACAAATTAGTACAAATAAGTGCGAACAGGTCATAGTGGGCGCCAAGTTGGTCAGAGCGCAAAGCTGATTGAGTGCGAGAAAACAGTTGCAAAGCGTATTTCAACTTGTTTGGAAAACATAAAAAAACTAAAAACAAATATTTAAGAAAAGGTAAAAAAATGTTTTTTCCCTTTTTTTCTATTGCATTTCGATTGTTGTAATTTTGGGTTGTTGTTGTTTTCTTGAAAACAGTCGTGTGTTTTGGTTTATTTACTGAAACGATTTACATTAGAGTATGGAGTTAATCGAAATGGCTTCTGAAATAAATTACTTATTATTCAATGGCCAAAAAAATTTGCCATTTAATGGTGCTAATCTTTATTATTCAGGAAAGTTATAATAAATATTAAAAGTTATGACTATATCAAGGGCTTTGACACTTAAATTTAAGATTTTTCAAAAAGTGGAGTTAATCGATGTGTGCACTGAGCGACTCATGTATAATTATTAGGCCCAACCAGAGTCATACATAAACTTACTGATAATAATTAATAATACATAAATGTCATGTTAAGCACAAAAAATATTTTCAAAGAATTTCATCTGCAGTGTTGCGTATTAAGGCCGTAGTATCCCTCCTTTTTAAGCGGATGTGTCCAGTAAAGTTCAAGATGTTACGAGCAAGGGGATTAGGGTGGGACTCGAGTTTTGTTAAATATTTGCCTGCATATTTTGCAATTTCAGCGGTCACAAGTGGCATATTTAAATCACGATGTAAAATAGAATTTTTCATGTACCATGGAGCCGATGTTATTAACCTTAAAATTTTGTTTTTTGCATTCGTTGGGTTCTCTCTACATTGGAAGCTGAAGCAGTGCCCCATAGCTGAATTCCGTAACACCATATGGGTTTCACAAGCGACTTGTATATTTAAAGTTTACAATCTAGACTGAGGGTAGAATTTCTACCAATCAGCCAATGTATCTTGGTTAACTTAAGCTTCATTTGTGTTAGCTTAGAATCAATGTGGTGTTTCCATGTAAGCCGTCGGTCAAGGTGTATACCAAGGTATTTCACCTGTGAATGTTGAGGAACAACTTGATTGTTGATTCGAATGGGGGAACAAGTATCTCTTCGTAGCGCAAATGTGACATGAACACACTTTTGTTCATTTACTCTTATTCTCCATAATTTCAACCACAGTTCCAACAGGTTAATATGTTCCTGAAGATATCGGGATGCCTCGTGAGGGTTTTCATGCATACTAAGACAGGCTGTATCATCAGCAAATGTAGAAGTGAGGATATTACTGCTCAAAGGCATATCACAGGTATAAATCTAATACTAAACTGGCCCCGGTATACTCCCCTGTGGCACACCGGATGAGATAGTTTCGGGCACACTCATGAAGGCTCCTTCCACAACAGTGAACTTCCGGGCAAGAATATAACTTTCTAAAAGATTTACTATGTTTATTGGTAGATATGTCTTCAATTTTAAAATAAGGCCTTCGTGCTACACTTTATCAAATGCCTGAGAAACATCAATAAAGAGGGAAGAGCAATACTTCTTTTGATTGCCCGGTATGCACCCATTATCAGTTAGAATTGGGGACAATTTTATCATGAGAAGTTTTTCGAAAAGCTTTGAAATTGTTGACAGTAAACTTATTGGCCTATATGACTCAGCCTTGGTAAGATCTTTGCCAGCCTTTGGAACCATTTTGACCATGGCAAGTTTCCAGCTGTGTGGATAATACTCCAGTCGTAAAATGCCATTAAAAATAAATAACAGGATTCTAATAGCAATACGAGGCAAATTCATCAGCATCTTGTTACTAATTCCATCAATACCCGGGGCCTTCTTTGGATTGGTTTCAGTAATTAGTTTTTGTACATCACGCATCTTAAACTTTATGGGTCGAGGGGGTAGAGAAACTACACTCGGCAAACTAACAGCACCAGTACATGTGTTTGGGGTAAATACGTGTTTTAAATGCCCAGCAAATATGTTACCTTTTTCAGTATTGTTTCTTGCCCAACCTCCGGTAGAAGTGCGCAGGGGTGGTTTAAACTCAACTGGTGTTTTAAGTTTTCTAGCAGCGCGCCACAAGGAGTAATTAGATGCTGCTGTAACATCGAGACCTTCCAGATAGTTCTTAAGAGAAGCAGATTTTTCAGATGCAATCAACTCATGGAGTCGTTTAGTGCGTTCTCTAAGTCTAATTTTAAGTTGGGATAATCTGTGCTGTTGCCATTCCCTTCTAGCTCTTCTTTTTTCACATACGAGAGGTTCAATATCCGCAGAATAAATTCTATTAAACCCAGTCTGCGGATAGGAAGTAGTGGCATGTTTAGCAGCCTGTTTAAAATTTTCAGTAAGATTGGCAATGTTAAATTCAATATCATCGGGAGTTCTTACCTTGATGTTTCCCGTACAATGACTACTGAGATATTTTATGAACCCCAGCCAATTAACATTATTTATCATCTTCGCATATGGGTGAGGTAAGTCACTTCTTAGTGGGCTACAAATTGTAACGATCGTGGGAGAGTGATCAGAGGAGAGATCATGGGAAGCTTCAACATGAATTAAATCCCGACGCCAAAATCTATAACATCTGGAATTTTTTGTATGTCAGTAGGCCAGTAAGTGGGGTCCCCGCTCGAAATGACGTCCAAGCCCATTTTTGAAATTGTGTTGTACAACGCTCGACCTCTAGGTGTAATAAGACGCGATCCCCAGAACGTATGTTTTGCATTGTAGTCGCCAGCTGCTATGAAACAAGGCCCAAGAGTTTTATAAAAATCCTCGTATTGATCCTCAGTGATTGAAAATCTGGGAGGGGAGTAAATGGATGATATCACGAGATTTGAACAAAAATTTTCGATGCAAATATTCGTTGCTTGTAGATGGTCTGCACAAATGTTCTCAAGAATATAGTGCTTGAGTCTTGACTTTATTAGAACTGCTGATCCTCCGCGTGCTCTTCCTTTTGGGTCCTTTGTATCATATAAGGTATAGCCACTAATTTTAAAAAGGCTTCTCGAAGTCAAATGAGTCTCAGATACCAACATTATATCAATATTTTTTACCGAGAGGAAGTGCTCAAGTTCATATTTGTGTTGGCGAATGCCGTTTGCGTTCCAGAAACATAATTTTAACGTGTTCATGGTTTGTTAACTAATGCTAGAAGCAGTGTGTTCTGCATTCGCAGCATTTCTTGCATCATGCTAGTCATATTAGGTTAGGTTAGGTTAGGTTGATTGGAGGGGTATGCCAGCCCATGTCACACGACATACACATAAGTCAGTGAAGGCTTGTTGTGGGCTCCTTTGAATTTAACCATAACATATTGACCCAAAGGCCTAGAGAAACTCCGTGTCACTCACAAAGTTCCTTAATTTCCTCCAGCATATTCCCCGTAATCGGCTTATGTCGGGTAAGATGTTACCTCCAAAATATCGGGATCTTATTTGTGAGAAGGCGGGGCATTGGCACAAATAGTGTTCCAATGTTTCGCTCTCCTCCCCACATGCTCTACATCCATCTCCTCCCGCTATTCCGACGCCTTTAAGATGTGCCAGTAGTTGAGAGTGCCCTGTGACAACTCCCATTATTCTACTTAGTTCGAGCTTACTAAGTTTTAGCATCTCCCTCGTTCTTCTCTCGTCTGGATCTCCCCATAGAATTTTTGTATTGATTCCCATGGTTCCGTTATTCCAGAGAGTTGAATGGGCCCTATGTGCCCAAGTCTTTAGCTCGGATTTAACTGCATCGAAAGGTTTCGCGCATTCCAAGCTTATATTACCTAACTCTATTGCCCTAGAAGCAAGTGAGTTTGCCCTCTTATTTCCAGTTATCCCCACGTTCCCTGGCACCCATATGATGTGCACTTCACCATGTGTCGAGTAACTGTTAATAACGTTTTTGCAATCCCAAACTGTACGTGATTTAGTGCGTTCCTTTGAGATTGCTCTAATGGCCATCTGACTATCTGTGAATATATTCACAAGTCCTGACCTCCCCATTACGTTGAGTTCCCTGATACACTCCGTTATCGCCCGAACTTCCGCCTGCAAAACTGTGCAATAGTCCGGCAGGCGGAAAAACAGTTCTGTGGTGTTTTCTATATAAACACCAAGTCCCGTTTTCCCTCTCGACCTTGATCCATCCGTGTAACAATGAAGCCCCATGGGGATCTGGTTCCAAGGGTCGGTCAACCAGGAATGGATGTCGGGGTTCAATGTTCCGGAGTTGGCCTCTAGTCTAGTCTCCGGTATGCGGCCATTTGCAACATTATCCGGTATGGACTCTCCTATGGCCGTAAAGATTCGTTGATGATGCGCTTCGTGTTCCTGATCGATCCACTCACCCATCACCTTTAGTCGTTTTGCTGCAAGAGCCGCTTCGTATTTTATACGAATTTCAATTGGCTGGATAGATAATATTGTTTCCATCGCCCCTGTTGATGTTGTTCGGAAGGCCCCACTTATACCAAGACAGCAGGTTCTCTGAACTTTCTGTATTAATTTGATGTTGCATTTATATTCCATCGACGTCCACCACACTATAGAAGCATAGGTCATAATCGGCCTGATAACGCTACTATAAAACCAGTGTGTCATCTCTGGATTCAGCCCCCATCTTGCGCCTATGGCCCGTGTAATAACTCCGACAAATGATTTATAATGTGGTTTTATTAGATTTGTTTTATATACCAATTAGTTTTCCAAAAGTTCTAATAATAATAAAAAAGACATACATATATTTTATTTTTCGACTGACAAATAACTCAATGCAACCTAGATTCAATATCTCGGTATCGTTCAGGATTGCCACATCCCTCCTATTCTTTTTAAAATTGTATTTCATTATAGGATCGCCTGGTGGAACTGTTGGTGTATTCTCTGTATGAATTGACAGGAATCACCATCGACATCAAACAATGTCGATGGTGATTCCTGTAGAGGAGCATTGTCTTTTGGGGATATGTTTTCACAAATTGTCAATACCGGTATCTTTTTGACATGACTGACGTTCCTCTTAACTGTCTTCCCGTTCCCAGTTATTTCCACTTCGTTTCCGTTTCTGTTTACTACCTGATATTCAGTTACATCGAAGTTAGTTGTCAGCTTATGTGGAAATACCACATTTTTGAGCAAGACTTTATCTCCAACAGCTATATCCGATTGTTTTGCATTTCGTTTTTTGTCTCCTCTCTCCTTCCCTTTTTGTTTATTTATGCAATCTAAATCTCTTGCTGAGGAGTCAATCATATCTTCTGTTATGTCCTGAATACTTGGAATTTTGTCCCGAATCACTCGATTAAACATAAGCTCAGATGGAGGTGATCCAGTCGTACCGTGAGGTGTTACATTATACATTAATACGAACTTTTGTATTTCTTGCTTATAATTACTTCTGTTGGCGCTGGCTATTTTCAATCGTTTGACCAGCGACTTGTTCATATTCTCAACCTCCCCATTGGCTTGCGGCCAATAAGGTGGCGTAGTGATATGTGTAATATTATTTATTTTACAGAAATATTCAAATTGAGAACTCACGTACTGTCGGCCATTATCCGTTCTCAAAGATTTCGGTAACCCAAGTCTACAAAATATCTCCTCCATGGCGTTTATAATCTTCTCAGAGCTTATGTTGTTCAAAAACAGCACTTCCTGGTACCGTGAGTAGTAGTCTATTAGAACCAAAACATACTCATTGCTCGGCAGTGGCCCTAACAAATCAGTTGCTACACATTGCCATGGACCATTTGGAAACTCATGCCTTTGCATCGGCGGTGGATTTGATATTCGGGAAACAAGTAAACAGTCCCGGCAGCTCTTAACGAAATTTTCAGCATCCCGATCTATCAATGGCCACCAGACTTTGGCTCTTAGTCTACGTTTCATAGCTGACTCTCCTGGGTGCCCTTCATGTGCCAATTGAAGTACTTTATCACGCAAAGATTTAGGTATCACAATGCGAGTGCCTCGTAGAAGGATACTGCCAATTGACGAAAGCTCAAATCGAAACGGGTAATAATTATTTGATTTATCGGCGTCCCACGACTCATTATTGACATGTGCTATATTACTGCAGATTTCTTCATCCTCCGCACTTCTACTAGCTATAAGAGTGATTCCAAGGGCTAATGGAATTGAATTTGATACAATATGCAATACATTGTCCTCACAATTTTGATCAAATGAACTTGTATCAATAATTTTGCAAAGTCGCGACACGGAATCCGCTATATTTTCCTTTCCCATTCGCTAGATTACTTTTAATTTAAATGATTGTAAACGCAATAACCAACGTTCATTTCTGGCCGGAGGCTTAGACGTCGGCTTAAATATTGCCTCGAGTGGTTTGTGGTCTGTCACCAATTCAAATTCCAGACCGGCAAGATAGTAATAAAATTTCTCCACCGACCAGACGAGAGCTAAACTTTCTTTTTCGGTCTGCGAGTATCTCTTCTCAACGTCGGACAAACTCTTACTACCGAAAGATATTATTTTTGCATTACCATTTGAATCAAATTGGATCAAAACAGCGCCTAAAGCGACTGGGCTAGCATCTGCTACTACTCGAGTTCTTCTCTTTGGGTCAAAGTATGATAAGTTGGGTATTTGGGACAGTTGTGTTTTTAGATGTTGAAAAGACTTTGCCTGATCAGGACCCCATATAAATTTTGCATCTGTTTTTAACAAAGTTCTCAGGGGTTCGGTAACGTCTGCCAAATCCGGAATGAATTTACCAACGTATGTAACCGGACCCAAAAAACTTCTTGTCTCTTCTTTTGTGTTCGGAGGTCGAAAATTTTCAATCACTTTGATTTTTCCTGGATCTGCCGTGAAGCCTTTTTCGGAGAGAACATGGCCTAGAAATTTCAATTTCTTGGCTTTCCAAACACATTTTTCCTCATTAAGTATAAGGTTATTTTCCTTGAATACCCCGATAACTTCTTTAACAGCCTTGTCATGATCGTCTATATAGTTAAGGCAATTATTACATTGGGCCAACAGCCCTGCTAGTGTGCGTTGAAAAATTTCTGGCGCCGAGTTTACGCCGAACATCAATCTCTTATACCTCAACAACCCTTTATGTGTAATAAAAGTTGTTATTTCCCGGCTGCTTTCATGTAGTTCAAGTTGATGATATGCATTTTTAAGATCAAATCTTGAAAAATAATTAGCACCTCTCAATTTTGTCATGAAAGAGTCAAATATAGGTAAGGGGTAATTCTCTCTTAAAATGGCTTCGTTTGCGCGGCGCATGTCAATACATAACCTTATTTCGCCATTTTCCTTGAACACAATTACCACAGGTGATATCCACCGACTTGGTCCATAAACAGGTTCGATTATGTCCAAAGTTAATGCCTCCTCCAGCTTAGCTGCCACTTTATCCTCAAGAGCAATTGGTATACGCCGCAGTAGTTGTTGCACGGGTCTTACTGAAGTATCGATAGTTAATTTTACTTTTACATTTTTCATTTTGGGGAACGGCTTCACATCCTCAATACGATTTACATTACACCCAAGTCGTAGTATTTTAAGTTTTGTCGACGTTTCACGACCCAACAAAGACTGACTACCATTTTCTATTACGTAAAATGTAGCAACCGTTTCTGAATAATTATTTATCGCAATTGGAGCGTCAAATACACAGATTACTTTGAGAATCTGATCTGATGCATATGCCTTAAATTGGTTTGATGAATTTGATCTAATATTCCATATAACTGTTTTTCCTTTCTTCAATGTTGCCCAATCTTTCTCACTCACCAAATTAAATCGCGAGCCGGAATCAATCACCATTAATATATATTCTCCTCCAATGCAGACGTTAATCATTTCATCGCTTACACAGTTATCATTGATTTTTAAGCAGCCAAATTCACGTAAAGCGTCAACATCATCTAAAACATTTAGCTGTTCGCTGCGTATACACCTTATTTTTCCCGATCCTATATTTCGCCGGTTTGTATCATATTCGACAAATTTCCTCTTAATATTTTTAGTCTTACATTTGATGGCAAAATGTCCAATAAGAGATCAATTGTTGCATTTCGCATTTCGTGCTGGACAGCTCATAGAATTACCAATGTGACCACTTCAACCACATCTGTAGCACTCAGTCTCTGAATTATGAGAAAATCGCTTCTTCGAGGAAATTCTGTTTACCCCCTCTTCATCGCTTTTTGTCATCATGCTTTGCGAATGTTTATTAATTTGTTCATACACCTGGCAAGTTTCAAGGACACCGTTCAGGCTCTGCTCTTTCTCCAATAGTCTTTTCTTAAGGTCAATAGGTGCCCATGAATCAATTATCTTGTCTTTAATACATATTTCCTCAATTTCCATTTTTGTTGATCCAAAAGAACATTTTGCAACTTGTTGCCTTAAGCGCAATAGAAATTTGTTAAGAGACTCTCCATCCGTTGGCGTCAAACTTCTATATAGATGTCTTTCAAACGTTGAATTCCTCTTAGGGGAGAAATATTCATCCAATTTGTTAACCAGTATTGCGTATACATCGATATCAGTCTTGCATCAAATTCAACTAGAGCGCCAGGGATGTTGTAAATAACCTCTTGTAGCTGTGGTCCGCCCAAATGATGCAGCTTGTTTTTCTTTTTAACAGAGTCGATAATTTCCTCTGAAGCGAGATACAAAGTAAAATATCGGAACCATTTTTCCCATTCCATACGCAGCAACGATCTGTCAATAACATCACAGAGAAATGGCTTTATGTCGGACATTGTTGTACCACACAAAAGAAGTCTTCAAGTGCCTAAGAGATGAAATATTATCTATAATAATTTCTTTATACAATTTTTTTTTAGCTAGGTGCCACCCAATTTAATACGAGTACTTAATCAACATACCCATGCACAATTTAATGTGCTTATGGATTCACAATTTAATGTGCAGTCAATCTCACAATTTAATGTGCAGTCAATCTCACAATTTAATGTGCAGTCAATCTCACAATTTAATGTGCAGTCAATTTCACAATTTAATTTTTCTTTTCAACACCACAATTTAGTGTTTCTGTCCTTTCTTCCAAATCCAATTTAATGGTCACTTCGCAATCTTTTTTTCTCTCGTCGCCAATGTAATAACTCCGACAAATGATTTATAATGTGGTTTTATTAGATTTGTTTTATATACCAATTAGTTTTCCAAAAGTTCTAATAATAATAAAAAAGACATACATATATTTTATTTTTCGACTGACAAATAACTCAATGCAACCTAGATTCAATATCTCGGTATCGTTCAGGATTGCCACAGCCCGTTTACAGATTGACCAACATATATGAGCCTTTTTGACTCTTTCGTTTATGTGGTCTTTCTATTTTAATTTCCGATCGAGAATGACTGCTAGATACTTCACCCTGTCGGAAATATTTATTGTCCTTTCAAGAAAGCGCGGCTCATCATATAGAGCTATCTTCGTCTTTCTTGTAAATAGGCCAATTTCAGTTTTTTCTGGGTTAACGTTCAACCCTCTTGGTTGAGCCCAGTTGTGTGCCAGGGTTAATGCCTCCTCGGCCTTCCTGCACAAATGATTTGGATCCCTTCCCTTCAGAAGTACCAAAACGTCATCTGCGTAGCTGACTGTCTCGAATCCCTCATCGGTCAGAGTGCTAATAAGGGTATATATTGTTGTGGTCCATAGAAGGGGTGATAAAATCCCCCCTTGTGGAGTTCCACATTGCACCCTCTTTCTTATTCTTACATTGTGCGCCTCACAATTAATCCATGTGTTCCTTAGCATACTGCCAATCCAGTCGCGTATCGCCCGGTTGACATTAAACTGGTCCAGGGAATGGATAAGTGTGTTGGTATACACGTTGTTAAAAGCCCCCTCAATGTCAATGCAGTATCCACTGATCTACCTTTGACGTATGCGTGTTGCTTGAACCTCAGCATATGGCCTGCGATCCTGCCTTTAACCATGTCGTCGATTATCCTCTCCATGGTTTTCAGCAAGAAGGAAGTTAGGCTTATTGGTCTATAAGCCTTTGGTGAAGAATAATTTGGCTTGCCAGGTTTGGGGATAAACACTACCCTCGCTTCCTGCCAGCCTACTGGAATATATGCGTGTGTTAAGCATGCATTATAAATTCCTGCAAGAGGTGTCGAAACTAAATTCATCCCTTTCTGCAGGAGCGCCGGAAAGATACCATCCGGACCCGCAGCCTTAAACGGAGAGAAGCTTTTTATCGCTTCCATAACCATCCTATCGCTGATAATAGGCACCTCATGTTCACCACTTCTCCCATCGTCCAGCATAGCCGAAAGTTCGGCTGGGCTGCATGGAAAATATGTATCCATGAGGAGTTTAATGGTTTCCTCCACATTTTCAATTGTCTTGCCCGTTTCATCCACTAATGATTCAGCCTGGATGTGGGCTTTTGACAAAAATTTTTTAATTTTAGAAATTAGTCTTGTTGAACCTTCGTAGTGAACAGACGTGTTAGCGGAGTTTTTTTTTACATAGTAAACAAACAAAAAATACAAACAAAAAAAATATTAGTAATAAGTACTGATTCGTAATAAGTACAGATTTGGCGAAATTTGCTTTATTTGCATTAATAATTTATCATATAATCTGAAACAAGAAAACAAACAAAAAAAAAAAACAACCGTAAA
The DNA here is from genome assembly GCA_963681545.1 of Germaria angustata. Lineage (NCBI taxonomy): Eukaryota > Metazoa > Arthropoda > Insecta > Diptera > Tachinidae > Germaria > Germaria angustata. Next base: position 76,042,040 of record OY813000.1, on the reverse strand, counting down.
CAAAGTGACTGAGGAATACTCTGCATGAGTACCTCAAAAACAAACAATTGTGAAGTGAGTTCTAACGGCAGAAATGCCTATTTTACTGTGAGTTCTGAAGCTCTTAATGCAAACAACAAAAATAAAAAATTTGATGACAGTCTTTTTCTAACGGCAAAGCCAATTTTACGCGAGCGATCAAATTCGCTTACTCCGATGCCAAGTAGTGATTCTCTAACATTACCGCTGCCTAGTACTTGTTTATTTAAATCAGCGCCATTATCCGCTCCGGGCTCGTGTTCTTCACTTAACCAAGTTATCACAATAGACAACAGTAGTCAAAAACCTAAGGTGCCTGTCGGAATGGACAGATATATCACAGTAGTAAAGCGCGGGCGTAGCCCAAATTCATCTAAAATCTCATCGGTTCCCAAGATATCCAGGGATAACGACGCTGCCTCAGTTAACCGTCAAAACCGTTTTAAAATATTGCAGAATGACAACGAAAAACTCGAAGCATCCTCGAAAAAAACCTCCAAACCACCACCCATCTATTTGAGGCAAAAAAATTCTAACACACTTATCAAAAAACTAATCTCGGTCATTGGTGAAAAGGCATTTCACATTGTTCCAATAAAACGTGGTAACATTGATGAAACAAAAGTTCAAATATATAATGAAAAAGATTTCCGGAAAATGGTTAATGAATTAGAAAAAAATAAAACAAGTTTTTACACATTCCAGCTTAAGAGCGCCAAGGGCCTACAGGTCGTATTGAAGGGCATAGATTCCTACGTTGTCCCTGCTGAAATAAAAGATGCTCTTACTCTCCAGGGATTTAAGGTAAAGAATGTCTCTAACATAATAAACAGGGAGAAGATCCCCCAACCCCTATTTCGCGTTGAACTGGAGCCAAATGATGTAATACTGAAGAAAAATGAGACCCATCCCATTTACAATTTAAAATATCTATTATACCGGAAAATCACAGTTGAAGAACCACACAAGCGTTCAGGACCCGTTCAGTGCCATAATTGCCAAGAATATGGCCATACGAAAACTTACTGTAAATTACCTAGTGTTTGTGTTGTGTGCGGTGAATTACACAATACTGCTATTTGCAATAAGTCGAAGGACCAGAAGGAAAAAAAGTGCAGTAATTGTGGAGGTAATCACACTGCTAACTACAGGGGATGTCCTGTGTTCTCTTTTGTTAAACAAGCTATGAGTCAGAAGCCTAAAGTAACCCCAGCGCAAACAGGAAATACGTACTCCGCTACTTATCCTCCTATGGCCCAACCAATTTCTACACAAGTATCGTATGCTGACGCTGTGAAGATCAACTCTGTTCCAGTGCAAAAATTGTCACCACCAACTAGTACAACAAATGCAAATGCAAGCTTTAATTTCAATCGCCTTGAAGCTACTATTGATAATCTGGTGCAAACTATAAACAACTTTACAACAAATATGACTAGCATGATGCAAGAAATGCTGCGAATGCAGAACACTCTGCTTCTAGCATTAGTTAACAAGCCATGAACACGTTAAAAGTATGTTTCTGGAACGCAAACGGCATTCGCCAACATAAAAATGAACTTGAGCACTTCCTCACGGCAAAAAATATTGATATAATGTTGGTATCTGAGACTCATTTGACTTCGAGAAGCCTTTTTAAAATGAGTGGCTACACCTTATATGATACAAAGGACCCGAGAGGAAGAGCATGCGGTGGATCGGCAATTCTAATAAAGTCAAGACTCAAACACTACATTCTTGAGAACATTTGTGAGGACCATCTGCAGGCAACAAATATTTGCATCGAAAATTTTTGTACAAATTTCGTGATATTATCAGTTTACTCCCCTCCCAGATTTTCAATCACTGAGGATCAATATGAGGAGTTTTACAAAACCCTTGGGCCTTGTTTCGTAGCAGCTGGGGACTACAATGCAAAACATACGTTCTGGGGATCGCGTCTTATTACACCTAGAGGTCGAGCGTTGTTCAATACAATTTCAAAAATGGGTTTGGATGTCATTTCGAGCGGGGAGCCCACTTACTGGCCTACTGACCCACAAAAAATTCCAGATGTTATAGATCTTGGCGTCATGAAAAATATCTCTAGGGATTTAATTCATGTTGAAGCTTCTCATGATCTCTCCTCCGATCACTTGCCAACGATCGTTACAATTTGTAGCCCACTAAGAAGTGACTTGCCTCACCCATATGTGAAGATGATAAATCATGTTAATTGGCTGGGGTTCAAAAAATATCTCAGTAGTCATTGTACGGGAAACATCAGGCTTAGAACTCCCAATAATATTGAACTTAACATTGCCAATCTTACCGAGAATATTAAACAGGCTGCTAAACATGCCACTACTTCCTATCCGCAGACTGGGTTTAATAGAATTTATTCTGCGGATATTGAACGTCTCGTATGTGAAAAAAGAAGAGCTAGAAGGGAATGACAACATCACAGATCACCCCAACATAAAATTAGACTTAGAGAATGCACAAAACGAATCCAAGAGTTGCTTTCATCTGAAAAATCTGCTTCTCTTAAGAACTATCTGGAAGGTCTCGATGTCACATCAGCATCTAATTACTCCTCGTGGCGCGCAGCTAAAAAACTTAAAACACCCGTTGAGTCTAAACCACCCCTGCGAATTACGTTTAAAGAAAACAAGAGATTTTATTTTTTTAGTCTTTATTGCTTGACTTTGGTCTTCAGACTGACTTATTTTAAAATTCTTAAATCTATTGTTAGCATAAAATTCAGTTTTTTGTTTATTTATACAATTTTTTATGTTTGTTCAATTGTAACAACTTAAATGAATGGGTCATCGATAAAATCGACGACTTCAAGAGGTTTAACAAAAAAAAATATAAATTCACAAAATTTTTATTAATGGTTTAAAGTTTCATTCAAATATCGATGAATGGAAAAAATGTCATTGACCTTAAATTCTTACGAAACAGAAAAGGGAATCAAATAAAAAGAGGCAATTTTGTTTAATTGCTTAAATAGTATTTTTACTTAAAAATAAAGTCAAAGTTCTTTGACTTTATTTTTTTTTTAAGTTTTAGTATATTTTGCAATTATTGAATCCAAATCCACGAGGGCTGGTTGAACATGTGGGATTACACATGTAACTCCTCCCCCATTAGATAAAGGATTCTCCTGAATTCTTCCATTCGATTTCCTACCTCTGTCACATAACATTATTGTTAATATTATAGCTATAGCTACAATTATTGTTGGTGGTAGGGTATAAATAACAATCTTACTATTAAACTTTATTTCTTCCATTTCTTTCATATTTTGAATTGTTTTTATTTTTACTTCTTCTATGGTTAGAGTACTATTAAATTTTATGTTTTCAAATTTCGGAACAATTATTTTATCTAAATACATTTTATTATTATTTGAAAATCTTTCATTTGCTATTGTCAAAGTGCAATTAGTATACTGTATTAAGTAGTTTCCATTCAAAGTATTATTTGTGTTATTGTAGTTGCTAGTTATTATACTATTTTTTGCATTTTTTACAATAATTGTTTGATCATTAATATTTATGATTTCTGTATTTTCGTTTGTTATAATCTTACAATTTTTTTCTATTGTACAATGTCTTGATATTTTACATTCATTTAGATAATTGTTTTGTTTATATACATATGTTTTATTATTGTAATTAAATATATTTTCAATTTCTGCATCCACTTCTTTATTTAAGTATGGCATAGGTATAATAGTGGTTACTTCTACAGAATAAAATATTTTTGGAACTTTAATTATAAATATTAATTCATTAGTTTTTTCGAAAATTGCAGTTCTTAAAAATTTAATTTTTCCTATGTCTATATTATAATCTTCTATCTCTTGCTTAGTCAGGATGCTGGCATCCGTTATTCCATTTTGCGCTGTTGTTATATAATTTTGTATATGTTCAATGTGGTTTCTAATTGTTGTCAAGATAAGCAAATTTTCAAAGTATATGTTTTTTGCCAATATGTCTCTTACTGACCTATATAGTCCTTCCATATAATATAATAGATTCTTTTGATTTTGTGTTACAGTGTTTGTATCTGCAACTGTTATAGTATATTTCTATTTCAAGTTCTCTATTTTAAGTCTATTTTATTTTTTAAATTGTCTTTTAAGATCCTCAAAACGTTTGGCCAGATATTCAAAGTCAATATCTTCGTCCTCACTATGGTTTACCATGTTTGCACTATTACCGTCATTTGAATCACCATGTAGCTCCGAAAACTTAAAAGGTCTTTTTATATTTGACACATGAACATTTTCTAACCTTTGTTTCCTAAATTTAGGCTGTTCTTTGTGCCTTACACTTCTATAATTTTTTATGTATCCCTCTTCCCTATTCTCAACGTACTTTTCTCTTTTTCTGTTTGCTTTTGCAATTTTCTTTTCCTTACAAACAATCAAGTTATTGTAAATATCATCTTGCTTTACCTCATCATTTTCTACATCAAATGGTGTACATTTTATAGTACTGTGATATGTATTATTATAATGATAAATAGCCTTATTCATTTGTTCTATAATTGGTATTTTTTCTTCAATATTTAGGGTTCGTATTTTTTCAGTTATCGTATTATTCAATCTTTCGATATCCGCATTGCCTGTATGGCTATTCGGTTTCGTGAAGTGAAATTCGATACCTTCTCTTACTAAGAAGTCCTTTATATTAGCATTGTTAAATTCGTTATCAAATACAAATTTTTTAACTTTTCCCTTTATGGACAGAAATTCTGTTATCTTTGAAACTAAAGTTCTACTATTCCTGTCCATTAATGGAAAACATATTGCATGTTTCGTGAATTTGTCTATGAAAATTATGAAAGCTTGTTTACTATTAACATATGTATCTATATGAACTATTTCATTTTTACCCTTTGGTGTTATTGTTAACGCAAATTCTTTTCTAATAGGCTTTCTGTCGTATTTCCCTCCAGTACATATATCGCAGTTATTAATGATCTTATGAATACTTTCTTTTAAGTTTGGGTTATAAATCTTGCTTTTAATTCCTTCGTATGTTGCCATTATACCAGCATGCCCAGTTTCTATTTTATGAAAAAGTGTGATCTGCTTATGGAGTTCATCCTCATTATGGATGTCTTCAGCTAAATATGAACACTTGACAAATTTTAAACTGCTATTATTAAAATGTCTTATTATTAATTGTTGTATTTTACTGTATTCATGATCATTCATTTCGGAATACACTGCAACTTTACCTTTTGAAAAGTATCTTTAAATCAATGTTGCTACGATATTTTTTTGTATATCTTCCCTATCTATGTAGAGTTTCCTATGGTTAAACACTCTCTCAAATTCTTTGCGCTTTTTGTTCTGGAAAATAATCTGTTGACGGAATCTATTCACAATTGTAGTTAGTATAGGGATATGATCATTTTGTTCTTCTTCTTGTGAGTGAATTGTTTCCACATCTAGAGAACCTTCCGCTTCGGGTTGACCAGTATCGTTTAGACAATTTATTTCCAAGTAATCGGAATTTATTCAGCTTAAAAAGTCTGCAATTTTATTTTCTTTTCCTTTGATATATTCTATTCTGGCATTATATTCACCTAACTGCAGAATCCATCTTTGGAGCCTTGGATTTATATCCTTGCCAGCAAATTTAGCATGTAGCCATTTAAGTGGCTGATGATCTGTTTGTAAATCGAATTCTCGACCATATAAATAAGGTCTGAAATATTTCACGGCCCAAACTACGGCTAGTAGTTCTTTTTCAACCGTTGAATAATAACGTTCATGTTTATTTAGTGTTCTAGATGCATAAGCCACTGGGTGACCTTCTTGAGTAAGAACTGCTCCAAGAGCGAGGTTACTTGCATCCGTTATCAACTTGAATCTTTTTGTGAAATTTGGGTATCTTAAGATAGGGGATTGTGTCACTAAATCTTTTAGTTTTTCAAAGGCGTATATATAACTTGGGTCATTTTTATTAATCTTCTCGTCTTTCCGTAAATATTGTATCATTGGAGATGCTATTTTAGCATAGTCCTTAATAAATTTCCTATAAAATCCCGTCATACCTAGAAAGGATTTTATCTGTTTCTGAGTGACCGGTAGTTTTAGATTTCGGATTATATCTACTTTTTGCCTATCTGGTTTGACACCTTCTGCTGTCAAAACATGTCCTAAAAATAAGGTTTCTTTCTTGAGAAAGTCACACTTGTCGGGCTGAACTTTTAGATTTGCTTGCCTAAGCGTTTTCAAAATTAGTTTTAAATTACAAATATGCTCCTCTAATGACGTTCCAAAAACTAGTATATCGTCCATGTAGACGACACATATTTTGTTGATATACTGTCTTAGGACTGAGTTTATCAACCTCTGGAATGTTGAAGGTGCATTTTTTAGTCCAAATGGCATTCTAACGAATTCGTAGTGTCCGAATTGCGTCGAGAAAGCTGTTTTGGCTCTATCTTTCTTATTCACCTTAATCTGATAAAAACCTTTTGCCAGATCAAGTGTTGTAAAATATTGTGATCTTCCCAACTTATCCAGTATACTGTTTAAGTTAGGAATGGGGAATTTGTCATCAATGGTATTGTCATTCAAAAGTCTATAATCCACGACCAGACGCCATTTCGTCTTACCTGAGTTATCCATTTTCTTTGGAACAATCCAAAGAGGACTATTATAAGGGGAGTTACTGTTCGTTATTATGTTTTGTTCCAACATTTCATTAATTTGACGTTCTACCTCCTTTTCATGGATCTTTATATATCTATAAATTTTTGAGTATAAAGGCTTTTCCGTTTTTGTAATTATTTCATGTTCTACTATATCGGTGGCTGTTAATGTATCTCCTTCTCTATAAAATACATCCTCAAATTCATGCAATATTTTTTTTATTTCAATTTTCTCTTCATTGTTTAAATGGTTAATGTCAATCGAATTTTCTAAATTTTTTGTGTTAACTGGCTCCATAACTCGAATTTCTTCATATACAAGGGGTTCTGTATTATTTTGAAAATATATTTGGTTTCTAAATATTTCAATGAAACGGTCGAATAAATTTATTTTAGCTTTAAATGGCATCAGAAAATTTTGACCAATGATAACATTATAACCATTGCCCTGAAAGTCTCTTATTTTCCATGACAATGTCCCTACAGCGTTGAATTCTTTTGGTATTGGTGTAATAATACAGTGTGTCACTTCAATTAAGCCGTTTATTGTTCTATAGTACATTTTATTTCTTAGAGGTTGAGGTCTAAATCCAAGAATGGCTGATGGTTTGATAATACTTGTGTCAGAACCAGTATCAACCAAGCATTTCAACACCTGCCTTCCGATATTAATTGTTATTATTGGTAGTTTTGATCCAGAGGCTGTATGGTAAAAATTATCTCACCATCTGGATTTTGCTGTTGGATATTATCAATTTCCATGTAATTACCATTTCTGGTTATATTTGACTGGTCCACACTCATAAACGATTGATGAGTTTGGCCAGATCGATTCGATCTATGATTATTTAACCTAGTATTTTTATTGTATAGATTTTGATTATTAAAATTTCTGTCATTATGAATTTCTGGGCTGTTATCTTGTTGAAAATTAGGATTGGATCTATGCAAGTCACTACCAGCTTTTGTATTATAGTAATTTTGTTTGCTATTGTTATGTGTTGTTTTTCTGTAACTTTTATATGTATTGTGTTTTCTAAATTTAAAATGAATGCATCTCGGATCGTCTAGGGCCTGAATTTGTGTGAATTTAGTGCAAATCTCTCCTAATGTATTTCGAATATCAACGTGATGCCTTTAGGGTATATCTATCTTTTCCTTCAGTATGTTCACTAAATGTCTGTCGACACAATCTGGTGCATATAAGTCTGGCTTTTCATTATCATATTGGTATATTTCGTTAATTTCAAACTTAGCCTTCTTAAACTTATCAAACAATTCTCTTAAATTACTTACAGTCATACTTCTGCATCTGTTGAAAACCTCTGCATATGTTGTTTTGGGTTTGTATTGTAGGATGAGTGTATCTTTCACCTCGTCCCATGTAGGGTTGTTTCCGATTTCCATAATATATTTAGCTGCTTCTCCCGTTACCTTTTCATTAATTATTATTGCCATCGCCAGGTCCCTCAGTTGCGGATTATTCGGTGGGCACAGAGAAAATACAGCTTCTACCGAATTTATGAATGCCATCACATTATGACCTTCGTCTAAGCATCGTAATTGCCGGAATTGCTGCAAAATGTCTTTCATTGATAACGAATATTGTAGCTGTTGTTGATTCTGAAGTCTTTGGTTTTCCTGTTGCTGTTGTTGATTCTGTAGTCTTTGGTTTTCCTGTTGATGTTGTAGCAGAGTCCGTTCTTGGCTAATTATTACCTCCTGAAGCTGCCTTATTTGCTCATTTAGAGTGTCGATGTTGTTTTCAGCATCGAGCCGTCTGTTGGCATCAAATTCATTTTGTCTTGACATCTTGTTTAAATATTACGATAATTATTTTTTTTTGTTTTAAATTTCACTTATTAAAATTTTCTTTTACACTTTAATAAAATTTCTTTCTTTGATTTGAAACTTTGACAACTCACAACTTTTAAAATTGACTTCGACTTAAAATGTTTTAATGTTTTTTTTTCAATTAAATTGGATTTTCAAAATTTTAAATATAGGTTATTTTAACTTTTTCTTAGGGAAGAGTTCCTTTTTTTAGGTTTATTTTAACCTTTTCTTAGGAAAGAGTTCCTGTTTTAGATATAGGTTTACTTTAACTTTTTCTTAGGAAAAAGTTCCTTTTCGACTGCGCCAATTACGTTTAAAGAAAACAAGAGATTTTATTTTTTTAGTCTTTATTGCTTGACTTTGGTCTTCAGACTGACTTATTTTAAAATTCTTAAATCTATTGTTAGCATAAAATTCTGTTTTTTGTTTATTTATACAATTTTTTATGTTTGTTCAATTGTAACAACTTAAATGAATGGGTCATCGATAAAATCGATGACTTCAAGAGGTTTAACAAAAAAAATATAAATTCACAAATTTTTATTAATGGTTTAAAGTTTCATTCAAATTTCGATGAATGGAAAAAATGTCATTGACCTTAAATTCTTACGAAACAGAAAAGGGAATCAAATAAAAAGAGGCAATTTTGTTTAATTGCTTAAATAGTATTTTTACTTAAAAATAAAGTCAAAGTTCTTTGACTTAATTTTTTTTTTTAAGTTTTAGTATATTTTGCAATTATTGAATCCAAATCCACGAGGGCTGGTTGAACATGTGGGATTACACATGTAACTTGCGCACTTCTACCGGAGGTTGGGCAAGAACTAATACTGAAAAAGGTAACATATTTGCTGAACATTTAAAACACGTATTTACCCCAAACTCATGTACTGGTGCTGTTGATTTTCCGAGTGTAGTTGCTCTGCCCCCTCGACCCATAAAGTTTAAGATGTGTGATGTACAAAAACTAATTACTGAAACCAACCCGAAGAAAGCTCCGGGTATTTATGGAATTAGTAACAAGATGCTGATGCAGTTGCCTCGTGTTGCTATTAAAATCCTGTTATTTATTTTTAATGGCATTTTACGACTGGAGTATTATCCACACACCTGGAAACTTGCCATGATCAAAATGATTCCAAAGGTGGGCAAAGATCTTACCAAGGCTGAGTCATATAGGCCAATAAGTTTATTGTCAACAATTTCAAAGCTCTTCGAAAAGCTGCTAATGACTAAATTGTCCCCAATTCTAACTAATAATGGGTGTATACCGGATCATCAATTTGGTTTTAGAAGTCAGCATAGCACCATTGAACAAACTAATAGATTGGTTCATTTCATAAGAAGAACATTTGAAGAAAAGAAGTATTGTTCTTCCCTCTTTATTGATGTTTCCCAGGCATTTGATAAAGTGTGGCATGAGGGCCTGATTTTGAAATTGAGGACATATCTACCAATGAACATTGTGAATCTATTGGAAAGTTACATTCTTGCCCGGAAGTTCACTGTCGTGGAAGGAGACTTCATGAGTGTGCCCGAAACTATATCATCTGGGGTGCCACAGGGGAGTATACTGGGGCCAGTTTTGTATTTGATTTATACCAGTGATATGCCTTTGAGCAGTAATATCCTTATTTCTACATTTGCCGATGATACAGCCTGCCTTAGTATGCATGAAAACCCTCACGAGGCTACCCGTTATCTCCAGGAATATATTAACCTGTTGGAACCGTGGTTGAACTTATGGAGAATAAAAGTAAATGAACAAAAGTGTGTTCATGTCACATTTACGCTACGAAGAGACACTTGTTCCCCCATTCGTATCAACAATCAAGTTTTTCCTCAACATTCACAGGTGAAATACCTTGGTATACACCTTGACCGACGGCTTACTTGGAAACACCACATTGACTCTAAGCTAACACAAATGAAGCTTAAATTAACCCAGTTACATTGGCTGATTGGTAGAAATTCTACCCTCAGTCTAGATTGTAAACTTTTAATATACAAGTCGCTTTTGAAGCCGATATGGTGTTACGGAATTTAGCTATGGGGCACTGCTTCAGCTTCTAATGTAGAGAGAATCCAACGAATGCAAAACAAAATTTTAAGGTTAATAACATCGGCTCCTTGGTACATGAAAAATTCAATTTTACATCGTGATTTAAATATGCCACTCGTGACCGCAGAAATTGCAAAATATGCAGGCAAATATTTAACGAAACTCGAGTTCCATCCTAATCCCCTTGCTCGTAACATCTTGAACTTTCCTGGACACATCCGCTTAAAAAAGAGGGATACTATGGCCTTAATATGCCACACTTCAGATGGAATTTTTTGAATATTTTTTGTGCTTAACACATTTTTGTATTATTAATTACTATCACTAAATTTATGTCCGACACTGGTTGGGCCTAATTATAATATTTATACTTAAGATTTGAACACTTATTGTTAGTTCAGTTTGAAGATACAATAAATTCATATTTGCAAAAAAAAAAAAAAAAAAATTTTTAGAAACATCGCTTACACTGTCCACCTGTTCACAGAAAAGCCTCCAGGATGTACGTTTAGCAGTTCTTATTCTCTTGTTGTAAATTCGGAGTTTATCACGATAATCCTCCCAATATACTGGTAATCTTTTACGTTTCGCTCTATTATAGAGTCGGCGGACTTCCCTCCCCATTGCCCGAATCTCCCCTGTCATCCAGGGTTTCTCGTATGGGGATTTTCTTTCCCGAAGTAGGCAACTCTCTTCAAACGACTCAACTAAAGCGTCCGTAATGATTTTGACTTTACTGTCTATGTCCTCTCTTTCTAGGCGATTGAAAGAAACCTGCCCTAAATGAGAATCAAGTGACCTTTCGAATTTTGCCCAATCAGTTCTAGCCCGGTTTTGAAAGGTTATAGGTTCTGGCGGTTGCCTTGCAATTTTAAACATAATATAACGATGATCTGAGAATGAGTGCTCGTTCAGAACCCTCCATTCAGCAATTTCATCGATTTCGTTTTCAGAACATATGGTTACATCTAATACCTCCGCTCTAATTCTATTAATAAAAGTAGGCGTATTACCAGTATTAACAGTTAATAGATCGTTAGTATTCAGAAATTCTAAAAGAGCCTGTCCCCTTTTATTAATGTTAGTACTACCCCATGCAATATGATGCGAATTAGTATCGCATCCGATTAGTACTTTCCTACCTTTTGTTCTGCAATCTTCAACCAAGTGTTGTAATTCCGACGTTGGTGGTAGTGTCGGTGCATCATACGGCAAGTATACTGATGCTAGGCATATGTTTCCATTTCCCTGCTTCAGTACTGTTGCTTCTGCTGTTGACAACTCTGTGGATAAAAGAAAGCATAAATTTTTGTGACTAAGAATACAGGTCCTCGGACGATTCCCTGTTTTAGCATAAAATAATTGGTAGTTTACATGGTTTAATCCATTAACCCTGTTTTTTGTGGTCCAGGGTTCTTGTATTAATGCCACATGTATCTTACCTTTGTTAATTTTCACCATCAAAGCGTGAGTTGCCGTCTCGCTCCGGTGGAGGTTAATTTGGATGACCTCCCACATCATCCTTCTAATAGGCGGTCCTTTTGGGAGTTGGTGATTTTGTGCTCCAACTCCTCCTTGGCCGTCTGGACCTTCGAGACACCCGCCTGATTTTGGCTAGATGCAGCCTGTGCCGTGCTTGTCCTATCGTTGGTGGGGGTTGTTTTCCCCTGGCTGCCGATACAGGACTTGCCTATTTTCAAATAGACGGCTTTTGAAACAAAGAACACCTTGCCTTCACATTTGGAAAGGCTGGAAATAGATCCTTGGTCGATGCCCACCACAAAAAGAGTTCCATTTTGGTCCTCCTCTCTGTGGAACACTTCCCATTTCTCTATCGCCAGTTCTTTGTTTTGTTTACCAATAACCTCCAAAACACGGTCGGATGTGAATTTGCATCCCCATCCTTTGATGTAGAAGGTTGCCTTGGTTAGAGTTGGTATATTTCTCCCTTCCACCAGTTCCAGCTTACAGCCTTCCCATGGCGGAGGGATTCCTTCTACCAACTCCTTTAGGGTAGCTTCGCAGGTCTGCGATGCTAGTCTTAGCAACAGCACGCCCCTTTGAAACTCGCAGCTGTTTATTTTTATTGGAGATCCGTTATCGGTTGCCATAACGTATTCCAATATCGCGTTATTTACCAGATCCTCAACCACTTGCTGTTGATTTTCTGGTATTTTGCCAGTCGGACGTGAGGTGTCAATGACCGCGTAGCGGAGATTGTCCCTATATAGCCTCCTGGCTACTTTAGCGTAAGATGGCGGCTCTTTTTCCTTACTTACGTCTAGCTTCCTCTTACGGGTGAAGAGATTCCGCTTTTTGGCGTTCTCTGCTTCCGCGGAAGATTTCGCCGACGTGTCCGCCTTCTCAGTAAGTGCTGCATCTTTGACCCCCTTACTAGAAGGATTCTTCATAGAGACTCCTTTAAGAAGGGAGACGCCCGGTTTTGGCGACTTGCTGGTCGACGAGGAGCACCTTTTTTATGCTTCGGCTCCGCAATGTTCTGCTCTTGTGGAGATCGGATCCTCTTACCAGTCTCTACCGAGGTGGAGGGAGTCTCCGATGCTCCCTTTAGGGCATCTTGCGTATTTTTAGCTGCTGCCTGGTTCTTCTTGGCAAGTTTTCGCCTTTGAGCCCCAGATAGCCGCTTTTTTCCAGTATTTAGGCTCGCGATTTTGTCGCTCACCTCATCCACCAGTCTGTCTAGATTCTGCGAAGCATCTCTAGCTGACTGGTTTACGTTATGAGAGTCAGAGTTGGTGTTCCCACCTGTCACTGAAGGCTGGGTTGACTTTAAGTCCCCCCCCCCCGGGTATTACCACCTCTTCCTCTCTTTTTGGTGTCGCTGTCCTTGTCCGATTTTCTCTTCCGTTGTCCGTTTTTATGTCCATTGTCGTCAGCGTTATTTTTTCGTTTTTGTGTTTGTGATTATTGTTATTATTTTTATTCATTTTGGTCCCACGAGTGTGGGGGAAAGGGATCTCCTCCACGTCATAGCCCCCGGTAACGTGGAGGGGGCGTAGTCTATTTGCTGAGGTGCCTAGGTATCAGCAAAGCTCCGGTTAAATACAGTCTCATGCCCCCGACTGCAAAGAGAACAGATAGGCACGGGTTGCTAGTCATATTAGTTGTAAATTTGGTTATAGTTTGCACCAGATTATCAATAGTAGCTTCAAGGCGATTAAAATTAAAGCTTGCGTTTGCATTTGTTGTGTTATTTGGTGGTGACACTTTTTGCATGGGAACGGAGTTGATCTTCACAGCGTCAGCATACGATACTTGTGTAGAGATTGGTTGGGCCATAGGAGGATTAGTAGCGGAGTACGTATTTCCTGTTTGAGCTGGGGTTACTTTAGGCTTTTGACTCATAACCTGTTTTACGAAAGAGTATACAGGATATCCTCTGTAGTTAGCGGTGTGATTACCTCCACAATTACTGAACTTTTTTTTCTTTTGATCCTTTGGCTTATTGCAAATAGCAGTGTTGTGTAATTCACCACACACAACACAAACAGTAGGTAATTTACAATACGTTTTTTTATGGGCATATTCTTGACAATTATGGCATTGTACGGGTCCTGAACGCTTGTGTGGTTCTTCAACTGTGATTTTTCGGTATAAGAGATATATCTTCTCCCTGTTTATTATGTTGGATACATTTTTTACTTTGAATCCTTGGAGGGTGAGAGCATCTTTTATTTCAGCAGGGACAACGTAAGAATCTATGCCCTTCAAAACGACCTGTAAGCCTTTAGCGCTCTTAAGCTGGAATGTGTAAAAACTTGTTTTATTTTTTTCTAATTCATTAACCATTTTACGGAAATCCTTTTGGGTTTGTCATTGTCATCCTGCAATATTTTAAAATGGTTTTGACGGTTAACTGTGGCGGCGTCGTTATCCCTGGATATCTTGGGAACCGATGAGATTTTAGATGAATTTGGGCTTCGCCCGCGCTTTACTACTGTGATATATCTGTCCATTCCGACAGGCACTTTAGGTTTCTCAATATTATTGTCTATAGTGATAACTGGGTTAAGTGATGAATACGAGCCCGGAGCGGATAATGGCGCTGATTTAAATAGTGAAGTACTAGGCAGCGGTAATGTTATAGAATCACTACTTGGCATCGGAGTAAGCGAAGTTGATCGCTCACGTAAAATTGGCTTTGCCGTTAGAAAAAGACTATCATCAAATTTTTTATTTTTATTGTTTGCATTAAGAGCTTCAGAACTCACAGTAAAATAGGCATTTCTGCCGTTAGAACTCACTTCACAATTTTTTGTTTTTGAGGTACTCATACAGAGTATTCCTCAGTCACTTTGTTTGTGGTTTTTTGTTTGTTTTTGTTGTTTCAGTTTATACGAAAAATATTATTAATGCAAGTAAAGCATATTTAACAAAAACTGTACTTATTACGAATCAGTACTTATTACGAATATTTTTTTTGTATTTTTGTTTGTTTAGTATGTAAAAAAAAACTCCGGTAACACGTCTGTTCACTACGAAGGTTCAACAAGACTCTGATGTCAGGCAAATGTTTTATTTTATTCTCAAATAAGTATATACATACATATGTATATACAAATCACTTCTTCATTTTATGAACCTCATTAGTTAATTCTGCGGTATATATAAATTAACACGACCGATCAAGAGAAGTGATCTTTATGAGGAGAGTAATGCAGTAGTCTTGCTCCCGGTAAATAGCGAAATCTATTGTTTAAGAATGGTTCTTTCCACAACATTTCTTGTTTTTGAGTGTATATTGCTAAATGTACTTTCAGGAAAACCCTCCATTGTTAACCGGAAAGGAGTTGTCAAATATGGTTCTAACGGATAACCAGCATCGCCTACAAATTAAATAAAATAAAATGTACTCGATGAAAGATTAAAATACACACCCAGCAACAATGTATTTCTTTCTCCGTTTTGATGTTTTTCTTTGAGGTGGTGTTTTAAGTCGCTTACATTCCAGATCAGTGATTCGTGGCAAGATAATGGGGAATGGGATTGAATATATCGCATTCGCAGTTTGTGATCACATACCTTTCAAAGTTAAATAGCATTATAAGTTAATTTTTATTTTTAAGCTTATTGGTTATATTATTTTTTTAATCTGGCGTTATCTTAACCGCAATAATTTTTGTGTGGTTACTAAAACGAT
Organism: Germaria angustata; assembly: GCA_963681545.1. NCBI lineage: Eukaryota > Metazoa > Arthropoda > Insecta > Diptera > Tachinidae > Germaria > Germaria angustata. The sequence continues at coordinate 76,026,303 of OY813000.1, read as the reverse complement.
TCAAGTCAGCTGTACAGTAGAAGCACGTATTCTTTTGCAAAGAGGGCAAGTTGTTATTTTGCAGCAAATATGTAAAATTATAAAAAGATTTTATATACACAATATTATTTATATTATTTTCTTATAGAATTTTACTTCTATTAATCATAAATAACACAGTTTATGATAATTAAAGTAATTCATGAAAATATATTATTATACACTGCTTGGTCGATACACATTCTTTTGTTTTTTTTTCTGTTCCTCTTTGTGTTTTGTCTTATTTTAACAGAGATGCTACTTGATATCAAATTATAACATAGATGTTAAAACGAAGTTAGTGAATCGCATAATCGTTAGTGCAAACCACAGCTATTGTTGTTAAATTTAGCTTCTGTCTAAGCGTTAAAAGTTACTGAATCGCACCACAGATCAGTGAATCGTGGCAAGATCCCGGTGAATGGGATTGAAGATATCGTATTCGCAGTTTGTGATCACACACCTCTCAAAGTTAAATAGCATTATAAGTTAATTTTTATTTTTAAGCTTATTGGTCATTTTATTTTTTAATCCAATATTTCTACACATTTTGGGTGTCTTCTTCAGGGATATATTTTATTATTTAAAAAATATTACATTTAAAAATAAAAAGACTAATAAGCTTAAATATAAAAATTAACTTATATCAATCAATTGGTCAATAAAATCGGACATTGTTAAATAGCATTATTGAATTTATTTACGTTTAAAGAGTTGCGAGTTCGTTTATAAAAAGTCTACAGGTTTACAACTAGTGTACATTATAAACAAACTCTGCTTCAGCTTTTTAGCTAAAATTTATTATACATATGTACATACCACCATTACGTTAAGACTATAAAATCCTTTTCTGTTTAAGTATTTGAAACGCTCATCAGCTGATGTTGGTATAATTGCAACGTGAGTACCGTCTATACAGCCTATTACACCAGGAAATCTTGTTTTTTGAAGGAAATGTTTTTTGATTTAATATTTTTATGATCATCCGTTACAAATGAAATTCAACTAGGACATAGTATACATCGCTTCAATACATTCGTGAAATGCATCGCTTACAGAGGACTGGGAAAGAACATTTATGTCACTTCCTGCTCCTTTTTGGTAACTACCCTCAGCATGAATTCGCACTGTTGCATTTAGTTTGACAAGTTTCGATACACCGAATTTCTTTTTTGAATTTTTTAATTTTCGAGAAGTTATATCTAGGACAAACTTGAATGCTTCGTTGTTTAGTCCAAAATAACTTATAAATCTAATATACATACATATATTTTAAGGCGGATTCACCCATTCGTTCTGAACGTTACGAACGTTTTTTTATATGTAGTTTGACGTCTCTATTTTTGAGAGAGAGAGAGAGAGAGAAAGAGTGTTAATATAATAAGGAACAATTTTTGCTTGAATTTGTTTAATTGTAATTAAGGTGAATTCACACATTCGTTCCGAACGAAATTTTTGTTGTGAGGCAATTTTAGTTTACTGAGAGTTTGCTCACAAAAGATTCACCCACATCGAACAAATGTTCTGGAGAAACAAAGCTACCATATGGGACAACTCTGTAAATGATGTGTGTTACTTTAACAAGCATAGTCTTGTTGAACCTTCGTAGTGAACGGACGTATTAGCGGAGTTTTTTCTTACATACTAAACAAACAAAAATTACAAGAAAAATATTCGTAATAAGTACTGATTTGTAATAAGTACTCGTTTTGTGAAATTTGCTTTATTTACACTAATAATATTTTTCATATAATCTGAAACAACAAAAACAAAAAAAAAACACAAACAAATTGACTGAGGAATACTTTGCATGAGTACCTCAAAAACAAAAAATTGTGAAGTAAGTTCTAACGGCAGAAATGCCTATTTTACTGTGAGTTCTGAAGCTCTTAATGCAAACAATAAAAATAAAAAATTTGATGATAGTCTTTTTCTAATGGCGAAGCCAATCTTAGGTGAGCGATCAAATTCGCTTACTCCGATGCCAAGTAGTGATTCTATACCATTACCGCTGCCTAGTACATCTTTATTTAAATCAGCGCCATTATCCGCTCGTGTTCATCACAGATATATCACAGTAGTAAAGCGCGGGCGAAGCCCAAATTCATCTAAAATCTCATCGGTTCCCAAGATATCCAGGGATATCGACGCCAACTCAGCTAACCGTTTACACCGTTTTAAAATTTTGCAAGATATCACCGACAAACCCGACGTACCCTCGAATAAAACCTCAAAACCACCACCAATCTATTTAAGGGAAAAAAATTCAAACACCCTTATTAAAAAATTAATTTCGGTCATTGGTGAAAAGGCATTTCACATTGTTCCAATAAAACGTGGTAATATTGATGAAACCAAGATTCAAATATACGAAGAAAAAGATTTCCGCAAAATGGTTAACGAATTCGAAAAAAATAAAACAAGTTTCTACACATTCCAGCTTAAGAGTGCTAAAGGCCTACAGATCGTATTGAAAGGCATAGATTCTTATGTTGTTCCTGAGGAAATAAAAGATGCTCTCACCCTCCAGGGATTTAAGGTAAAGAATGTCTCTAACATAATAAACAGGGAGAAGATCCCCCAACCCTTATTTCGAGTTGAACTGGAGCCAAATGATATAAAATTGAAGAAAAATGAGACCCATCCAATTTATAACCTAAAATATCTCTTATACCGAAAAATCACAGTTGAAGAACCACACAAGCGTTCTGGACCCGTACAGTGCCATAATTGTCAAGAATATGGCCACACTAAAACTTACTGTAAATTACCTACTGTTTGTGTTGTGTGCGGTGAATTACACAACACTGCTATTTGCAATAAGTCGAAGGACTAGAAGGTAAAGAAGTGCAGTAATTGTGGAGGTAATCACACTGCTAACTACAGGGGATGTCCTGTATACTCTTTCGTTAAACAGGCTATGAGTCAAAAGCCTAAAGTAACCCCAGTGCAAGCAGGAAATACGTACTCCGCTACTCATCCCCTAATGGCCCAACCAATCACTTCACATGTATCGTATGCTGACGCTGTGAAGATCAACTCTATTCCCGTTCAAAAAGTGTCACCACCAACTAATACAACAAGTGCAAACCCAAGCTTTAATTTCAGTCGCCTTGAAGCTACTATTGACAATTTGGTGCAAACTATAAACAACTTTACAACAAACATGACTAGCATGATGCCAGAAATGCGGCGAATGCAGAACACACTAGCATTAGCTAATAAGCCATAAACACGTTAAAAGTATGTTTCTGGAACGCAAACGGCATTCGCCAACACAAATATGAACTTGAGCACTTCCTCACGGTAAAAAATATTGATATAATGTTGGTATCTGAGACTCACTTGACTCCAAGAAGCCTTTTTAAAATGAGTGGCTACACCTTATATGATACAAAGGACCCGAGAGGAAGAGCATGCGGAGGATCAGCAGTTCTAATAAAGTCAAGACTCAAACACTATATTCTTGAGAACATTTGTAAAGACCATCTACAGGCAACAAATATTTGCATCGAAAATTTTTGTTCAAATCTTGTGATATCATCCGTTTACTCTCCTCCCAGATTTTCAATCACTGAGGATCAATATAAGGATTTTTACAAAACTCTTGGCCCTTGTTTCGTAGCAGCTGGTGACTACAATGTGAAACATACGTTCTGGGGATCGCGTCTTATTACACCTAGAGGTCGAGCGGTGTTCAACACAATTACAAAAATGGGCGGGGAGCCCACTTACTGGCCTACTGACATACAAAAAACTCCAGATGTTATAGATTTTGGCGTCATGAAAAATATCTCTAGGGATTTAATTCATGTTGAAGCTTCTCATGATCTCTCCTCCGATCACTCTCCAACGATCGTTACAATTTGTAGCCCACTAAGAAGTGACTTACCTCACCCATATGTGAAGGTGATAAATCGTGTTAATTGGCTGGGGTTAAAAAAATATCTCAGTAGTCATTGTGCTCCCGATGATATTGAACTTAACATTGCCAATCTTACCGAAAATATTAAACAGACTGCTAAACATGCCACTACCTCCCATGCGCAGACTGGGTTTAATAGAATTTATTCTGCGGATATTGAACGTCTCGTATGTGAAAAAAGAAGAGCTAGAAGGGAATGGCAACAGCACAGATCACCCCGACATAAAATCAGACTTAGAGAATGCACTAAACAACTCCAAGAGTTGCTTGCATCTGAAAAATCTGCTTCTCTTATCTGGAAGGTCTCCATGTCACAGCAGCATCTAATTACTCCTTGTGGAGCTGCTAAAAAACTTAAAACTCCCGTTGAATCTAAACCACCCCTGCGCACTTCTACCGGAGGTTGGGCAAGAACTAATACTGAAAAAGGTAACATATTTGCTGAACATTTAAAACACGTATTTACCCCAAACACATGTACTGGTGCTGTTGATTTTCCGAGTGTAGTTACTCTGCCCCCTCGACCCATAAAGTTTAAGATGCGTGATGTAAATAAACTAATTGCTGAAACCAACCCAAAGAAGGCCCCGGGTATTGATGGAATTAATAACAAGATGCTGATGAAGTTGCCTCGTATTGCTATTAGAATCCTGTTGTTTACTTTTAATGGCATTCTACGACTGGAGTATTATCCACACAGCTGGAAACTTAACATGGTCAAAATGATTCCAAAGGCGGGTAAATATCTTACCAAGGCTGAGGCATATAGGCCAATAAGTTTGCTGTGAACAATTTCAAAGCTTTTCGAAAAACTTCTCATGACAAAATTGTCCCCAATTCTAGCTGATAATGGATGCATACCGGACCATCAATTTGGTTTTAGAAGTCAGCATAGCACCATTGAACAATGTCATAGATTGGTACATTTTATAAGAAGAACATTTGAAGAAAAGAAGTATTGCTCTTTCCTCTTTATTGATGTTTCTCAGGCATTTGATAAAGTGTGGCACGAAGGCCTTATTTTAAAATTGAAGACATATCTACCAATAAACATAGTAAATCTTTTAGAAAGTTATATTCTTGCCCGGAAGTTCACTGTTGTGGAAGGAGCCTTCATGAGTGTGCCCGAAACTATCTCATCCGGTGTGCCACAGGGGAGTATACCGGGGCCAGTTCTGTATTTGATTTATACCTGTGATATGCCTTTGAGCAGTAATATCCTCACTTCTACATTTGCTGATGATACAGCCTGCCTTAGTATGCATGAAAACCCTCACGAGGCATCCCGATATCTTCAGGAACATATTAACCTGTTGGAACTGTGGTTGAAATTATGGAGAATAAGAGTAAATGAACAAAAGTGTGTTCATGTCACATTTACGCTACGAAGAGATACTTGTTCCCCCATTCGAATCAACAATCAAGTTGTTCCTCAACATTCACAGGTGAAATACCTTGGTATACACCTTGACCGACGGCTTACATGGAAACACCACATTGATTCTAAGCTAACACAAATGAAGCTTAAGTTAACCAAGATACATTGGCTGATTGGTAGAAATTCTACCCTCAGTCTAGATTGTAAACTTTAAATATACAAGTCGCTTGTGAAACCCATATGGTGTTACGGAATTCAGCTATGGGGCACTGCTTCAGCTTCCAATGTAGAGAGAACCCAACGAATGCAAAAAACAAAATTTTAAGGTTAATAACATCGGCTCCTTGGTACATGAAAAATTCTATTTTACATCGTGATTTAAATATGCCACTTGTGACCGCTGAAATTGCAAAATATGCAGGCAAATATTTAATAAAACTCGAGTCCCATCCTAATCCCCTTGCTCGTAATATCTTGCACTTTACTGGACACATCCGCTTAAAAAAGAGGGATACTACGGCCTTAATACGCCACACTTCAGATGGAATTTTTTGAATCTTTTTATGCTTAACACATTTATGTATTATTAATTACTATCACTAAGTTTATGTCCGACACTGGTTGGGCCTAATTATTATATTTATACTTAAGATTTGAACACTTATTGTTAGTTTAATTTGAAGATACAATAAATAAAATTAGTGGAAAAAAAAAAACTTTAACAAGCAGGCAGCACAGTGGCAGATGATTGCAATTTGCTGTGTTCTAAATTAAACAAATTTTTATGAAATAAAAAATATACAAATGAATAAAAGTCGAGTGCAATAGCTATTTTGTTAAATAAATATAAAAAAATTTACAAATATACTCTGTATATTATTATACATATATATGTACATATAATATGAGCATAAAAAATGTATGTATCTGGCAGCACAGTTCAATTCGTCGGGACGATAATTGAAATTAAACCAATTCAAGCAAACATTGTTCCGCACTAAAATTTACTCTTTTTCTCTCTCTCTCAAAAATGGAGACGTCAAATTACATATAACTCCCCGTCTACATTGGCAATTTTGTTGCATGCAATTCTGCTGCAGAATTGCTTTAGTGTCCAAATTAGAAAAAATCTAGTATTGCAATTCTTGTATAAAAACGTATGTAAAACACCAAATACAACAACACCAAACATCAAGTTGATAAAGTGAGGAAAGCAAAGCAATACAGAATTGCAGAGTGCAAGTGTGGACAGTGTGTAAGAAAAAGCTTTCGGAACGTAATGAACGAATGGGTGACTTCACTTTTATCGTCACAAACGAATTGAACTGTGCTGCCAGATACATATATTTCTTATGCAAAATTGAAATGAGCTGCCACATCTATTATATGTACATATGTATGTATGAGAATATACAAAGTATATTTGTAAATTTTTTTATATATATTTAACAAAATAGCTATTAGAACAATCACTCGACTTTTATTCATTTGTTTATTTTATAAAAATTGTTTAATTTAGAACAATTTGCAATCATCTGCCACAGTGCTGCTGCTTGTATATAAAAGTAACACACATTATTTACAGAGTTGTTTCATAGTCCAGCTTTATTTCTCCAGAACATTTATTCGAAATGGGTGAATCTTTTGTGAGCAAACTCCCAGTAAACTAAAATTGTCTCACAATAAAAATTTCGTTCAGAACGAATGGGTGAATCCACTTTAAAAAGTTAATTTAAGTTTTCACCAAACAAAATCTATATGGATACTTACTTTTTGTTAGGCAGGGAAAATATATTACACTGCTTGTCTTAATTGCTTTTTTTAAATCGGTCAGCAATGTTAAACTCCTCATCATCTTCTTCAGATGAATAAAAACAAATACCCAACATAATAAAACTAATTTTTTATTTTTACTCTTTGATATTTGTTTTGAACAATTGCAATTTTTGACAGTTCTCACAACAGGTTGATTCAAAAACAAACAAAAATAGTAATTTATTACAATATGAATCTTACAAAACAGGCGGAGGCGAAAAATGTTTACGATGCCATTGAATTTTAAATACACCTTCAAAAACGACAATCGTCTAAAAACGCCTACGTCAACCGCGATAAGGGTGAATATTTTTTTTTACTTTTTGATATTTATTTTGAACAATTGCAATTTTTGGCAGTTCTCACAACAGGTTGATTCAAAAACAAATAAAAATGGTTATTTATTACAATATGAATCTTACAAGACAGGTGGAGGCGAAAAATGTTTATGATGCCATTGAATTTTAAATACGTCTTCAAAAACGACAATCGTCTAAAAACGCATACGCCAACCGCGATAATGAATGTGAATGTCCTTCGCTCAGATGAGTCAAAATATAACATATTTGACTCTGATATTCCCCATACGAGAAACCCTGGATGACAGGGGAGATTCGGGCAATGGGGAGGGAAGTCCGCCGACTCTATAATAGAGCGAACCGTAAAAGATTACCAGTATATTGGGAGGATTATCGCGATAAACTCCGCAATTACAACAAGAGAATAAGAACAGCTAAACGTACATCCTGGAGACTTTTCTGTGAACAAGTGGACAGTGTAAGCGATGTTTCTAAAATTAAAAAATTTTTGTCAAAAGCCCACATCCAGGCTGAATCATTAGTGGATGAAACTGGCAAGACAATTGAAAATGTGGAGGAAACCATTAAACTCCTCATGGATACACATTTTCCACGCAGCCCGGCCGAACTTTCGGCTATGCTGGACGATGGGAGAAGTAATGAACATGAGGTGCCTATTATCAGCGATAGGATGGTTATGGAAGCGATAAAAAGCTTTTCTCCGTTTAAGGCTGCGGGTCCGGATGGTATTTTTCCGGCGCTCTTGCAGAAAGGGATGAATTTAGTTTCGACACATCTTGAAGGAATTTATAATGCATGCCTAACACACGCATATATTCCAGTAGGCTGGCAGGAAGCGAGGGCTTTCAACAACGTGCATACCGACACACTTATCCATTCTCTGGACCAATTTAATGTCAACCGGGCGATGCGCGACTGGATTGGCAATATGCTAAGGAACAGATGGATTAATTGTGAGGCGCACAATGTAAGTACAAGAAAAAGGGTGCAATGTGGATCTCCACAAGGGGAGATTTTATCACCCCTTCTATTATTACTCTGACCGATGAGGGATTCGAGACAGTATGCTACGCAGATGACGTCTAGATACTTCTGAAGGGAAGGGATCATTTGTGCAGGAAGGCCGAGGAGGCATTAACCCTGGCACACAACTGGGCTCAACCAAGAGGGTTGAACGTTAACCCAGAAAAAACTGAAATTGGCCTATTTACAAGAAAGACGAAGATAGCTCTATATGATGAGCCGCGCTTTCTTGAAAGGACAATAAATATTTCCGACAGGGTGAAGTATCTAGGAGTCATTCTCGATCGGAAATTAAAATGGAAAGACCACATAAACGAAATAGTCAAAAAGGCTCATATATGTTGGTCAATCTGTAAACGGGCCATAGGCGCAAGATGGGGGCTGAATCCAGAGATGACACACTGGCTTTATAGTAGCGTTATCAGGCCGATTATGACCTATGCTTCTTTAGTGTGGTGGACGTCGATGGAATATAAATGCAACATCAAAACAATACAGAAAGTTCAGAGAACCTGCTATCTTGGTATAAGTGGGGCCTTCCGAACAACATCAACAGGGGCGATGGAAACAATATTATCTATCCAGCCAATCGAAATTCGTATAAAATACGAAGCGGCTCTTGCAGCAAAACGACTAAAGGTGATGGGTGAGTGGATCGACGAGGAACACGAAGCGCATTATCAACGAATCTTTACGGCCATAGGAGAGTCCATACCGGAAAATGTCGCAAATACCGCGGGTGCCAGCTCACGCGGGGATAGCTGGAAATGAGAGTGCAAACTCACTTGCTTCTAGGGCAATAGAGTTAGGTAATATATAATCTTGGATTGCGCGAAACCTTTCGATGCAGTTAAATCCGAGCTAAAGACTTGGGCACATAGAGCCCATTCAACTCTCTGGAATAACGGAACTATGAGAATCGATACAAAAATTCTATGGGGAGATCCAGACGAGAGAAGAACGAGGGAGCTGCTAAAACTTAGTAAGCTCGAACTAAGTAGAATAATGGGAGTTGTCACAGGGCACTCTCAACCACTGGCACATCTTAAACGCATGGAAATAGCGCGAGGAGATGAATGTAGAGCATGTGGGGAGGAGAGCGAAACATTGGAACACTATTTGTGCCAATGCCCCACCTTCTCACAAATAAGGTCCCGATATCTCTGGGGTGACATCTTACCGGACATAAGCCTATTACGGGGAATATGCTGGAGGAAAATAAGGAACTTTGTGAGTGACACGGAGTTTCTCTAGACTTTTGGGTCAATATGTTATGGTTAAACTCAAGGGAGCGCACAACAAGCCTTCACTGGCTTAGGTGTATGTCGTATGACATGGGCTATCATACCCCTCCAATCAACCTAACCTAACCTGACTCTGACATACTGCCGGTATTGTAAAATGTGGATCATCCTGCAAAAAACTAAAATTCCTGATCACAACTGTTTGTGGGACTAACTATTTGTAAGAAAAAAATCTGAAAACAAATCTGACCTAAAGACAACTCTTATTCATGAATTAGAGAGCGTTGCACCTGATTTGACAAGAAAGCTCTTCTACTCTATGCCAGACCGGCTAAAAGCAACAATAAAACTAAAAGGCAACCCTACGAAATATTAAAATAGTAAAACTTTCTTCTTGTACAAAAAAATTTTATTTGCTTAAAATGTTGTAATGGTACAATGACTTTTGAGATTGAATTTTTTACGTTAAGCTAAATTTTTACGATTGAAATTTTCTTCAAAATGCTTTAAACTCGTGTAATTAGCAAAATTTCTTCAAAATTTATTCAACAAAAACTTTGGAAGATTTTATTGATGCCATGCAAATAAGCATCAAAATCGCATCTGGCAATACTGATAACTATAAATAATTTGACAGTATGTTCATTCTTTTGATTCAGTATTTTAATATTTTATGTTCTATGTGAACAGAATGTGATTCCTTTTTAATATTTTATTTTTTATATAGAAACATAGTGTAATTTTAAGTTGCCAAATAAATGAATTGAACTTTTTATTTCGATTTATTGGGTTTTTAATTAATTTTTAATAAATATGCTTGTATTGCCATGGAACTTCTCCTTTATTTAAAAAATATTTCGTGAATTCTTGTCGAATGAGCTTGGACGTTTCGCTTTGAAGACCTTGATTGCACAATGCTTCTATCGAAGACAAAATATTCTCTGTCCGCACTTCTTCACGCCATCGTCCATCCGTTATAGATCTATCCGCATTCACTTGGTCGTAGTCTCTTGTTTGTGCATAGGTATCACACTTGCGTTTGTTCAAAAAATTATGTAATGCACATATTTCGAGAATAACTTTGACATTTAATGGAGATAGTTCCATTGTTTTTCTGACAACGCGAAATCGGGCTGATATTAATCCAAACACATTTTCCGAAACACGCCAAAATCTGGACAATCTGCAATTGAAAATTCTTTCCTTCGTGTTTTGATTCCGTAAACTATATGGTTTCATAATATTGGAATTTAAGGGAAACAGATCATCTGCAACAAACACATATGGAATAGGTTTTTGTCTACAGGGCAGCACTTTCGGTTGCGGCAATTCAACGTGTTATTATATGATCCATTAGATGGGGTGACGAGATTAAGCAAATGATTAAAATCGTCTGGTGACATTCGCACATACCATTACCTTCCAAAAGAAATGTTCGAACTCAATGTTCCTTTCGTTTTCTTTTTTTTTTTTGCATTATTATTAGCTACTTCTTCCTCCAATATTAAAAATATTGATGCTATGATGATTGTGTCGTCGTCCATACTTATTAATTGTTTTTTTCTTTATAATAATAAATTCTTTCACAAAAGAAGCAAAAGAGCTGATCAAAGTCAATATAAAAAGTTTACCAATAGATTTTGAAATATATTGAAGGAATATTTTGATCAAATTTTTGAAACGAAATAAAATTTTCAAACGAAATAAATTTTTACAGTCTAATTTATAAAAATTTTTTATTTCAGCCTTAAACTGTAGAATAGTTATAAAACAGATTTCGATTTATTAATATGCAATAAAATTTTATATTCATAAACGATTAGTAACACTGCGTTAGCAATGTATAAAAGATAAATCTTATCAGATTTATCTATGCTGTTGGCAACCTTGTACAAAATCGTCTCTCATTTTATGTTTAGTGATACAAATAATTTAAATGGGTTATATGAGTATTTGGTTCAAATACAACAAAAATTAATAAAAAATATTTGGAATCGATTGTAATTACATATCGCACTCGTTCAACAATACTGTATTAGCTCAAAATTTCAAAATTTTCAGTAGAGGCAAAAAACTTTTTGATTTTACATTAATCATATATGATAAAACAAATTTCAAGTCTCCATTTTTGTATGAAGGAGTGGTCAGTACAATGGGAAATTTTTCTAGCAGATAGATATGGACAGCGTTAGTCGTTTTTTAGCAAAAACTGAAAATTTAAGAATTTTGAGTTAATACAGTATTGTTGAACGAGTGCGATATATTAAGCTGACAATCTAGCAACAATGTCAAGTATTTTTAAATTTGCGTCGCACATTGTATGTACATTTATGTAGAAAAACCCTTTGCGGTTCCTATATAGCTCCGCACATGGTATAAGAAATACAAGGTAGTACCACTTAAAATATTTTGACAAGTATTGGGTTTTTTGAAATTTAATTTGTTTACAATTTTTTAGGAGGGCGTTGCCACATGTCGAAAAGGGGTAGAAATTCCCAGAAAGTTCTATAAAAATTGTGTAGTTTGAAATGAATAAAATTTTGTTGCGAATTAAACCTTCAATTTATAGAAAATCTAACCTACCCATTCAAATATTCATCCCGATATTGGATATATTCCTCAAGAAATTCTTCATAATGGGACTCAGGGAATTCATTAAAGCGACTGAAAGATAATTTAGCAGTGATTAACTGAGGAAAACAAAAATACGTTCCGACATAAAATGATATTTATTAAGCAATATTCATATGTACATACATAAGTTTGCATTTATGTGCATATATTCCCAAGTTATTTACAATCACACACATTCAATGATTACCTGCTTTCAAAGGGAATGGCATTTCTATTAAGCCAAACATTGTGGTCATTGATTTTAAAGTCTTCTTGGCCGAAATGGAGTGCACAAACAAATGACTCCTTTTTAAATGTATTTCCTCCTTTCTGCAGGCATTCAACCACTCCTTACACCTGAATGGCACCAACGGTATTTTGAAAAACAGTATACCAGAACCCTTGCACTTCGTTTTTGTGTTATTGCAGGCTTGAAAGATGCAGCTCATATTTTATTTGTTTTTCCTTTTTTTATTTTTTCTTTTAAATTCGAAATTTTTTTTTTATTTTAACTAAAATATTTTAAAAACTAACTTCAAAAAAGGAAAACTGGGAACATTTAAAACAAATACGGTAGCACTTTTTTAACAAAACCCATTACTTGTCAAATGGCAATGTGTCATAATAAAAGAGAAAGTGGTTCTACCTTGTATTCTTTTACCATGGCTCCGCATCTATATAGCTCCGCACCTACAGACAAATAATTTTAAAACATATACATATTTCTTAAATGCAGCAAGTAATGATGTTTGAGATATACACACCTGGCGAAATTATTTTGATATGCGTGTAATCAAGTCCCGCAACAACATGAGGAAATTTAGCTATATCGTAAAATTCCTGTTTTTTTACTGCGAGTTCTTCTGGGGTTTTTGGAAACACTATAAAATGGCTCCGCAGCTGCGCTATGTAATGTGTTACATTTCCCATGACGTTTTATACCGTTGTTGTTGAAACACCATACACAAATACAGCAAATATGTAAAATTATAAAAAGATTTTATATATACAATATTATTTATATTATTTTCTTATAGAATTTTACTTCTATTAATCATAAATAACACAGTTTATGATAATTAAAGTAATTCATGAAAATATATTATTATACACTGCTTGGTCGACACACATTCTTTTGTTTTTTTTTTCTGTTCCTCTTTGTGTTTTGTCTTATTTTAACAGAGATGCCACTTGATATCAAATTATAACATAGATGTTAAAACGAAGTTAGTGAATCGCACAATCGTTAGTGCAAACCACAGCTATTGTTGTTAAATTTAGCTTCTGTCTAAGCGTTAAAAGTTACTGAATCGCACCACAGGTCAGTGAATCGTGGCAAGATCCCCGTCAATGGGATTGAAGATATCGTATTCGCAGTTTGTGATCACACACCTTTCAAAGTTAAATAGCATTATAAGTTAATTTTTATTTTTAAGCTTATTGGTCATTTTATCTTTTAATTCAATATTTCTACACACTTTGGGTGTCTTCTTCAGGGATATATTTTATTATTTAAAAAATATTGGATTTAAAAATAAAAAGACCAATAAGCTTAAAAATAAAAATTAACTTATATCAATCATTTGGTCAATAAAATCGAACATTGTTAAATAGCATTATTGAATTTATTTACGTTTAAAGAGTTGCGAGTTCGTTTATAAAAAGTCTACAGGTTTATAACCAGTGTACATTATAAACAAACTCTGCTTCAGCTTTTTAGCTAAAATTTATTATACATATGTACATACCACCATTACGTTAAGACTATAAAATCCCTTTCTGTTTAAGTATTTGAAACGCTCATCAGCTGATGTTGGTATAATTGCAACGTGAGTACCGTCTATACAGCCTATTACACCATATAATCTTGTTTTTTGAAGGAAATGTTTTTTGATTTAATATTTTTATGCTCATCCGTTACAAATGAAATTCAACTAGGACATAGTATACATCGCTTCAATACATTCGTGAAATGCATCGCTTACAGAGGACTGGGAAAGAACATTTATGTCACTTCCTGCTCCTTTTTGGTAACTACTCTCAGCATGAATTCGCAGTGTTGCATTTAGTTTGACAAGTTTCGATACACCGAATTTCTTTTTTGAATTTTTTAATTTTGGAGAAGTTATATCTAGGACAAACTTGAATGCTTCGTTGTTTAGTCCAAAATAACTTCTAAATCTAATATACATACATATATTTAAGGTGGATTCACCCATTCGTTCTGAACGTTACGAACGTTTTTTTTATATGTAGTTTGACGTCTCTATTTTTGAGAGAGAGAGAGAAAGAGTGTTAATATAATGAGGAACAATTTTTGCTTGAATTGGTTTAATTGTAATTAAGGTGAATTCAACCATTCGTTCCGAACGAAATTTTTGTTATGAGACAATTTTAGTTTACTGAGAGTTTGCTCACAAAAGATTCATCCACATCGAACAAATGTTCTGGAGAAACAAAGCTACCATATGGAACAACTCTGTAAATGATGTGTGTTACTTTAACAAGCAGGCAGCACAGTGGCATATGATTGCAATTTGCTGTGTTCTAAATTAAAGTAATTTTTATAAAATAAAAAATATACAAATGAATAAAAGTCGAGTGTTATTTTGTTAAATAAATATAAAAAATTTACAAATATACTCTGTATACTATTATACATACATATGTACATATAATATGAGTATAAAAAAAGTATGTATCTGGCAGCACAGATCAATTCGTCGGGACGATAATTGAAATTAAACCAATTCAAGCAAAAATTGTTCCGCACTAAAATTTACTCTTTTTCTCTCTCTCAAAAATGGAGACGTCAAAATACATATAACTCCCCGTCTACATTGGCAATTTTGTTGCATGCAATTCTGCTGCAGAATTGCTTTAGTGTCCAAATTAGAAAAAATCTAGTATTGCAATTCTTGTATAAAAACGTATGTAAAACATCAAATACAACAACACCAAACATCAAGTTGATAAAGTGAGGATAGCAAAGCAAAACAGAATTGCAGAGAAGATGAAACTCTGTACCCCTCCCTAGCTTCTTACCTCTCTCTCCTAAAACAACCAAGAATTGCTGCAACTAAATTGCAAGTGTGGACAGTGAGTAAGAAAAAGCTTTCTGAACGTAAGGAACGAATGGGTGATTTCACCTTTATCGTCACAAACGAATTGAACTGTGCTGCCAGATACATATATTTCTTATGCAAAATTGAAATGAGCTGCCACATCTATTATATGTACATATGTATGTATGATAATATACAGAGTATATTTGTAAATTTTTTTATATTTATTTAACAAAATAGCTATTAGAACAATCACTCGACTTTTATTCATTTGTTTATTTTATAAAAATTGTTTAATTTAGAACAATTTGCAATCATCTGCCACAGTGCTGCTTGTATGTAAAAGTAACACAAATCATATACAGAGTTGTTACATATTCTAACTTTATTTCTCCAGAACATTTATTCGAAGTGGGTGAATCTTTTGTGAGCAAACTCCCAGTAAACTAAAATTGTCTCACAATAAAAATTTCGTTCTGAACGAATGGGTGAATCCACTTTAAAAAGTTAATTTAAGTTTTCACCAAACAAAATCTATATGGATACTTACTTTTTCTTAGACAGGGAAAATATATTACACTGCTGTCTTAATTGCTTTTTTTTAACTCGGTCAGCAATGTTAAACTCCTCATCATCTTCTTCAGATGAATAAAAGCAAATACCCAACATAATAAAACTAATTTTTTATTTTTACTTTCTAATATTTATTTTGAACAATTGTAATTTTTGACAGTTCTCACAACAGGTTGATTCAAAAATAAACAAGAATGGTAATTTATTACAATATGAATCTTACAAAACAGGCGGAGGCGAAAAATGTTTTCGATGCCATTGTTATATTCAATTTGATTATTCCGATGTGTTTTCAGAGGAATTGTTAATCAGCTAAAACTTCCGTAACAGAAATAAAACAACCTACTTTGTTGAGTGTTGAAGTGAACAGAACAGCACAACTCTCATTTTATTGACAAGTATTTTCTTCCTGTGTTTGACATTTGACAATGTGTATTAGGTGCTTTTAATGTTACCAGATGCTAATTATTTACATTCTAATACTCTCCCTGAATTGAATATTTCTTTTCTCGTTATTTACTAAAACTTATAATGTTCAATTCATTATTCAAATTCAAACAGCTAGAGTTTTATTTCCAATATTAATAATAAAAAAACTTTAAGTATGAAATGAAATTTATACAATGAATTTAAATTAATATTTGGGGTGAAAAAGTTTTCAATCCAATCCAAGTAATTTCGAAACTGAATTTGTTTTTATGCTAGATACTGGCTTTGTAAGCATATCAGCTGGCATTTCATTTATAGCTAAATGGATCAGATCAACAATCTTTTCTCGAACCTTTTGATGAAAAAATTTTTCTTTTATATCAATGTGTTTGGTTCTGGCTGAATATGTATTATTAATAGCAAAATTGATCGCACCAATATTATCACAATACAATTTAATAGTACGAATAGAATTAACAAAAATCTCATTTTCTATTTTCTTTAACTAAATGCATTCTTGTGTTGCTGCGGTCATTGCCATGAATTCAGCCTCTGTTGTGGATATGGCGACAGTCGGTTGTCGTTTTGAACACCATGAAATGGAACCGTTTTGCAGTTTGATTACGTAGCTGGTTGTAGATTTGCGTTCGTCTTCATCACCAGCCCAATCAGCATCGCAATACCCTTCAATTTCAGTCGGTTGCTTTGTATTCGTTATTTTCTTGTCGATTGTTCCTTTTAAATAGCGTAGAACTCGTTTAGCTGCTGCCCAATGTGCTTTACCTGGGTTTTGATTGTATCGACTTAGCACGTTCACAGCGAAGCAAATATCCGGCCTGGATACTTGAACACAGAATTGCAATGCACCAACTAATTGACGGTATGGCACATTCATCATCTCTTTTGCCTCTTCTTCGTTGCTTGGACACATCTTCTTCGTTAACTTTTGATTTGTTTCCATTGGTGTGGCCAACACGTTACAGTTACTCATGTTAAACCGAGACAAAAGATCTTTGATATAATTAGTTTGATCAAGGGAAATTGTACCTGATTTTCTGTCACGTGTTACACGAATACCAAGTACCGATGATATCTCTCCCATGTCTTTCATTTTGAACTTATCGAACAGTACCTTGGTTAGCTTCTTTTCCATTTCGTTGTTGTTGGAAAATATGATGATGTCATCTACATAAACGGTAACGATGAAAATGCGATTTCCGTCAACGAAATAGTACACGCATTAGTCGGTCGATGATCGCTTCAGTCCAAAATTCAATAACACCTTGTTCAATGTGGTGTTCCACACTCGACTTGATTGCTTGAGACCATATATCAATTTGGTGAGCTCACATACACGTTTCGATCCATCGCTCAACCCCTTTGGCTGTGTCATGTAAATTTCTTCTTCAAGTGTACCATGAAGAAAAGCTGTCACAACATCCAATCCACAACTTTGCTGCAACTGCCATGAAATATCGAATTTTTGTGAATCGAACTACCGGTGAAAATGTTTCGTGATAATCAACACCTTCGATTTGCGTGTAGCCCTTTGCAACTAATCTCGCTTTGTGACGTACGACTTTTCCATGAGTGTCTCGCTTTGTTTTGTACACCCATTTACACTTGATTGGCGTTTTACCCGGCGGTAGCTCAACCAATTTCCATGTCTGATTCGCTCGCAAAGAATCAAACTCTTCCTTCATTGCAACCTTCCACAAATCGACGCTATCACTTGATACTGCTTGCTTAAATGTGGATCACTTGACACAAATGCACAAACAAACGTAGCATAGTTTGGTTTCGGTTTGCTTGCATTTCGTGCTGATTGTCTAACTATTGGCATCTCATCAGCATTTTCGTTCATCTCTCGCCTTTCAAATGTATTTTCTGGCTCCCATTCACTAGCACAATCATCATTATCTGATAGTTCATTTGACGATCGATCGGCTGCTATTCTGTATGTATTGTGTCATCATCATTATTGTCTTCGTCGTCGCTATCATTATCACTAGCATTTGGTGTTGATGATGCCGCTGGATCAGCTGAATCATTTGGTTGTACAGTATGTGAATCATTCGATGACAAATCGGCTTGAGTTGGCTGTACTTCCTCTTCTGATTCACTACTGTCATTCTTGTCCTCCTCACTTTTCGAATATTGCAAACAGAATTGATTAATTTTACCAATTTCAGAATCATTTACCTGAGTTGTTACACTCGATTCTAAGAAAATTACGTCTCTGCTCGTTATTATTGGTTTTGTTTGTGTGTTGTAAGGCCGATACGTTTTCGAATCGCTGGAATATCTTACGAAAATACATTCCGTTGATTTATCGTCCAATTTCTTCCTTTTTGCCTCTGAAACTTGTGCATATGCTTTACAACCAAACACTTTCAACAATGACAAATTCTGCTTTCTACCGGACCAGATTTCTTCAGGTGATTTATCACCGCTGCCTTTGCATGGCACTCGATTGATGATGTAAGCCGCTGTCATTACTGCTTCTGCCCAAAATGCCTTCGCAACACCTGAGTCAATCAATATGCATCGCACTTTTTCCAGAATCGTACGATTCATCCTCTCTGCTACACCGTTTTGCTGCGGTGTATACACTGCCGTTTTTTGTTGTTGAATACCATTGTTTTTGCAATATCGTTGAAAGGC
Source organism: Germaria angustata (assembly GCA_963681545.1). Lineage (NCBI taxonomy): Eukaryota > Metazoa > Arthropoda > Insecta > Diptera > Tachinidae > Germaria > Germaria angustata. Next base: position 76,007,236 of record OY813000.1, on the reverse strand, counting down.
ATTACTAAAATATTCGCTGCCGTTGTCACTACGCAAAATCTTTATTTTGTGTTCACTTTGATTTTCAACCATTGTCCTGAAATCAATGAAACATTTGAACACTTGGCTTTTTCGTTTTATTACATACACGAACAGTTTATGCGAAAAATCGTCAACAAAAGTTAAAATGTATTTATTGCCACTGTGCGACTTTACCAGTAAGCGACCACACAAATCCGTGTGTACAAGTTCAAGCAACTGTTTTGCACGATGTCCCGATTCACTGAATGGCTTACGACTGTGTTTGCCTTTTACGCACGTTTCACATACACTGTTTTTTGGTATTTTAAAACTTTTGATGTCTGCTTTCAGTAATTTCATGTAATCGAAACTTGTGTGTCCCAACCGACGATGCCATAAAATCGAATTTTCTTTTGGCTTTTCCGTGACAACCGAATCCTTTTGTTTTTCAACGATCAATGTCTTTTCGTTACGTACGACATCTAATTTAAACAAATCATTTACCAAACTTGCTGTGGCAAGCAAATTCCAATCCGAATCAAAAATTTTACAACCGTCAATGTTAAAAATTATTGTGTGGTCTTTCTTTACCATTTCACTAACCGAAAAAAGATTAGCACAAATATTTGGTACATAATGTACGTTGGAAATAGTTATATTTTCTTGTTTGCCTTTTACCACAATATTCTGATTAATATCACCGACACTATCGATTGTCATTTTATCATTGTTCGCGACTGTCACTTCTTTTCGAATGATTTTCTTTTGATTTTTTATTAATGAGATGTTGTTGGACATTGTTCCCGTTGCACCACTATCGACAAACCAATCGTCTGAATTTTGTGCTTCCTTTTTGTCCACAATAAACGATGTAAACCATGCTTTCGGTTTATTGAATTTGTTCTTATTTTTGTTTCTATTTTTATTTTTATCATTAACTTTAGAGCAATTCCGAATAAAATGTTCACTGGAACCACAACCTGTTGTTGTTGCTGCTGCTTCTGGTATTTGTTTTTATACTTGATTGCTAATGCCGCTTCACTTACGTCATCGGTTTCATCTCCACATACAAAACCTTGCAACAGCATATTTTTGACTTTGTCGAAGCTTATTTTCTCTTTGGCGGTTTCCAAACCTATAACCATTGAATCGTACTTGGATGGCAAACCTACCAACATCAATGAACCTGCTACTTCATCGTCAATGTTAAAACCAGCACGTTTAATTTGTGACCACAATTGACTCATTTTGCTCACGTACATTTGCATTGAACCGCAATTCTCTTGTTTGAGCGATACCATTTGTTGTAACAATTTTACTTTTCGGCTGGTACCCGTATCATCAAACGCTGCCGTAATGCTGTCCCACGCTTCTTTAGCTTTCGTAGCTGACTCAATATACGTGCAATTGGACGGCTCAAGCAATAGCGTAATTTCTGCTATAGCCTTTTGATCTCTTGTCTTCTCAACTGCCGTTGCAGTATCTGCCACTGCAGTTTCACAAAAACTCCACAAATCTTTTATAATTAAATGAGATTTAGCACCAACTATCCCTTCGCCAAAATTTTCACGGCCTTTTAACCGATCAAACGGAATTGAACTGTTCATATTCGTATCGCACGATGAACTTTCCGTATCGAAGTTAAAATCTTTCACGTCCAAAAACCTTTCCAATGTTTCGTCGGCTTTTGCTGCTAAACTGTTTTCGTATTGATCCATACGCTGTACACGCGGTCATGCACACTTCACGCTTTTCTTTTGAAAAAATATTGACTTTCTTATTTAATCAGCAAAAAAATATTTATTTGTGTTCAACGATTTCACTTCGAGTTTTAACTAAAATTAACCGCGGATGGCCCATAACCTGTTATATTCATTTTGATTATTCCGATGTGTTTTCAGAGGAATTGTTAATCAGCTAAAACTTCCGTAACAGAAATAAAACAACCTACTTTGTTGAGTGTTGAAGTGAACAGAACAGCACAACTCTCATTTTATTGACAAGTATTTTCTTCCTGTGTTTGACATTTGACAATGTGTATTAGGTACTTTTAATGTTACCAGATGCTAATTATTTACATTCTAATAGCCATTGAATTTTAAATACGCCTTCAAAAACGACAATCGTGAAAACATTGGATGTTGCAAATTAAAGAAATGTTTATTTATGGTTGGTCAATCTTTGTTTACTTGCGACTCATGGTCGCGCTAAACTCAGATTGGGTGAATCTTTATTTACATGCAACTCTAGGTCGCGCTAAATTCAGATTGATTTTAAAACTAAATATTTTAGGCTTATATACTACTTATGAGAATATCACTAAATCTAGAATTAGTACAAACATATGGTGGGAAAATTTGTGTGTAAATATTTGGGTGTTTTGTGTGTAAATATTTTGTATGTTTCCCACAAGTGCAAAGGCATAGGTGCAGTTGTATGTGAGGCCATTTCAAGTGCACTTCACTGCAACAGCAATAGTCATAAACGTTTGCAGCGAAAGAAGCACAGGCGGCATGCCAATTGTTGTCGCCTGCAAGTGCAGCGACACTTTATATTTCATGGGAATGCAAGCGGTCATTTGATCTATTAAAAATAATAAATTATTTTCCCATTATGAGTTAAGTGTGCCACACACACACAAAAGGTTCTGAGACAATTTTGTCTGTCGGCTTGCACTGATAGTTAGTGACACATGATATTCTTTCAGTTATTTTGTGCATGCGTTTAAAACGATAAATACTTTCATGTTGATGTTGTTTAAAAGAATTATATCATACCATGCTACACCTCCGCTTTTGCAAGAATGTTCATATAACGATAGTTTTATGGACATTCTTTTACAATATGTGTTGTTTAGTTTTGAGATTTATTTTATTTATAATTATAATAACTTATACTAATTGTTAAAATTTAAAATGTTTGTATGTTTAACCTAATTATTAATATGTTTTAATTTTCTTAATTTTATTTATTTACTGATATTGCGCTTTCAGTTATATTTTGGTCTACTAATATTTATATGTTTACCAGCTGGTGAGATTTATATTTAATTTTATGGAATATATAACTTAAGCCTATTTTTATGTACTACTTGTTCTTTGTTTGTTTTCTTATCTACTATTGTTACATTATTTCTTACATTTATTTTCTTAATTTTATATGGACCTTTATATTGGTTTTCTAGTTTGTGTCCTGTTTCATTTTTGAGTAAAACTAAATCTCCTATTTTTAAATTGTAATCTAAAATATTTTTATCGTAATTTTGTTTTTGCTTAGTTTTATTCTTATCTAATAATTGTTGGGCCCTCTTATATGCTATTTCTAATCTAAATTTTGCCTCTTTGGCATAATTGTCTATATTATATATGGGAGAAATTCTACCAATCTCAGAAAATTGTTTAAATTCGTTTGGAAGCCTTGAAAAAATTAATTCATATGGACAGTAATTATGAACTGTGGAAGGTGTAGTGTTAAAACAGTATGTGAAATATTTTAACCATTCGTCCCAGTCTGTTTTGTCTACTGAAATATAAGAACGTACGTATTCATTAAAGGTTCTATGGCTTCTTTCTATTGTTCCTAATGTTTGATGATGGTATGCTGTTGAGGTCAGTTTCTCGATTTTCATGAAATTGCAAATTTCTGTTAATATAGAATTTTTATATTCTGTTCCCATGTCCGAAATGAACGTCTTCATTAGACCATAGGTAAGTATAAAATGTTTGAATATTGCCTTAGCAATTGTTTTAGCACTCTTGTCCTGGATGGGTATAGTTACTAAATATTTGGTTAAGTCACATATGATAGTGACTGCGTATTCGTTTCCATTAATAGATTTTGGAAATGGTCCTATAGTATCTACGTACACCGTATCAAAGGCCTTATTTGGTGTTTGCGTGATAGTCATTGGACTTTTCAAATGTTTAGTTGTTTTTGATGTTTGACATTTATGACATGATTTTACATAATTTGATATATCTTTAGACATATTTTTCCAATAATAATATCTTTTAATTTTTTCTATTGTTCTATAAATTCCACAATGTCCTCCTTCTATGGGATCATCGTGATATTTCAGCATTATTTCGAGAATTGCCTTGGCATTCTTACTATTAATTTGGGTCACCTCATTTAGTAGCGCTACTTTAATTTTACTTAATATTTTATTGCCCATAATTTTAAATTCATTAACTGAGATAAATTCGAAAATTTTCTCACTAGGTGCCACTTGTATTTTATATATATTGTGTTTACCGGCCACATATTCGAGCCTAGAGAAAAATTGTCCTAAGTCAAAGTTCCCTTTAGTAAACAAATCATTAATTTGTATATATGTTACTATAGATTTTCCTCGTTTGATGTAACATCTTCCGGGGAAAATCTTTAGTTTATAATATTTTCTGACGTCAGTGTTAGTTAAAGGTACATATATACTGGGCTTTTCATTATTATTATTATTTTTAACTTTATGCTGGCTATCTTTTTTATCTTTTTCTTTATTTGTCATCGATCTGGTCGTGACTTTTAGTATAGAACAAATTTTATTATTCATGTCTTTTAAGTCGTTTATAGTAATTCTTGATAATGCGTCGGCGACATAATTGTCTTTTCCCCTAAGGTATTCTACAGTGAAGTCATATTCTTCTAAGTCTAGCCGAATTCTTGTTAATTTGGAGCTTGGATTTTTCATTGAGAATAAATAAGAAAGTGGTCTGTGGTCGCTTCGGACTGTAAATTGTTTTCCATAAATGTATGGTCTGAAATGTTTTATTGCCCAATGAATAGCTGTTAGTTCTTGTTCTATTGTTGATTTATTGCTTTCTCCTTTAGTGAATGTTTTTGATGCATATGCTATTGGCAATTGATTACCATTATATTCTTGAGTCAATACTGCACCGCAAGCTTGCTTGCTTGCGTCTGTAATTATACAAAATTCTTTTGTGAAGTCTGGGTATTGCAGTAATGTGGGTTGTATCAAGGCCTTTTTCAGATATTTGAATGCAAGATCACAATCTTTAGTCCATTCAAATTTTACGTTTTTCTTGGTTAGTCTTGATATGTGTCTGGAATATTCAGAAAAATTTTTGATGAATCTTCGATAGTAATTACAAAAAGCAATGAATCTCTTTGCGCTGTCAGCGTCTGTTGGTGTTGGATAGTTTTCGATTATGGAATATTTACTATCATCTGGAAGTATGCCTTTATCTGTGCATTTGTGACCAAGATAAGTTACTTCTGTTCTGAATAATGAAAATTTTTCTGGGTGCAACTTTAGATTGTATTTGCGGCATAATTCGAAAACATCTTTTAGATTTGATAGCATATGTTTCTCGGAACATCCTAGGACTACTAAATCGTCCATGTACAGAAATGCTTGATTTGGTGTTAATCCACTGAAAGCAAGTGTCATCATTCTTTGGAATGAATTTGGAGCTATTTTTAGACCATATGGTAGTCGTGTAAATCTATAGGAGCCATTGTTTGTTGAGAATGATGTTAAGTCTCTTGAATTTTTGTCTAGAGGGATTTGATGAAATCCTGACATGAGATCTAAACATGAGAAATATTTGGCTCTTCCTAATTGATCTAAAATATCATCTATTCTTGGCAATGGGAATTTATCAGCCACTAATTTTTTATTTATTTGTCTATAATCTATTACAAGTCTCCATCTTTTGTTTTCTGAATTAGGTAGTGATTTCTTTGGTACCAATAAAATTGGACTATTATATTCAGAATATGATGGTTCAACTATTTTATCTTTAATTAGTTTTTCCACATGTTTGTTTATTTCTTCCTTATGTGAATGTGGTATTCTGTAATTTTTAATGTATACCGGTTGTTTATCTTTAACTCTCAACTTCTGTTCGTAAAAATTATTAGTAGTTATTGATTCAGTTTCTAAACCGAAAATATCGCAATATGAGCTACAGAGTTTTGTTAATGTGTCTTTAAATTGCTTTGGAAAATTTTGTTTTAAGATTTGAATAACTTTTGTGTTTCGTTCTGTAGTTTCTGTAACATTTGGAGTAAAAATTTCATAGTTTGTGATATTTTCAGTTTTTAATTTGCTTGTGTTAATTTTTGTAACTGAATTATTGGTATTTAAAATACGAATGTAAGCTTTTCCTGTTGTAACTAATGTATTTGCAATGAAAATGCCTGGCTCTAATTCTTGATTGGGGATTAGTAATTCAGTTTCTGATGACAATAATTTAACCTGGCGAATTACTTCTGTTCTTGGAGGTAAAAGTATTTCATCACTATTGTTGTGTAGTGGTATTTTTATTGGATGTGTTATATAGGAAGGTCTTAGGACGAGGTAATCAAAATCATTATTGAAGTCCAATACACAGTTATATTTTTTAATAAAGTCCATGCCGATGATTCCATCGCATGGTATTGGAAAATTATTTTGTACTACTTGGAAATTGTGTGGTATTAAGAGATTTTTGTACTTTAAATCGAAAAATATGCTCCCAATTGATTTTATTTTACTTTGACCTATTCCGCTGAGTGTTGTTGTTTTGTTAGTGTTTATCTGTTTTATATTAAAATGTGTTAGTTTTATTAGTGAAATGTCTGCTCCTGTATCTATTAGTAATGTTATTGGTGTGTTAGTTTTATTTATGTGTAGTTGAACGCAAAAACATAAGTTGAGGTTTAGATTGTATATTTTGTTGTCTGTTGAATTTTGCTTAGGGGAACATCCTAGTTTTCCGAATCAACTTCGTTTGATTCTGTTGCTCTGACATTATATCCATTTCTTCGGATATTATTTGGTCTTTGCCTGTAATTATTAGTGTTGTTTGTATTATATCTATTGTTGTTATTGTTTCGCGTGGAGTTATTTCTTCCACGGAAACTTGTAAAATTTCTACGGAAATTGTTATTCCGGTTATTTTTTCTTTGTTTGTAGTATAATATGGTATTTTGTTGTCCAGTTGCTTCTGTACAGCTGTTTACGAATTTTGCAACAGCATCATTTATGTTGCTAAATTGACCTGCTTCCATGATAAGTTTTACCTTATCAATGGTGCAGTTTTTAGTAATTGCTTTAACAGCTATTTGCGTGGAATATTTTGTTGCTAATTCGCATGATAGTCCATCTGAAATATATGCGTTTTCTAATGATTTAGTTAAGTTTTCAATTTCGTTACAATATAAGTTAGCAGTTTTATTACTTTGCTTAATGTTCATAATTTTTGCCGTTATTACTTCAACTGATTCTCCTTTTACCGTATTATTAAGTTTGGCTATTATATCTGCTATTGTCTGTTCACTGCTAATTAAATTTCGGGCGTTACCTTTTAATTTGGTTTTAATTAAAGATATTGCCGTTGATTCATGAGAACCCTTGATTGCGTCTATTAAGTTCAGAGAATCAATAAATGACCGTAAGTTTTCCGACTTGCCGTCGAAGTCTATTATAAGCTTTGAGGCTGTATTTAAAAATTCTACTAATGTTTGGCTCATATTGTTGCAAATTATGTTATTTGTAGAAGGGAATAAAATTTCTAAATTAATTTGTTCGTGTATTGTTTCTGGCAAATCAACTTGTATGAACTTTTTCGCTGCTATCTTTAGTATTTTATTCCTAATGTCATAAAAAAATGCGTCTGCAGCAGTCTTGTGTGCAGATGTTAATCGTTCATAATTAGTATTTAGGATTAATCTTGTTTTTTCTAAGCAATCTAAAAGAATGTTAAAGTGTTTCTTTAGGGTCTCGTCTTTGATTGGTCTGTCTATACTGAGACATTTGTATGATTTTTCAAATTCTGTTTTAACACTTCATCAATCCATTAATACTTAAACTCTATCCAAATCATTTGCTCGACTAGTATACTGTTTTCTTAATGATCTTCTATGCGATAGGTAAATTTTAAATAATAGGTTAAGGGCTGTTATTATATTAAGGATTAATAGTAGTACCCATAATGAGTTAATTTCTTGTTTATGGTCAATAATTTCTACGTTATTAACAACATTAGCATTGGGATTATCTACTTTCGACTGTTTTGCCCCCATTTTATTTGTTTTTATTGTTATTTCTACGAAAACTAGAAACTATAAAGGCCATTTACAAATTTCAAGATTGTTTATACATATATAAAAAATTGAGAAAAATTTTTTTTTTTTTTTTTTTACATAGGAAGTTAGTTCTTTAAATATAATTTTTCATTTTTTTTCTTTTCTATCTTTATTTCAGTTTTTGTATGGTTTATTTTGTTGATTGTTTTCCCCAGCTCTTCACCTTGAGCGTAAGTTTTTTGATGCATGAGGACTCGCAGTTGTATTTTTAGTTTGTTGACGCGACCACCCCTTGATTTTGTTGTATTTGGTAATGGAAAAATGGGATATTTTGGCTCTTCTTCCTTTTTCCTTTTTAGCTTTATAGGTTTTGGCCCTATTGCCAGAATTTCTGGTTTTTGCCCTGGATGTGTACCTTTTTGTAGTTGCTTCTTCCAACGGGCTTCGGCTTCTTCTAGGTCCTTTAGTATTTGGGCTAGATTTTCGTCCATTAAGGGTGTTGAAATAACTGTCTTGACAGATAGCGATTATTGGTAGGATCTATTTGCTTCTTAGATACATGCCATCAATAACTTGGTAAATAAAAAAAATGTAGAATAGGAATTCAACTGAGCATAAGCTTTGTATGTTGAATCCTATTTTCCTTTTATTTTTAGATAAAGGATAAGCAAAAATGCTGTATATTCCTTTATTCTAAAGAATAAATCAGGATAATAATTGGCAGGATCGCCATGAAAACATTGGATGTTGCAAATTAAAGAAATGTTTATTTATGGTTGGTCAATCTTTGTTTACTTGCGACTCATGGTCGCGCTAAACTCAGATTGGGTGAATCTTTATTTACATGCAACTCTAGGTCGCGCTAAATTCAGATTGATTTTAAAACTAAATATTTTAGGCTTATATACTACTTATGAGAATATCACTAAATCTAGAATTAGTACAAACATATGGTGGGAAAATTTGTGTGTAAATATTTGGGTGTTTTGTGTGTAAATATTTTGTATGTTTCCCACAAGTGCAAAGGCATAGGTGCAGTTGTATGTGAGGCCATTTCAAGTGCACTTCACTGCAACGGCAATAGTCATAAACGTTTGCAGCGAAAGAAGCACAGGCGGCATGCCAATTGTTGTCGCCTGCAAGTGCAGCGACACTTTATATTTCATGGGAATGCAAGCGGTCATTTGATCTATTAAAAATAATAAATTATTTTCCCATTATGAGTTAAGTGTGCCACACACACACAAAAGGTTCTGAGACAATTTTGTCTGTCGGCTTGCACTGATAGTTAGTGACACATGATATTCTTTCAGTTATTTTGTGCATGCGTTTAAAACGGTAAATTCTTTCATGTTGATGTTGTTTAAAAGAATTATATCATACCATGCTACAATCGTCTAAAAACGCCTACGTCAACCGCGATAAGGGTGAATCATTTTTTTTTACTTTTTGATATTTATTTTGAACAATTACAATTTTTGACAGTTCTCACAACAGGTTGATTCAAAAACAAATAAAAATGGTAATTTATTACAATATGAATCTTACAAGACAGGTGGAGGCGAAAAATGTTTATGATGCCATTGAATTTTAAATACGTCTTCAAAAACGACAATCGTCTAAAAACGCATACGCCAACCGCGATAATGAATGTGAATGTCCTTCGCTCAGATGAGTCAAAATATAACATATTTGACTATGACATTCCCCATACGAGAAACCCTGGATGACAGGGGAGATTCGGGCAATGGGAAGGGAAGTCCGCCGACTCTATAATAGAGCGAACCGTAAAAGATTACCAGTATATTGGGAGCATTATTGCGATTAACTCCGAAATTACAACAAGAGAATAAGAACAGCTAAACGTACATCCTGGAGTCCTTTCTGTGAACAAGTGGACAGTGTAAGCGATGTTTCTAAAATTAAAAAATTTTTGTCAAAAGCCCACATCCAGGCTGAATCATTAGTGGATGAAAGGGGCAAGACAATTGAAAATGTGGAGAAAACCATTAAACTCCTCATGGACACACATTTTCCACGCAGCCCGGCCGAACTTTAGGCTATGCTGGACGATGGGAGAAGTGGTGAACATGAGGTGCCTATTATCAGCGATAGGATGGTTATGGAAGCGATAAAAAGCTTTTCTCCGTTTAAGGCTGCGGGTCCGGATGGTATCTTTGCGGCGCTCCTGCAGAAAGGGATGAATTTAGTTTCGACACATCTTGCAGGAATTTATAATGCATGCCTAATGCACGCATATATTCCAGTAGACTGGCAGCAAGCGAGGGTTGTGTTTATCCCTAAACCTGGAAAGCCAAATTATTCTTCACCAAAGGCTTATCGGCTAATAAGCCTAACTTTCTTCTTGCTGAAAACCATGGAGAGGATAATCGACGACATGTTTAAAGGCAGGATCGCAGGCCATATGCTGAGGTTCAGGCAACACGCATATGTCAAAGGTAGATCAGTGGACACTGCATTGCACAATGTCACTTAATAAAAAGATGTACACACTCGCGGTTTGCATTGACATTGAGGGGCTTTCAACAACGTGCATACCGACACACTTATCCATTCTCTGGACCAATTTAATGTCAACCGGGCGATACGCGACTGGATTGGCAATATTCTAAGGAACAGATGGATTAATTGTGAGGCGCACAATGTAAGTATAAGAAAAAGGGTGCAATGTGGATCTCCACAAGGGGAGTTTGTATCACCCCTTCTATGGACCACAACAATACATGCCCTTATTAGGACTCTGACCGATGAGTGATTCGAGACAATCAGCTACGCAGCTGACGCCTTGATACTTCTGAAGGGAAGGGATCCAAATCATTTGTGCAGGAAGGCCGAGGAGGCATTAGCCCTGGCACACAACTGGGCTCAACCAAGAGGGTTGAACGTTAACCCAGAAAAAACTGAAATTGGCCTATTTACAAGAAAGACGAAGATAGCTCCATATGATGAGCCGCGCTGGCCGAGCTTTCTTGAAAAGACAATAAATATTTCCGACAGGGTGAAGTATCTAGGAGTCATTCTCGATCGGAAATTAAAATGGAAAGACCACATAAACGAAAGAGTCAAAAAGGCTCATATATGTTGGTCAATCTGTAAACGGGCCATAGGCACAAGATAGGGGCTGAATCCAGAGATGACACACTGGCTTTATAGTAGCGTTATCAGGCCGATTATGACCTATACTTCTATAGTGTGGTGGACGTCGATGGAATATAAATGCAACACCAAAACAATACAGCAAGTTCAGAGAACCTGCTCTCTTGGTATAAGTGGGGTCTTCCGAACGACATGAACACAGGCGATGGAAACAATATTATCTATCCAGCCAATCGAAATTCGTATAAAATACGAAGCGGCTCTTGCAGCAAAACGACTAAAGGTGATGGGTGTGTGGATCGATCAGGAACACGAAGCGCATTATCAACGAATCTTTAAGGCCATAGGAGAGTTCATACCGGAAAATGTCGCAAATGACCGCATACCGGAGACTAGACTAGAGGCCAACTACGGAATATTGATCCCAGACATCCATTCCTGTTTGACCGACCCTTGGGACCAGATCCCCATGGGGCTTCATTGTTACACTGATGGATCAAGGTCCAGAGGGAAAAAGGGACTTGGTGTTTATATAGAAAACACCACAGAAGTGTTTTTCCGCCTGCCGGACTATTGCACAGTTTTGCAGGCGGAAGTTCGGGCGATAACGGATTGTATCAGGGAACTCAATGTAATGATGAGGTCAGGACTTGTGAATATATTCACAGATAGTCAGATGGCCATTAGAGCAACCTCAGCGGAACGCACTAAATCACGTACAGTTTGGGATTGCAAAAAAGCTATTAACAGTTACTCGACACATGGTGAAGTGCGCATCATATGGGTGCCAGGGCACACGGGAATAACTGGAAATGAGAGGGCAAACTCACTTGCTTCTAGGGCAATAGAGTTAGGTAATATAAGCTTGGAATGCGCGAAACCTTTCGATGCAGTTAAATCCGAGCTAAAGACTTAAGCACATAGAACCCATTCAACTCTCTGGAATAACGAAACCATGGGAATCGATACAAAAATTCTATGGGGAGATCCAGACGAGAGAAGAACGAGGGAGCTGCTAAAACTTAGCAAGCTCGAACTAAGTAGAATAATGGGAGTTGTCACAGGGCACTCTCAACCACTGGCACATCTTAAACGCATGGAAATAGCGCGAGGAGATGAATGTAGAGCATGTGGGGAGGAGAGCGAAACATTGGAACACTATTTGTGCCAATGCCCCACCTTCTCACAAATAAGGTCCCGATATCTCTGGGGTGACATCTTACCGGACATAAGCCGATTACGGGGAATATGCTGGAGGAAAATAAGGAACTTTGTGAGTGACACGGAGTTTCTCTAGACCTTTGGGTCAATATGTTATGGTTAAACTCAAGGGAGCGCACAACAAGCCTTCACTGGCTTAGGTGTATGTCGATTGACATGGGCTATCATACCCCTCCAATCAACCTAACCTAACCTGACTCTGACATACTGCCGGTATTGTTAAAATGTGGATCATCCTGCAAAAAAACCAAAATTCCTGATCACAACTGTTTGTGGGACTAACTATTTGTAAGAAAAAAATCTGAAAACAAATCTGACATAAAGACAACTCTTATTCATGAATTAGAGAGCGTTGCACCTGATTTGACAAGAAAGCTCTTCTACTCTATGCCAGACCGGCTAAAAGCAACAATAAAACTAAAAGGCAACCTTACGAAATATTAATTGTATTTGCTTAAAATGTTGTAATGGTACAATGACTTTTGAGACTGAATTTTTTACGTTAAGCTAAATTTTCACGATTGAAATTTTCTTCAAAATGCTTTAAACTCGTGTAAATAGCAAAATTTCTTCAAAATTTATTCAACAAAACTTTTGAAGATTTTATTGATGCCATGCAAATAAGCATCAAAATCGCATCATTTGACAGTATGTTCATTCTTTTGATTCAGTATTTTAATATTTTATGTACTATGTGAACAGAATGTGATTTCTTTTTAATTTTTTTTTTAATTTTTTTTAATTTTTATTTTTTTTTTTTTTTTTTTAATAAAATTTATTTATTGTATCTTCAGTTAACTGAACTAACAATAAGTATTAAAATCTTAAATATATATATATATATAATTGTTAGGCCCGACCAGTGTCAGACATAAACTTAGTGATAATAATTAATAATACATAAATGTCATGTTAAGCACAAAAAATATTTTTAAAGAATTTCATCTGCAGTGTTGCGTATTAATGCCGTAGTATCCCTCTTTTTTAAGCGGATGTGTCCAGGAAAGTTCAAGATATTTCGGGCAAGCGGATTCGGATGGGACTCGAGTTTTGTTAAATATTTGCCTGCATATTTTGCAATTTCAGCGGTCACAAGTGGCATATTTAAATCACGATGTAAAAATGAATTTTTCATGTACCATGGAGCTGATGTTATTAACCTTAAGATTTTGTTTTGCATTCGTTGTATTCTCTCTACATTGGAAGCTGAAGCAGTGCCCCATAGCTGAATACCGTAACACCATATGGGTTTCAAAAGTGACTTGTATATTAAAAGTTTACAATCCAGACTGAGAGTAGAATTTCTACCAATCAGCCAATGTATCTGGCTTAATTTAAGCTTCATTTGTGTCAGCTTAGAGTCAATGTGGAGTTTCCATGTAAGCCGTCGGTCAAGGTGTATACCAAGGTATTTCACCTGTGAATGTTGAGGCACAACTTGGTTGTTGATTCGAATGGGGGAACAAGTGTCTCTTCGTAGAGTAAATGTGACATGAACACACTTTTGTTCATTTACTTTTATTCTCCATAAGTTCAACCACAGTTCCAACAGCTTAATATGTTCTTGAAGATATCGGGATGCCTCGTGAGGGTTTTCATGCATACTAAGGCAGGCTGTATCATCGGCAAAAGTAGAAGTGAGGATATTACTGCTCAAAGGCATATCACAGGTATAAATCAAATACAAAACTGGCCCCAGTATACTCCCCTGAGGCACCCCAGATGAAATAGTTTCGGGCACACTCATGAAGTCTCCTTCCACGACAGTAAACTTCCGGGCAAGAATGTAACTTTCTAAAAGATTTACTATGTTTATTGGTAGATATGTCTTCAATTTTAAAATAAGGCCTTCATGCCACACTTTATCAAATGCCTGAGAGACATCAATAAAGAGGGAAGAACAATACTTTCTTTCTTCAAATGTTCTTCTTATAAAATGAACCAATCTATGACATTGTTCAATGGTGCTGTGCTGACTTCTAAAACCAAATTGATGGTCCGGTATGCATCCATTATCAGCTAGAATTGGGGACAATTTTGTCATGAGAAGTTTTTCAAAGAGTTCTCATTTCTTTTTAATATTTTATTTTTTATATAGAAACATAATGTAATTTTAAGTTGCCAAATAAATGAATTGAACTTTTTATTTCGATTTATTGGGTTTTTAATTAATTTTTAATAAATATGCTTGTATTGCCATGGAACTTCTCCTTCATTTAAAAAATATTTCGTGAATTCTTGTCGAATGAGCTTGGACGTTTCGCTTTGAAGACCTTGATTGCACAATGCTTCTATCGAAGACAAAATATTCTCTGTCCGCACTTCTTCACGCCATCGTCCATCCGTTATAGATCTATCCGCATTCACTTGGTCGTAGTCTCTTGTTTGTGCATAGGTATCACACTTGCGTTTGTTCAAAAAATTATGTAATGCACATATTTCGAGAATAACTTTGACATTTAATGGAGATAGTTCCATTGTTTTTCTGACAACGCGAAATCGGGCTGATATTAATCAAAACACATTTTCCGAAACACGCCAAAATCTGGACAATCTGTAATTGAAAATTCTTTCCTTCGTGTTTTGATTCCGTAAACTATATGGTTTCATAATATTGGAATTTAAGGGAAAGAGATCATCTGCAACAAACACATATGAAATAGGTTTTTGTCTACAGGGCAGTGCTTCCGGTTGCGGCAATTCAACGTGTTATTATATAATCCATTCGATGGGGTGACGAGATTAAGCAAATGATCAAAATCGTCTGGTGACATTCGCACATACCATTACCTTCCAAAAGAAATGCTCAAACTCAGTGTTCCTTTCGTTTTCTTTTTTTTGCATTATTATCAGCTACTTCTTCCTCCAATATTAAAAATATTGATGCTATGATGATTGTGTCGTCGTCCATACTTATTAATTGTTTTTTTCTTTATAATAATAAATTCTTTCACAAAAGAAGCAAAAGAGCTGATCAAAGTCAATATAAAAAGTTTACCAATAGATTTTGAAATATATTGAAGGAATATTTTGATCAAATTTTTGAAACGAAATAAAATTTTTAAACGAAATAAATTTTTACAGTCTAATTCATAAAAATTTTTTATTTCAGCCTTAAACTGTAGAATAGTTATTAAACAGATTTCGATTTATTAACATGCAATAAAATTTTATATTCATAAACGATTAGTAACACTGCGTTAGCAATTAAACTCTCTTATCAGATTTATCTATGCTGTTGGCAACCTTGTACAAAATCGTCTCTCATTTTATGTTTAGTGAAACAAATAATTAAATGGGTTATATGAGTATTTGGTTCAAATACAACAAAAATTAATAAAAAATATTTGGAATCGATTGTAATTACATATATTAAGCTGACCAAGTATTTTTAAATTTGCGTCGCACATTCTATGTAAATTTATGTAGAAAAACCCTTTGCGGTTTCTCCGCATATGGTATAAGAAATACAAGGTAGTACCACTTAAAATATTTTGACAAGTATTGGGTTTTTTGAAATTTAATTTGTTTACAATTTTTTAGGAGGGCGTTGCCACATGTCGAAAAGGGGTAGAAATTCCCAGAAAGTTCTATAAAAATTGTGTAGTTTGAAATGAATAAAATTTTGTTGCGAATTAAACCTTCAATTTATAGAAAATCTAACCTACCCATTCAAATATTCATCCCGATATTGGATATATTCCTCAAGAAATTCTTCATAATGGGACTCAGGGAATTCATTAAAGCGACTGAAAGATAATTTAGCAGTGATTAACTGAGGAAAACAAAAATACGTTCCGACATAAAATGATATTTATTAAGCAATATTCATATGTACATACATAAGTTTGCATTTATGTGCATATATTCCCAAGTTATTTACAATCACACACATTCACTGATTACCTGCTTTCAAAGGGAATGGCATTTCTATTAACCCTAACATTGTGGTCATTGATTTTAAAGTCTTCTTGGCTGAAATGGAGTGCACAAACAAATGACTCCTTTTTTAAATGTATTTCCTCCTTTCTGCAGGCATTCAACCACTCCTTACGCCTGAATGGCACTAACGGTACTTTGAAAAACAGTATACCAGAACCCTTGCACTTCGTTTTTGTGTTTTTGCAGGCTTGAAAGATGCACCTCATATTTTATTTGTTTTTCCTTTTTTTATTTTTTCTTTTAAATTCGAAAAAAAATTTTTTTATTTTAACTAAAATATTTTGAAAACTAACCTCAAAAAAGGAAAACTGGGAACATTTAAAACAAATACGGCAGCACTTTTTTAACAAAACCCATTACTTGTCAAATGGCAATGTGTCGTAATAAAAGAGAAAGTGGTTCTAACTCGTATTCTTTTACCATAGCTCCGCATCTATATAGCTCCGCACCTACAGACAAATAATTTTAAAACATATACATATTTCTTAAATGCAGCAAGTAATGATGTTTGAGATATACACACCTGGCGAAATTATTTTGATATGCGTGTAATCAAGTCCCGCAACAACATGAGGAAATTTAGCTATATCGTAAAATTCCTGTTTTTTTACTGCGAGTTCTTCTGGGGTTTTTGGAAACACTATAAAATGGCCCCGCAGCTGCGCTATGTAATGTGTTAATTTCCCATGACGTTTTATACCGTTGTTGTTGAAACACTATACACATCTGCAATCGTTTTTAGCATTCCACCGGTTGCGTAGACCCTTAAAGTGATTCTCTTCGCTTATAGAATGGTTCCTTAATTTTTTTTCTTCGTGAAAATGTTCTGTATATTGCGTATATTTACTTGTTCAACTTACCAAGTGGTTGGGTTTTTTATATGCTATCTAATAAGCTCCAGATTGTCGTGAGCAGACTTTTTTGACATCCGAAATCTTTGATAAAATTCTGTGTCTCCAAACATATGGAAATGGTTTGCCTGCAGACGAATTTTTCGAGGTTTTCGTACTATTGTCGCTTCCAAGTCTTCACACAATTCAGCATCATTCATGTTTTATTGATCGGAATTTATTTTGTTGCCTTTTTTATTGTTTTATTTTATTAATATATGTATATACATACATATATCTATAATTTTTAATTTAATTTACGTATGTAGATATTCATATATAATATATATATATATATATATATATATATATATATATATATATATATATATATATATATATATAACAAACGTCAAAATCATATATTAACTTTCTGGACTTTAAATAAACTTTAAATGCCCAATGTTGATCATTTAATTTGCAATTAAATAAGCCTTGAAGAACTGTATTTCGGATTTAAATGGTATTTAAAGCTAAACGACATTTAAATACAAAGTTAAAAACTGGGCATAAGATTAATTTTGTTTATTACTGTTGTTTTCAATAACTATTGAGACTTGTGTGTTTTTTGTTGTCGTTGAGATTTGTGTTACTTTGGATTTTTTCCTCACTCTTTTTTGTAGGTATTTTCTGTTTCGTTAAGAATATTTTAATTTGGTTTTTTTTGGATTTTGATTTAACAAGCTCTTTATTGTTTATATTTATTTATTTTTTTCTTTATTTATGTTGTTTTGTTTTGTGAATAATGTGTCAGACAAATGTTTTATTTTATTCTCAAATAAGTATATACATACATATGTATATACAAATCACTTCTTGATTTTATGAACCTCATTAATTAATTCTGCGGTATACATAAATTAACACGTCCGATCAAGACAAGTGATCTTTATGAGGAGAGTCTTGCTCCCAGTAAATAGCGAAATCTATTTTTTAAGACCCCAATCGTTCTTTCCACAATATTTCGTGTTCTTGAGTGTATATTGCTAAATGTACTTTCAGGAGAACCCTCCACTGTTGGCCGGAAAGGAGTTATCAAATATGGTTCTAAGGGATAACCAGCATCGCCTGCAAATTAAATAAAATAAAATGTACTCGATGAAAGATTAAAATACGCACCCAGCAACAATGTATTTCTTTCTCCATTTTGAAGTTTTTCTTTGAGGTGGTGTTTTAAGTCGCTTACATTCCAGATCAGAGAATCGTGGCATGTGATCACATACCTTTCAAAGTTAAATAGCATTATAAGTTAATTTTTATTTTTAAGCTTATTGGTTATATTATTTTTTTAATCTGGCGTTATCTTAACCGCAATAATTTTTGTGTGGTTACTAAAACGATTCAAGTCAGCTGTACAGTAGAAGCACGTATTCTTTTGCAAAGAGGGCAAGTTGTTATTTTGCAGCAAATATGTAAAATTATAAAAAGATTTTATATATACAATATTATTTATATTATTTTCTTATAGAATTTTACTTCTATTAATCATAAATAACACAGTTTATGATAATTAAAGTAATTAATGAAAATATATTATTATACACTTGGTCGACACACATTCTTTTGTTTTTTTTCTGTTCCTCTTTGTGTTTTGTCTTATTTTAACAGAGATGCCACTTGATATCAAATTGTAACATAGATATTAAAACGAAGTTAGTGAATCGCACAATCGTTAGTGTAAACCACAGCTATTTCTGTTAAATTTAGCTTCTGTCTAAGCGTTAAAAGTTATTGAATCGCACCACAGATCAGTGAATCGTGGCAAGATCCCCGTGAATGGGATTGAATATATCGTATTCACAGTTTGTGATCACACACCTTTCAAAGTTAAATAGCATTATAAGTTAATTTTTATTTTTAAGCTTATTGGTCATTTTATCTTTTAATTCAATATTTCTAAACACTTTGGGTGTCTTCTTCAGGGATATATTTTATTATTTAAAAAATATTGGATTTAAAAATAAAAAGACCAATAAGCTTAAAAATTAAAATTAACTTATATCAATCATTTGGTCAATAAAATCGAACATTGTTAAATAGCATTATTGAATTTATTTACGTTTAAAGAGTTGCGAGTTCGTTTATAAAAAGTCTACAGGTTTATAACCAGTGTACATTATAAACAAACTCTGCTTCAGTTTTTTAGCTAAAATTTATTATACATATGTACATACCACCATTACGTTAAGACTATAAAATCCTCTTCTGTTTAAGTATTTGAAACGCTCATCAGCTGATGTTGGTATAATTGCAACGTGAGTACCGTCTATACAGCCTATTACACCAGGAAATCTTGTTTCTTGAAGGAAATGTTTTTTGATTTAATATTTTTATGCTCATCCGTTACAAATGAAATTCAACTAGGACATAGTATACATCGCTTCAATACATTCGTGAAATGCATCGCTTACAGAGGACTGGGAAAGAACATTTATGTCACTTCCTGCTTCTTTTTGGTAACTACCCTCAGCATGAATTCGCAGTGTTGCATTTAGTTTGACAAGTTTCGATACACCGAATTTCTTTTTTGAATTTTTTAATTTTGGAGAAGTTATATCTAGGACAAACTTGAATGTTTCGTTGTTTAGGCCAAAATAACTTATAAATCTAATATACATACATATATTTAAAGTGGATTCACCCATTCGTTCTGAACGTTTCGAACGTTTTTTTTTTATATGTAGTTTGACGTCTCTATTGTTGAGAGAGAGAGAGAGAGAAAGAGTGTTAATATAATGAGGAACAATTTTTGCTTGAATTGGTTTAATTGTAATTAAGGTGAATTCACCCATTCGTTCAGAACAAAATTTTTGTTGTGAGACAATTTTAGTTTACTGAGAGTTTGCTCACAAAAGATTCACCCACATCGAACAAATGTTCTGGAGAAACAAAGCTACCATATAGAACAACCCTGTAAATGATGTGTGTTACTTTTACAAGCAGGCAGCACAGTGGGAGATGATTGCAATTTGCTGTGTTCTAAATTAAACAAATTTTTATAAAATAAAAAATATACAAATGAATAAAAGTCGAGTGCAATAGCTATTTTGTCAAATAAATATAAAAAATTTACAAATATACTCTGTATATTATTATACATACATATGTACATATCACATGAGCATAAAAAATGTATGTATCTGGCAGCACAGTTCAATTCGTCGGGACGATAATTGAAATTAAACCAATTCAAGCAAAAATTGTTCAGCACTAAAATTTACTCTTTTTCTCTCTCTCTCTCAAAAATGGAGACGTCAAAATACATATAAAAAAGCGTTCGGAACATTCTAAACGAATGGTTGAATTCACCTTTATCGTCCCAAACGAATTGAACTGTGCTGCCAGATAGATATATTTCTTATGCAAAATTGAAATGAGCTGCCACATCTATTATATGCACATATGTATGTATGAGAATATACAGAGTATATTTGTAAATTTTTTTATATTTATTTAACAAAATAGCTATTAGAACATGCACTCGACTTTTATTCAGTTGTTTATTTTATAAAAATTGTTTAATTTAGAACAATTTGCAATCATCTGCCACAGTGCTGCTGCTTGTATGTAAAAGTAACACAAATCATATACAGAGTTGTTTCATATTCCAACTTTATTTCTCCAGAACATTTATTCGAAGTGGGTGAATCTTTTGTGAGCAAACTCCCAGTAAACTAAAATTGTCTCACAATAAAAATTTCGTTCTGAACGAATGGGTGAATCCACTTTAAAAAGTTAATTTAAGTTTTCACCAAACAAAATCTATATGGATACTTACTTTTTGTTAGACAGGGAAAATATATTACACTGCTGTCTTAATTGCTTTTTTTTTAACTCGGTCAGCAATGTTAAACACCTCATCATCTTCTTCAGATGAATAAAAACAAATACCCAACATAATAAAACTAATTTTTTTATTTTTACTTTTTGATATTTATTTTGAACAACTGCAATTTTTGACAGTTCTCACAACAGGTTGATTCACAAACAAACAAAAATGGTAATTTATTACAATATGAATCTTACAAAACAGGCGGAGGCGAAAAATGTTTTCGATGCCATTGAATTTTAAATACGCCTTCAAAAACGACAATCGTCTAAAAACGCCTACGTCAACCGCGATAAGGGTGAATCAATTTTTTTTTACTTTTTGATATTTATTTTGAAAAATTGCAATTTTTGACAGTTCTCACAACAGGTTGATTCAAAAACAAATAAAAATGGTAATTTATTACAATATGAATCTTACAAGCAGGTGGAGGCGAAAAATGTTTATGATGCCATTGAATTTTAAATACGTCTTCAAAAACGACAATCGTCTAAAAACGCATACGCCAACCGCGATAATGAATGTGAATGTCCTTCGCTCAGATGAGTCAAAATATAACATATTTGACTGTGATATTCCCCATGCGAGAAACCCTGGATGACAGGGGAGATTCGGGCAATGGGAAGGGAAGTCCGCCGATTCTATAATAGAGCGAACCGTAAAAGATTACCGGTATATTGGGAGGATTATCGCGATAAACTCCGAAATTACAACAAGAGAATAAGAACAGCTAAGCGTACATCCTGGAGTCCTTTCTGTGAACAAGTGGACAGTGTAAGCGATGTTTCTAAAATTAAAAAATTTTTGTCAAAAGCCCACATCCAGGCTGAATCATTAGTGGATGAAACGGGCAAGAAAATTGAAAATGTGGAGGCTGCGGGTCCGGATGGTATCTTTGCGGCGCTCCTGCAGAAAGGGATGAATTTAGTTTCGACACATCTTGAAGGAATTTATAATGCATGCCTAACACACGCATATATTCCAGTAGGCTGGCAGCAAGCGAGGGTTGTGTTTATCCCCAAATCTGGAAAGCCAAATTATTCTTCACCAAAGGCTTATCGGCCAATAAGCCTAACTTTCTTCTTGCTGAAAACCATGGAGAGGATAATCGACGACATGTTTAAAGGCAGGATCGCAGGCCATATGCTGAGGTTCAGGCAACACGCATATGTCAAAGGTAGATCAGTGGACACTGCATTGCATAATGTGGTGTACTTTATAGAAAGGTCACTTAATGAAAAGATGTACACACTCGCGGTTTGCATTGACATTGAGGGGGCTTTCAACAACGTGCATACCGACACACTTATCCATTCTCTGGACCAATTTAATGTCAACCGGGCGATACGCGACTGGATTGGCAATATTCTAAGGAACAGATGGATTAATTGTGAGGCGCACAATGTAAGTATAAGAAAAAGGGTGCAATGTGGATCTCCACAAGGGGAGATTGTATCACCCCTTCTATGGACCACAACAATACATGCCCTTATTAGGACTCTGACCGATGAGGGATTCGAGACAGTCAGCTACGCAGATGACGTCTTGATACTTCTGAAAGGGAGGGATCCAAATCATTTGTGCAGGAAGGCCGAGGAGGCATTAACCCTGGCACACAACTGGGCTCAACCAAGAGGGTTGAACGTTAATGCATAAAAAACTGAAATTGGCCTATTTACAAGAAAGACGAAGATAGCTCCATATGATGAGCCGCGCTGGCCGAGCTTTCTTGAAGAGACAATAAATATTTCCGACAGGGTGAAGTATCTAGGAGTCATTCTCGATCGGAAATTAAAATGGAAAGACCACATAAACGAAAGAGTCAAAAAGGCTCATATATGTTGGTCAATCTGTAAACGGGCCATAGGCACAAGAAGGGGCTAAATCCAGAGATGACACACTGGCTTTATAGTAGCGTTATCAGGCCTATTATGACCTATGCTTCTATAGTGTGGTGGACATCGATGGAATATAACAACAAGCAACATCAAAACAATATAGCAAGTTCAGAGAACCTGCTGTCTTGGTATAAGTGGGGTCTTCCGAACGACATGAACACAGGCGAAGGAAACAATATTATCTATCCAGCCAATTGAAATTCGTATAAAATACGAAGCGGCTCTTGCAGCAAAACAACTAAAGGTGATGGGTGAGTGGATCGATCAGGAACACGAAGCGCATCATCAACGAATCTTTACGGCCATAGGAGACTCCATACCGGATAATGTTGCAAATGGCCGCATACCGGAGACTAGACTAGAGGCCAACTCCGGAACATTGAACCCCGACATCCATTCCTGGTTGACCGACCCTTGGAACCAGATCCCCATGGGGCTTCATTGTTACACGGATGGATCAAGGTCGAGAGGGAAAAAGGGACTTGGTGTTCATATAGAAAACACCACGGAACTGTTTTTCCGCCTGCCGGACTATTGCACAATTTTGCAGGCGTAAGTTCGGACGATAACGGAGTGTATCAGGGAACTCAATGTAATGATGAGGTTAGGACTTGTGAATATATTCACAGATAGTCAGATGGCCATTAGAGCAACCTCAGGGGAACGCACTAAATCACGTACAGTTTGGGATTGCAAAAAAGCTATTAACAGTTACTCGACACATGGTGAAGTGCGCATCATATGGGTGCCAGGGCACGCGGGAATAACTGGAAATGAGAGGGTAAACTCACTTGCTTCTAGGGCAATAGAGTTAGGTAATATAAGCTTGGAATGCGCGAAACCTTTCGATGCTGCTAAAGACTTGGGCACATAGAGCCCATTCAACTCTCTGGAATAACGGAACCATGGGAATCGATACAAAAGTTCTATGGGGAGATCCAGACGAGAGAAGAACGAGGGAGCTGCTAAAACTTAGCAAGCTCGAACTAAGTAGAATAATGGGAGTTGTCACAGGGCACTCTCAACCACTGGCACATCTTAAACGCATGGGAATAGCGCGAGGAGATGAGTGTAGATCATGTGGGGAGGAGAGCGAAACATTGGAACACTATTTGTGCCAATGCCCTGCCTTCTCACAAATAAGGTCCCGATATCTTGGGGGTGACATCTTACCGGACATAAGCCGATTACGGGGAATATGCTGGAGGAAACTAAGGAACTTTGTGACACGGAGTTTCTCTAGACCTTTGGGTCAATATGTTATGGTTAAACTCAAGGGAGCGCACAACAAGCCTTCACTGGCTTAGGTGTATGTCGTATGACATGGGCTATCATACCCCTCCAATCAACCTAACCTAACCTGACTCTGACATACTGCCGGTATTGTTAAAATGTGGATCATCTTGCAAAAAAAACCAAAATTCCTAATCAAAACTGTTTGTGGGACTAACTATTTGTAAGAAAAAAAATCTGAAAACAAATCTGACCTAAAGACAACTCTTATTCATGAATTAGAGAGCGTTGCACCTGATTTGACAAGAAAGCTCTTCTACTCTATGCCAGACCGGCTAAAAGCAACAATAAAACTAAAAGACAACCCTACGAAATATTAAAATAGTAAAACTTTCTTCTTGTACAAAAAATTGTATTTGCTTAAAATGTTGTAATGGTACAACGACTTTTGAGACTGAATTTTTTACGTTAAGCTAAATTTTCACGATTGAAATTTTCTTCAAAATGCTTTAAACTCGTGTAAATAGCAAAATTTCTTCAAAATTTATTCAACAAAACTTTTGAAGATTTTATTGATGCCATGCAAATAAGCATCAAATCGCATCATTTGACAGTATGTTCATTCTTTTGATTCAGTATTTTAATATTTTATGTTCTATGTGAACAGAATGTGATTCCTTTTTAATATTTTATTTTTTATATAGAAACATAGTGTAATTTTAAGTTGCCAAATAAATGAATTGAACTTTTTATTTCGATTTATTGGGTTTTTAATTAATTTTTAATAAATATGCTTGTATTGCCATGGAACTTCTCCTTCATTTAAAAAATATTTCGTGAATTCTTGTCGAATGAGCTTGGACGTTTCGCTTTGAAGACCTTGATTGCACAATGCTTCTATCGAAGACAAAATATTCTCTGTCCGCACTTCTTCATGCCATCGTCCATCCGTTATAGATCTATCTGCATTCACTTGGTCGTAGTCTCTTGCTTGTGCATAGGTATCACACTTGCGTTTGTTCAAAAAATTATGTAATGCACATATTTCGAGATTAACTTTGACATTTAATGGAGATAGTTCCATTGTTTTTCTGACAACGCGAAATCGGGCTGATATTAATCAAAACACATTTTCCGAAACACGCCAAAATCTGGACAATCTGTAATTGAAAATTCTTTCCTTCGTATTTTGATTCCGTAAACTATATGGTTTCATAATATTGGAATTTAAGGGAAAGAGATCATCTGCAACAAACACATATGAAATAGGTTTTTGTCTACAGGGCAGTGCTTCCGGTTGCGGCAATTCAACGTGTTATTATATAATCCATTCGATGGGGTGACGAGATTAAGCAAATGGTCAAAATCGTCTGGTGACATTCGCACATACCATTACCTTCCAAAAGAAATGCTCAAACTCAGTGTTCCTTTCGTTTTCTTTTTTTTGCATTATTATCAGCTACTTCTTCCTCCAATATTAAAAATATTGATGCTATGATGATTGTGTCGTCGTCCATACTTATTAATTGTTTTTTTCTTTATAATAATAAATTCTTTCACAAAAGAAGCAAAAGAGCTGATCAAAGTCAATATAAAAAGTTTACCAATAGATTTTGAAATATATTGAAGGAATATTTTGATCAAATTTTTGAAACGAAATAAAATTTTTAAACGAAAAATAAATTTTTACAGTCTAATTCATAAAAATTTTTTATTTCAGCCTTAAACTGTAGAATAGTTATTAAACAGATTTCGATTTCTTAACATGCAATAAAATTTTATATTCATAAACGATTAGTAACAATGCGTTAGCAATTAAACTCTCTTATCAGATTTATCTATGCTGTTGGCAACCTTGTACAAAATTGTCTCTCATTTTATGTTTAGTGATACAAATAATTTAAATGGGTTATATGAGTATTTGGTTCAAATACAACAAAAATTAACAAAAAATATTTGGAATCGATTGTAATTACATATATTAAGCTGACCATCTAGCAACAATTTCAAGTATTTTTAAATTTGCGTCGCACATTGTATGTACATTTATGTAGAAAAACCCTTTGCGGTTTCTATATAGCTCCGCATCTATATAGCTCCGCACCTACAGACAAATAATTTTAAAACATATACATATTTCTTAAATGCAGCAAGTAATGATATTTGAGACATACACACCTGGCGAAATTATTTTGATATGAGTGTAGTCAAGTGCCGCAACAACATGAGGAAATTTAGCTATATCGTAAAATTCCTTTTTTTTACTGCGAGTTCTTCTGGGGTTTTGGAAACACTATAAAATGGCTCCGCAGCTGCGCTATGTAATGTGTTACATTTCCCATGACGTTGGATACCGTTGTTGTTGAAATACCATACACATCTGCAATCGCTTTTAGCATGCCACAGGTTGCGTAGACCCTTAAAGTGATTCTCTTCGCTTATAGAATGGTTCCTTAATTTTTTTTCTTCGTGAAAATGTTCTGTATATTGCGTATATTTACTTGTTCAACTTACCAAGTGGTTGGGTTTTTTATATGCTATCTAATAAGCTCCAGATTGTCGTGAGCAGACTTTTTTGACATCCGAAATCTTTGATAAAATTCTGTGTCTCCAAACATATGGAAATGGTTTGCCTGCAGACGAATTTTTCGAGGTTTTCGTACTATTGTCGCTTCCAAGTCTTCACACAATTCAGCATCATTCATGTCTTATTGATCGGAATTCATTTTGTTGCCTTTTTTATTTTATTTATATATGTATATACGTACATAAGTATATCTATAATTTTTAATTTAATTTACGTATATATATATATATATATATATATATATATATATATATATATATGTATATATATGTATATATATATATTATATATATATATATATATATATATATATATATATATATATATATATATATATATATATATATATATATATATACATATTTATATATATATATATATATATATATATATATATATATATATATATATATATATATATATATATATACATATTTATATATATATATATATATATATATATATATATATATATATATATATATAGTGACCGTGAAAGTCGGTGCCCTCGTTTTCATCGTCCATGTTTTTTGAGTTACAATGATTAAATGGATTATTTTCTTTAAGTATTAATTATTAAATAATGATATTTTACTAACTGGAGACTTTAATATAGATTGGTCAAGGAACTCGACATATAAAACCAAAATTAATAGTATACTTAATGATAACGGCCTGAAACAAATTGTGAATGAAAGCACACGGGTCACAAAAAACTCAAGTACAATAATAGACTATGTGATAACAAATAATTATAATATAAAAGCTACTAATAGCGTTACAAGTAAAATAGCTGACCACGAAATGATAAATATTACCATTGGGAATATAAATAACGTATCTTTTGATGAAAGAAAAATAATAGATAAATTTAAATACAACAAGAATATTTTTTTCTCAGAACTTAAGGATAACTTGAATTTTGACCAAGATAAAAGTATTGACGAGAACGTAAAAATATTTGATAATAGCTTAAAAGAAGCAATAAAAAAATGCACCTCCAAAAAAACCATACAAGCAAAGAATAATATAAATAAATGGTTCAGCACGGATCTTCAATCAATGAAAACAGAAAAAATAATAAAATATTTACGAGCCAAAACTGCAGGCACATCTAACGCCTGGATGGAATATAGAATAATAAGAAATAAATATAAAGTAAAAATCGAAAACAAAAAAAAATGACTACATAAATAAAAAAATCAGTGACGCTCCAGATCAAAAGCAAATGTGGAAACAAATTAAAGAACTTGTTCTTAATAAAAGTAAAAATATTATAAAATCTGTGATATTTGGCCAAAGAGAATATAATGACGAAAAGGATATAGCTAATAAATTTAACACATATTTTGTAGATAGCATAAAAGAGATAAGAGATTCGATTGAAGAAGTGCAATATGTAAATCAAATTACAATTAGTGTGTCCAATACTTTTAAATTTCGTGCAATAAATATTATAGAACTACAGAATATAATAAAGCAAATGAAAAATAAGAATGACCATGAGAATGTAACAAATAGAATTATTCTTGATAATTGGAGTATTATTGGTAACGCAATTTTAAGAATCATAAACGTATCGCTGGAGAAAGGGGTATTTCCCGAAAATTGGAAGGATACAATGATAACAACAATTGAAAAAGTGACAAATACCAAAAAATGTGAGGAATACAGGCCTGTTAACTCATTAAAAACATGCGAAAAAATTTTGGAAAAAGTGGTTAAAGTGCAGCTTGAAGAATATATCGACGCCAATAAGATACTATCTAAACATCAATCTGGTTTTCGTAAAAAGTTTTCGTGTGAGACAACAGTTAATTATGTCATCAGTAAATGGAAAGGTTTGGGAAATACAAAGAAGGTGATGGCAATCTTTCTTGATTTCAAGAGAGCCTTTGAGACAATAGACAGGCAAATACTGATAAAAAAGCTATATATGTATGGAATAAGAGACAAAGAACTGGGATGGTTTCAATCATATTTAAAAAATAGAAGGCAATCGACTAAGGTAAACGGTGTGCAATCGCATGAAATATTTAATGATTTTGGTGTACCACAAGGATCAATATTGGGAGCACTTCTATTTGTATTATATTGTAATGATATGCCAAACATTTTGCATAAGTGTGAAATTACTATGTATGCTGACGATACCCTTATATTTACTTCTGCTGACAGCGACGAGGAATGTCGAACAAATATGTCGTATGATATTAGAGAAATAAACAGATGGTTAAAAATGAATAAGCTTAAGCTAAATGAAAATAAAACAAAAATAATGGAACTAAATTTTAATTCAAGCGACCAATTTAAAATAAATGACGTTATCATAGAAAAAGTAAACTATATTAAATATCTCGGATTCATTTTAGATAAGAAATTAAATTTTAATGAACATATTGACTATACATGTAAAAAAATTGGTAAAAAAATTGCCTTTCTCAAACGAATAAGAAGTAAAATATCGAAATCAACTGCTATTAATATATATAACACTATTGTTAAGCCGCATTTTGAGTTTGGATCGTCAATTTTATATACCTGTAGTAACACATCACAAGTAACAAGAATGCAAAAACTTCAAAATAAAGCAATGCGAATAATTTTAAAATGCAATCGATATGCGCACATAAACATAATGCTACAAAGTCTTAAATGGATGACCATAAAACAAAGACTACAACTCAACACTATTAAGTTTATACGGAAAATGAAGAATGGAGATGCGCCTCAATACCTGTGCGAAAAAATAAAGTATGTGGGGGAGAGCCAACCCTATGGCCTTAGAAATGCAGACGACTTTCGAATTCAGAGGGTGATGTCTACACAAATGCAGAGAACAGTGTTCTATAAAGGTTTTCAGCTTTACAATTCTTTGCCAAATAATATAAAAAATGAAACAAACAATAATATTTTTAATAAAAAATGTGTTAATTTTGTCCTATTTAGTTTAGTCTGATTAATTTAAATATATTGTGAAGATTGCTTTTTTTCTCTACTTACTATTATATACATTTATATTTTGTCAAATAAAGTATTTTTAATACTAATAATAATAATAAAAAAAAAAAAAGTATTTATTTGCAAATTATTATTTTCTTTAAATGTATTATTAAATGGATTATTTTTCTTTTAAATTTATGAATTTATTAAATGATGAATTATTGCCGTTAATTTAAGTCAACTCTTAAGTAATGAATTATTGAATTATCAAATTATTAGATTACTATTTTAAATTAGTATTATTAATTAGTTGTAGCGATTATTATCGCACCAGTTGTCTGGTAACACTAATATGTACAGCACATCCACTGTAACATAGCTTGCTAACACAGCTGACACATGAAGGGATACAACAACTGTGTATCGTCATGAAGTGTATAAAAGCAGCAGCGATCAACAGATCGAGGTCAGTTGCTGTGTGACTGTCGATCATAAACTACCTAGACCCGACACGTGCATAAAGTTTGTGTAAAAGAAATAGCAAAGCTATTTGTTTTTATATAGATATCTCTTCACACAAACTTTATGCACGTTATACAAAGTTTATGCAAAATATGATTCTGACCCTTTTTATACGTCAAAGTTGGGTATTCTGTGTATATTCTGTGCTGTCGATAGGTAAGTTTGACTACAATTAGTGGTTATCCCATTTTGGTAGTTAAGCATTTTTAGGAAAGTAGTGTTTTGTGTTAGGGTGGGGAGATTACCTTAAGTGGTTATCCCATTTGAGCAATCTCTCACCAGCGATTTAGGACCAGTGGCTACTTTAAGTGGTTATCCCATTTAAGTAGTCCACTGTAGGGGTATAGGAATATTTAGGTCACATCAGGGCGAGTGGTCGACTCTAAGTGGTTATCCCATTTGAGTAGGCCATCGCCAGGAGTAAAGGCGTAGGGTGAGAGGATTTCCTACAATGGTTATCCCATTTGGGCAGTCCCTCACCAGTGACCAAGACCATAGGGTAGCCTGTAAGATTAAATTGTAATCAATTGTAGTTGTAAGATTTCATATTAATAAAGCAAATTAATATCTTAAGAATTGTGTTTTCTTTCCCTATTGCGGTGGTCCACAAAAATTAATAGTTTTGTGACAGGATTCTGGACACCGGCGAGTCATACCTCAGCCTTAAGGAAAATCGTCGCCACATTTTGCGCCCGAGCAGGGACCTAGCAGATAGGGAAGATAGAAGTCAGACCGTGGATTAAAATAAAAAAAAAAATAAAAATAATAATAATAAAAAAAATTTATAAACTTTATTTTATTTTTTTTTCTTTATTAAGCTTAAGGTCTTAAATTTTTATCTTAAATTATTTTCGATATTTCGGTACTCATAGAACATATATAAAAAAATTACTATTTTGTAAAAAGGAACAACAATAAAAAAAAAGAATTTTATATTTTTGAAAAAAAAATAGAAAAAAAATTATTTTTTTTATTTTTTTGAAAAAAAAGAAAAATAGAAAAAAATTTTTTGTGGTTCGAAAAGGAAAAAAGAAGTGTTAAGAAAAATTTGGTGGTTTAAAAAGAATAAAAAAAGTGTTTAAGAAAAAAAAAAAACAACGGTGAATAGAAAAAAAGGTTGTTTCTCGAAACAAAACAAGAAAAAAAACTGAGAATTGTTAAAGAGACAAGAAAAAAAGAAGAAAAACATCAATTGAAAAGAGTTGAAAAAAAACATTGAAAACAAATAGCAACAGCAGAATAAAATCATAATAACGGGATGATATCAGTCTTGATAATAGTAAAAGTGTGTGACTGTACGAAAAATACTTGTGTTAAGAAACGACACGAGTATTAAGTTGAAGCAACGGTATTTTGTTTTGATAGAGTTTATGAAAAAAAAGGAAGTACAGTAAAATAAGTGTAGTGAATTGTAACACAACAGGGTTTTTAAATAGGTATACTCAATTAATAAATTATAGGCTTTATAGTCTGGTTTTTTTTATAGAGGGGGAATAATTTAGAAAAAATGTTAAGAAGTAGCTGGGCGTATTCAGTGAAAAAGGATGATCTGTTATCCCTTCTGAGTGAATTTGGCCTGGACGCGAGTGGCACCGTGGAAGAACTAAGAAGGAGACTGGCGAAATTCATCGGTGCAGAACACGACGAAAAGATTACGACGCGCCTATATTCCTTACAGGAGAAGTTTGAAAATAATACGCTGACCGTGGGCGCAACGGAAACTGTTACTCCAACATCCCCAGCTAAAGTGGAAGCTTCTAACATGCTGCCTTGTAACAATAATGCTACCCCGCAGTCACACATAATCGATTACGTAAATAAATGGGGCCTGTCGTATGATGGTGTGTGCGAGCCATTGGAATTTATTGAACGCCTGGAAGAATTAGCAGAAATCTATGAAGTACCCTTAGACCATTTCCCTCGAATCATGCCAGAATTTTTGAGGAAGCGAGCTTTGGTCTGGTTCCAAATAACAACGTGCATTGGAAAGAGTGGAGCACTTTTAAATCTACATTTCTAGCTTTCTTTCTTCCTTCCAGGTATGTGGAAAAACTAGAAGACGAAATCTGCAACCGAAGGCAGCACCCCAGAGCTTTTCAAGGATTACGTCTTGGCAATACAGAGTCTGATGCGGCATTCCAGCTTGACAGAAGATCAGAAACTACAACGCGTATATCAGAATTCGCGGTCAGAATACCAGTTCTATATAAAGAGAAAGGATTTTGTTGCCTTAGATGAACTGATTCGTTTAGCGGAGGATTTCGAGGGCATACCAAGCACCTCGGCGCAAGGCTGAGCTCCAGCCGCTGGGGCGGAGAATAACTTTTCCAACAGGCGAACTAATGCATGCTTTAAGTGTGGAGAGTTGGGGCACTATGCATCTAGATGTCCAGCCAATAAAAATCCCCAGGGAAACGCCACGAGAGGCCGACAAAACTGAGCGTTGTCGGGCCTCCAAAAAAACTCAGAAAATCCTCAGTAAATCGTACGTGTCTGCAGAACGAAGAATCCCGTGTGACAGCGGCACTGTTAATAAATGGAAAATTAGTAACGGCAGTAATTGATACAGGGGCCAGCCGGAATTTTATACCAACAATAATTAAGCAAACAATTTATGTTCCTGATGAAATGGAGGTAATATTGGCAGATGGTTCCACACGAACGGTGCATCGAGCGATAGAAGTCCCCGTCACTTTCAATACAGCAACCAATATTTGTAAATTTTTAGTAATGTCAGAAACAAGTGAAGACATAATCGTGAGGCTGGAATTTCTGCGACAATTCAAGATGAGCATACAAATTGATGGCTTAACACTAGAAATCTCCAAGGTACCAGCTAAAGGTTGGAGTACAGAAACAGGGAAGAGGCCATCCTATCACAACAATACTCACGCAACAGGCGATAGCAACAGAGTAAGTACAGAACAAATAAAAATGAATGATAAATCCAAACTAACGGTATCTGAGCTTAAGATGGGTAAAGAATTTCTGGAGGAAGAATTACCCAAGTTCAAGGAAATACGTGGGTTAGCGAATGTTGCTCCCCATAAGATTATCATTACAGATGAACGACCAATTAAGATACGGTACGCTCCACGCAATCCAGCCATGCAGGGCATCATCGAGGGCGAAGTCAACAAACTGATCGCGGAAAGGTGTATTGAGCCATCCCATAGTCCATACTGTTTCCCAATTACTTTGGTCAGAAAGAAGAATGGCACCTCGCGGACATGTATGGATTTTCGACAACTAAACAGTCGGTCCCTACCTGACGCATATCCTCTGCCACGCATTGACAGCATTCTAAACAGATTGCGGCACTCGAAATACATCAGCAGCCTGGACCTGAAGAACGGGTATTGGCAGATACCCATGGATAATAATAGTAAACAATATACCGCCTTTGCAGTCCCCGGACGCGGGCTCTACCAGTGGAAAGTAATGCCGTTCGGACTTCACTCGGCACCAGCAACCTTTCAACGCGCTCTTGATAACGTAATAGGTACGGATATGGAACCCCATGCTTTCGGGTACTTAGATGACATCATTGTGGTGGGTAAGTCTTTTAAGGAGCATTTACGGAATCTGAGAGAAGTGTTTAAAAGACTAAGAAAAGCAAATTTGAGGATTAATATTGAAAAATGCAATTTCTTTACCCAAGAGGCCAAATATCTTGGGCATATAGTAAGTGAAGAAGGAATAAAGACAGATCCAGAAAAAGTAGCTGCTGTTGTGGAGATGCAACCACCGAAAAATATACGGGAGGTACGGCAGTTTTTGGGTATGGCCTCATGGTATCGGGGGTTTGTACCCGATTTCGCAACAGTATCACAGCCGCTGACACAACTGTTGAAGAAAGGGAAACATTGGAAATGGGGGAACCAGCAACAAGAGGCATTCGAGACGATTAAGGTAAAATTAACCACAGCACCAGTTCTAGCTTGCCCCGATTTTTCGAAGACTTTTTCGCTGCAAACAGACGCCAGTGACTATGGCTTAGGAGCTGTCCTCACCCAGGTTTTAGACGGAGAGGAACGAGTGATAGCTTACGCCAGCCGACATCTGAATGGCGCAGAAAAGAACTACTCCACCACTGAGAAGGAATGTCTGGCCATAGTCTGGGGAGTACGGAAAATGCGAGCTTATGTCGAAGGCTACCAGTTCGTGATAATTACCGACCACCTTGCTTTGAAATGGCTAAACTCCCTCGAAAGCCCCAGAGGGAGACTAGCGAGATGGGCACTAGAATTGCAACAATATACATTCACAATCTAGTATCGTAAAGGTAAGAATAATGTCGTTGCAGATACGTTATCCCGGCAACCCATTCCAGTCGCAAGACTTGGCAGCTGCGATGCATCCCAGACAGAAGAGTGTGTGTGGATTCAGAAGCTGCGACGCGGAGTCCACAAGAATCCAAAGAAGTTTGCTGACTACTCTCTTGTTGGCCAAGAAGTATATCGCCATTTTCCCCGACACTTTCCCGACGAAGACGACAACCCTTGGAAACTATGCGTGGCTACCGCAAAACGTCAGCGCGTGCTGCAAGAAAACCACGATAGCGTGACCGCTGGTCACCTAGGGTTCCGTAAAACCCTTACGAGAATCATGAACCGATACTACTGGCCTGGTATGTACCGAGATGTGAAACGTTATGTACGCCGGTGTAAGTCATGTCAACAATACAAAGTAAGTCAACAAAAGCCTGCCGGAGAGATGTTAACGAAGATCCCAGAAGAGCCTTGGGCCACCCTCTGCGCCGATTTCGTTGGGCCATTGCCCCGCTCAAAGCATGGTAATACAATGTTGCTAGTAATGCTCGACAAATTTTCAAAGTGGGTGGAGCTGATTCCGATGCGCAAGGCGACAGCAGAAGGAGTATTAAAGGCATTCCGGGAGCGTATCCTCGCTCGCTATGGGGTTCCCAAGGTCCTGGTAACCGATAATGGTACACAGTTCAATTCACGCATAGTGAAGAAATTTTTAGTCAATATGGGTGTACGACAACAATTCACTGCACCATATATGCCACAAGAAAACCCAACTGAGCGTGCGAACCGTACCATCAAAACAATCATCGCCTAATTTGCAAGTGAACAACACCATAACTGGGATGAAGTACTCCCAGAGATTATGCTGGCCGTCAACTCCAGTGTTGCAGAATCCACCGGATACTCACCTGCGTTTCTTACCCAGGGGCGCGAACCACGTTTGCCACGAGCCCTGTATGATGCAGTCACCAATGGCACAGGGAGCAGACAACTTAGTCCTGAAGGACGAAAATCAGAACTACAAGAGGTCTTTACCACAGTTAGAAAGAACCTGATGAAAGCCGCAGAAAAACAGAAGCGACATTATAATCTAAGGCGGCGAAAATGGAAACCAGAGATAGGTGACTTAGTGTTATTACGACAACATCCACTATCAAAAGCAATTGACGGTTTTGCAGCGAAGCTAGCCCCAAAGTTTGGGGGGCCTTACATCATAAAGTCTTTTATATCTCCAGTCATCATTCAACTGCAAGATAGGGACAACCACAACATAAAAACAGCACATTTACAAGATATAAAACCTTTTAATACCTAAATTAACAGATTTATAATCAATATCTTTCAAAATTTCGTTATAGGGGGAAATAAGAAGAAAAATAGAAAACCTCTTTTCAACCACTTGCCGAAAGTTCCGGAGACGCATGGAAGAGGAGAAAAGCAAAGGACGGAGGACAATCCTCCTCGGAGATGAAGACACTCCAACAGCTGAAAAGAAGCGTAGATGCGCAGTTAGACACTCCAACAGCTGAAAAGAAGCGTAGATGCGCAGTTACCGGCCGGAAAAGCAGCCCAACCACAACGTACTTTAGGTTGAGCACGACGCCGATGTATACCACCCTCCGGACAGTCCAAGGCGGGGTACAGCTGAAGGGGAATAATTCGGAAGTACCCCAGACACGTGGCGGAAGCAGAACTACGAGTGAGAGCATGCCGAAGCCGAACTTCAGTGGGACAGTGGAACATGTAGAACCGTGGTCCACTGAACGGTAGTCATGGGTTGCCAGAAATACCAGGGCGTAAACTAGGCATTATCCCGCAAATGGAACCATTCGGAGATGCAACGGCCAAGTCAGAACTTAGTGCGTCACATCCCGCTGACAACGAAGCCACCCCCACAAAGGAACAGACGCAACAAGGACTGATAACTCCTCCTAGTTCTAACTGGCGGAGGCTTTCCGTTGGTTCATCCGAGCCCTCTAACATGGCATCCCCATGCCTACGAGTATCCCACCACAAACCTTAGAGTCACCCACGCTAGCGCCTACTGCTGCTCCGGTGACGGCAAAAGCAGGACGAGAGGACGACCAGATGGGATGGCCAGCGGCGTTAGACGCAATTATAGAAAGCGCTTGTAGGGCAAAGAAGCCAGGGCAACGATGCAAATTTTTACACTCGCTGGATGGGGTAACGTACAGGATCATCATAGCCAGGGGCAGCACCGTAGAAGTATTGAGGCTTCCGTAAGAGGGGAGGGTATGTGACGGTGAAAGTCGGTGCCCTCGTTTTCATCGTCCATGTTTTTTGAGTTACAATGATTAAATGGATTATTTTCTTTAAGTATTAATTATTAAATAATGAAGTATTTATTTGCAAATTATTATTTTCTTTAAATGTATTATTAAATGGATTATTTTTCTTTTAAATTTATGGATTTATTAAATGATGAATTATTGCCGTTAATTTAAGTCAACTCTTAAGTAATGAATTATTGAATTATCAAATTATTAGATTACTATTTTGAATTAGTATTATTAATTAGTTGTAGCGATTATTATCGCGTATTAGTACCAGTAATCTGGTAACACTAATATGTACAGCACATCCACTGTAACATAGCTTGCTAACACAGCTGACACATGAAGGGATACAACAACTGTGTATCGTCATGAAGTGTATAAAAGCAGCAGCGATCAACAGAT
The DNA here is from genome assembly GCA_963681545.1 of Germaria angustata. Lineage (NCBI taxonomy): Eukaryota > Metazoa > Arthropoda > Insecta > Diptera > Tachinidae > Germaria > Germaria angustata. Next base: position 75,970,053 of record OY813000.1, on the reverse strand, counting down.
CGAGGTCAGTTGCTGTGTGACTGTCGATAGGTAAGTTTGACTACCATAAGTGGTTATCCCATTTTGGTAGTTAAGCATTTTTAGGAAAGTAGTGTTTCGTGTTAGGGTGAGGAGATTACCTTAAGTGGTTATCCCATTTGGGTAATCTCTCACCAGTGAGCAGGATCAGTGGCTACTCTAAGTGGTTATCCCATTTGAGTAGTCCACTGCAAGTGGAACAAACAGGTTAGGGTGAGTAGATTGCTTTAAGTGGTCATCCCGTTTGAGCAATCTATCACCAGGGGCTTAGGAGCATTGGCTACTCCAAGTGGTTATCCCATTTGAGTAGTTCACTGCAAGTGGGGGAGGCTAGGGTGAGTAGATTGCTTTAAGTGGTTATCCCATTTGAGCAATCTCTCACCAGCGATTTAGGACCAGTGGCTACTTTCAGTGGTTATCCCATTTAAGTAGTCCACTGTAGGGGTATAGGAATATTTAGGTCACATCAGGGCGAGTGGTCGACTCTAAGTGGTTATCCCATTTGAGTAGGCCATCGCCAGGAGTAAAGGCGTAGGGTGAGAGGATTTCCTACAATGGTTATCCCATTTGGGCAGTACCTCACCAGTGACCAAGACCATAGGGTAGCCTGTAAGATTAAATTGTAATCAATTGTAGTTGTAAGATTTCATGTTAATAAAGCAAATTAATATCTTAAGAATTGTGTTTTCTTTCCCTATTGCGGTGGTCCACAAAAATAAATAGTTTTGTGACAGGATTCTGGACACCGGCGAGTCATACCTCAGCCTTAAGGGAGATCGTCGTCACAATATATATATATATATATATATATATATATATATATATATATATATATATATATATATATATATATATATATATATATATATATATATATATATATATATATATATATATATATATATATATATATATATATATTGTGACGACGATTTCCCTTAAGGCTGAGGTATGACAATACCTCGTCACAATATATATATATATATATATATATATATATATATATATATATATATATATATATATATATATATATATATATATATATATATATTATATATATATATATATATATTATATATATATATATATATATATATATATATATATATATATATTATATATATATATATATATATATATATATATATATATATATATATATATATATATATACAAGGTGTTTTTTTAGAGGTATAGAACTTCGAATTGAAATAAAACACAAGAAAATCTTTTTAATGTCCATCAATTTGGCTTTATTGGAAGGATAATTTTATGCCATTAACGTTTAAATATGATTTCGGGCATGTGGCCGCCGCGGCTGGCTCGAATAAAGCCAATTCTACAGGTCCAATTTTCAACCACTTTTTCGAGCATATGGGGCCGTATGTTGGCAATAACGCCACGAATGTTGGCTTCCAAGTCCCCTAACGTTTCTGGTTTGTTGGCGTAGACGAGCGACTTCACATATCCCCAAAGAAAATAATCCAATGGTGTCAAATCACACGATCTTGGTGGCCAATTGACAGGTGCATTCCGCGAAATTATGCGCTCATCGAATGTTTCCTTCAATAAATCGATTGTGACGTGCGCTGTGTGGCATGTAGCGTCGTCTTGTTGGAACCACAACTCATCCACATTCATGCCATCCAATTCCGGAACAAAATAGTCGGTTATCATGGCTCTATACCGGTCTCCATTAACGGTAACTGACTCTCCAGTATTATTTCGGAAGAAGTATGGCCCAATGACTCCACCAGCCCATAGAGCACACCAAACAGTCAGTTTTTGTGGATGTAATGGCGTCTCAAGGATCTCATGTGGATTCTCTTCACTCCAAATGCGGCAATTTTGCTTGTTGACGTAGCCATTCAACAAAAAATGAGCCTCATCACTGAACAAAATTTTGCGATGAAAATCAGCATCGAGATCAATCTCATTTTCGGCCCATACACCAAAATCACGACGCATTGCATGGTCTCGCGGCTTTAATTCTTGCACAAGCTGGATCTTGTAAGGTCGCAAGCCAAGATCTTTGCGCAAAATCTTCCATAAAGTGGATGGACAAAGCTCCAATTGCTGTGCACGGTGGCGAATCGATTCATTCGGGTCCTCTTCAACACTTTGCTCTACAGCGGCAATTGTTTCTTCGGTGCGCACTGTTCGACGTCTCTGCGGATGCGTATTATCACATAGAGTAAACGTAGTGCGAAAACGATCCATGGTTAACCGAATTAATTGCTCTGATGGACGATTATGTCGACCATAAAATGGACGGAGCTTGCGGTAAACTTCGCGAACTGAACCATTATTTTCGAAATAAATTTGCACGATTTGCAAGCGTTGTTCTTTTGTCAACCTGTTCATGATGAAATGGCAAACCAAACTAAATATTAATCACTTGACAGCTGACAAAATGGCCGCCAGTTAAAAAAGTGATGCCAACTTAAAGTTCTATACCTCAATAAAAAACACCCAATATATATATATATGTATATATATATATATATATATATATATATATATATATATATATATATATATATATATATATATATATATATATATATATATATATATATATATATATATACTAGTGTTCGCCCAGTGGTTGAAATTCAACCATTATTGCAATAATACAAAACCGCTCAGATAAAATGTCATATTTTTCTTCATCTATATATATAAAATAGGATGTGTGTATGTATGTATGTAACGTAATGGCTCCAAAACGGCTGGGCCGATTTTGACGAAATTTTCATGGAACCTTCAGAATACTCGGGCGGGTGACACTGTGAAGTCCGATTTTTTATTTTCGATCTGTGGGCGGAGGGGCGTGGCAAAATCAAATAATTCATAATATGAAAACGGTTTGGTCGATTTCTGTAAAACTTTTTGTCAGTTGTTCGTATTTTCGAGGAGAAGGTTTTTATGGAAGAAAATTTTGGAAAAATCCCTCCGGAAAAGTCGGAGAATTGGAAAATCGAGTTTTTGTATGAAATTTTGTTTGAAATTATTCCCTAATGGCTTTTCAAATTAAAAAATAGAAAGTTTGTCTGAAGGCTTAAAATTGGGGCGAGGCGAAGTTCGCCTGGTCCGCTAGTTTCTAATAAAATGTATTACCGTACTTACTTCATTCTTTATTAGTTGTATCTATTAATATAAGCTTTTCAAATAAATTATAGAAACGGTTTTGATGTTCATTTAAGAAACATAAATTCATTGCCTATATTAAAAATACTAAAATTTCTTGATTAATTGAAGAAAAACTAAAAGTAAAAAAAATCGTTTTATTCAAAATATTTAAAGTAGTTGTACGACTGGCATCTTTAGCTAAGGAAAAATTTTTTATATAGTACGTTTCCTAGACCATTTTTATTTGAAATATAAAATTTTTGGACGTCAAATCAACGAACTCTACATATAATTATCCATGAACAAATACAGGTAGTTTCAAAAGGACACCTATCTTTTCAAATGTTTTCACCTGTGACTTGTTAATGGTCATAGCAAATACGGGTATAATTGGAAATTGTGTCCGCTGAAATTTAAATGGAAGAATTGTTCCAGAAAATGGTCAATTTATTCGTGGAATCAAAATTCTTTTATTGCGAACTACTCCCGTTAATACTTCGCAATCTATGGTTTTGCGATGCAAGCATTTTTCTCTCATTCGAGTTCCATTTACTATGGCTTGTGCCGTGTTCAAATTACGAATCAGCATAACAATGGAATTTATTTTCAATTTCAATTTATACGGTGGCATTCCGCTTACGTTCAGTGAATTTAAAAATTAAGAACGATATTCATTTACGTCATTGACATCATTAGAAACTTTATCAAAACTGTAATAAACCTTCTCCTCGAATTCTTCATTGGTAGGAGCTAAAATTACGGAATTAAGAATTTGATCCGATAATATATTCTCACGAATATTACCATAGATATCAGTAATTAAATTATCAAAACAACCAATTATTTGTTGTGGCAATTCAATGATGTCATCACCTAACTCTGGATAATTTCTTAATTCACCATTACCAAGTTTATTTATGAAATTCGACAAATTCTACCTCTTCTGATCTAGCTCTCATATTTTGTGTTAAGGTAATTTTGTGAAAAGAATGAAATTCCTTACAACTAATGATGCAATTTTCAATTAAAGTAAATCGGGTCCCGTGTGGAAATTTGCCTTAAATCGCACATTACTATTCCAGTTTTACCACCAAATGGTGGAATAGAATGAACAAATAAAATAAGTTTTTCCTTCTGAGTGTTTGTTTGATAGATTGCCAAATTTAGTTTAGTTAATTTTGAGTTTTTTGTTGTAATTTTTTTAGCAAGTTAAGAGAGAACGAGAGATCATGGCTTTATGATTGGCTAATATTCTTAACTGTTTTTAACTATCTTAGGCATAAAAATGTGGAAAAAAATACATTCTGCGCTGCTTCTATTGACAATCTATCAAAAAAAAAAAAAATCAAGCGAATACGTTGAGTTTAGGTCAGTTAAAATGGTTCTTAATTTTTCCAAATGCCTATTTATATATAGAGTAGAATAAAAAATACATTCTGCACTGCTTCTATTGACAATCTATCAAACAAACAAAAAATCAAGCGAATACGTTGAGTTTAGGTCAGTTAAAATGGTTCTTAATTTTTCCACTTGCCTATTTATATATAGATTACTTTTTAATGATTACATTTCGCGATCGTACTGTACATGTTTGTTCGCAGGTAACGAAAAGTGTAAAAACCAATCATACAGGATTTCACAAAAATAGCGAACAAACAAAATAAATTTGCTACCTATTTTTTACGAATCTATGTTTGTATGTATGTATATGTATATGCAAAGCCTTAAATATATTTATGTACTTATATGTATGCATGTTGCTTGCGCGACCAAGCCACCTTCTTTTAAATCCATGTGTACGATTTATTCTTCGACCACGACGGTCGAAGAATAAATAAATACGTTCTGTAAAAAACAAAACAATCCAAACTGTTTTTTCAGAAATGCATATGTATTGGTTTTGTGTTAATAATGCGGGCTTATGAATGGTTGAAAAATTGAGCCGACGAAAAACCATTCCCCTCGTCTCTCTTGCCTACAAAGTACGATGTTATGCCTGCATAATTGTTATCGTGTGTTAAGGCTCAATAAGAACAACAACAAGTCAGTATATTTTTTGTTGTAATTTTTTTAGCAAATTAAGAGAGAACGAGAGATTATGGGTTTATGATTGGCTAATATTATTAACTGTTTTTAAATATCTTAAGCATAAAAATGTAAAATAAAAAATACATTCTGCACTGCTCCTGTCGACAATCTATCAAATAAAAAAATCAAGCGAATACGTTGAGTTTAAGTCAGTTAAAATTGTTCTTAATTTTTTCCACTTGCCTATTTATATATAGATATATATATGAATATATAACAAACGTCAAAATCATATGTTAACTTTCTGGACTTTAAATAAACTTTAAATGCCCAATGTTGCTCATTTAAGTTGCAATTAAATAAGCCTTGAAGAACTGTATTTCGGATTTATATGGTATTTAAAGCTGAATGTCATTTAAATACAAAGCTAAAAACTGGGCATAAGATTAATTTTGTTTATTACTGTTGTTTTCAATAATTATTGTGACTTGTGCGTTTTTCGTTGTCGTTGAGATTTGTGTTACTTTGGATTTTTTCCTCACTCTTTTTTGTAGGTATTTTCTGTTTCGTTAAGAATATTTTAATTTGTTTTTTTTTTTTGATTTTGATTTAACAAGCTCTTTATTGTTTATATTTATTTATTTTTTTCTTTATTTATGTTGTTTTGTTTTGTGAATAATGTGTCAGACAAATGTTTTATTTTATTCTCAAATAAGTATATATGTATGTACATACATATGTATATACAAATCACTTCTTGATTTTATGAACCTCATTAGTTAATTCTGCGGTATACATAAATTAACACGTCCGATCAAGACAAGTGATCTTTATGAGGAGAGTAATGCAGTTGTCTTGCTCCCAGTAAATAGCGAAATCTATTTTTTTTAAGACCCCAATGGTTCTTTCCACAACATTTCGTGTTTTTGAGTGTTGACCGGAAAGGAGTTATCAAATATGATTCTAAGGGATAACCAGCATCGCCTACAAATTAAATAAAATAAAATGTACTCGATGAAAGATTAAAATACGCACCCAGCAACCATGTATTTCTTTCTCCGTTCTGATGTTTTTCTTTGGGGTGGTGTTTTAAGTCGCTTACATTCCAGATCAGTGAATCGTGGCAAGATAACGGTGAATGGGATTGAATATATCGTATTCGTGATCACATACCTTTCAAAGTTAAATAGCATTATAAGTTAATTTTTATTTTTAAGCTCATTGGTTATTTTATTTTTTAATCTGGCGTTATCTTAACCGCAATAATTTTTGTGTGGTTACTAAAACGATTCAAGTCAGCTGTACAGTAGAACCACGTATTCTTTTGCAAAGAGGGCAAGTTGTTATTTTGCAGCAAATATGTAAAATTATAAAAAGATTTTATATATACAATATTTTTTATATTATTTTCTTATAGAATTTTACTTCTATTAATCATAAATAACACAGTTTATATTATATATTATATTATATATATATATATATATATATATATATATATATATATATATATATATATATATATATATATATATATATATATATATATATATATTAGTGTTCGCCCAGTGGTTGAAATTCAACCATTATTGCAATAATACAAAACCGCTCAGATAAAATGTCATATTTTTCTTCATCTATATATATAAAATAGGATGTGTGTATGTATGTATGTAACGTAATGGCTCCAAAACGGCTGGGCCGATTTTGACGAAATTTTCATGGAACTTTCAGAATACTCGGGCGGGTGACACTGTGGAGTCCGATTTTTTATTTTCGGTCTGTGGGCGGAGGGGCGTGGCAAAATCCAATAATTCATAATATGAGAACGGTTTGGCCGATTTCTGTAAAACTTTTTGTCAAATGTTCGTATTTTCGAGGAGAAGGTTTTTGTGGAAGAAAATTTTGGAAAATCCCTCCGGAAAAGTCGGAAAATTGGAAAAATCGAAAATCGAGTTTTTGTATGAAATTTTGTTTAAATTATTCCCTAATGGCTTTTCAAATTAAAAAATAGAAAGTTTGTCTGAAGGCTTAAAATTGGGGCGAGGCGAAGTTCGCCTGGTCCGCTAGTTTCTAATAAAATGTATTACCATACTTACTTCATTCTTTAATAGTTGTATCTATTAATATAAGCTTTTCAAATAAATAATAGAAACGGTTTTGATGTTCATTTAAGAAACATAAATTTATTGCCTATATTAAAAATACTAAAATTTCTTGATTAATTGAAGAAAAACTAAAAGTAAAAAAAATAATTTTATTCAAAATATTTAAAGTAGTTGTACGACTGGCATCTTTAGCTAAGGAAAATTTTTTTACATATATAGTACGTTTCCTAGACCATTTTTATTTGAAATATAAAATTTTTGGACGTCAAATGAACGAACTCTACCCGCAGCTACATATAATTATCCATGAACAAATACAGGTAGTTTCAAAAGGACACCTATCTTTTCAAATGTTTTCACCTGTGACTTGTTAATGGTCATAGCAAATACGGGTATAATTGGAAATTGTGTCCGCTGAAATTTAAATGGAAGAATTGTTCCAGAAAATGGTCAATTTATTTGTGGAATCAAAATTCTTTTATTGCGAACTACTCCCGTTAATACTTCGCAATCTATGGTTTTGCGGTGCAAGCATTTTTCTCTCATTCGAGTTCCATTTACTATGGCTTGTACCGTGTTCAAATTACGAATCAGCATAACAATGGAATTTATTTTCAATTTCAATTTATACGGCGGCATTCCGCTTACGTTCAGTGAATTTAAAAATTAAGAACGATATTCATTTACGTCGTTGACATCATTAGAAACTTTATCAAAACTGTAATAAACCTTCTCCTCGAATTCTTCATTGGTAGGAGCTCAAATTACGGAATTAAGAATTTGATCCGATAATATATTCTCACGAATATTACCATAGATATCAGTAATTAAATTATCAAAACAACCAATTATTTGTTGTGGCAATTCAATGATGTCATCACCTAACTCTGGATAATTTCTTAATTCACCATTACCAAGTTTATTTATGAAATTCGACAAATTCTACCTCTTCTGATCTAGCTCTCATATTTTGTGTTAAGGTAATTTTGTGAAAAGAATGAAATTCCTTACAACTAATGATGCAATTTTCAATTAAAGTAAATCGGGTCCCGTGTGGAAATTTGCCTTAAATCGCACATTACTATTCTAGTTTTACCACCAAATGGTGGAATAGAATGAACAAATAAAATAAGTTTTTCCTTCTGAGTGTTTGTTTGATAGATTGCCAAATTTAATTTAGTTAATTTTGAGTTTTTTTGTTGTAATTTTTTTAGCAAGTTAAGAGAGAACGAGAGATCATGGCTTTATGATTGGCTAATATTCTTAACTGTTTTTAACTATCTTAGGCATAAAAATGTAGAAAAAAATACATTCTGCACTGCTTCTATTGACAATCTATCAAACAAAAAAAAAAATCAAGCGAATACGTTGAGTTTAGGTCAGTTAAAATGGTTCTTAATTTTTCCAAATACCTATTTATATATAAAGTAGAATAAAAAATACATTCTGCACTGCTTCTATTGACAATCTATCAAACAAAAAAAAAATCAAGCGAATACGTTGAGTTTAGGTCAGTTAAAATGGTTCTTAATTTTTCCAAATACCTATTTATATATAAAGTAGAATAAAAAATACATTCTGCACTGCTTCTATTGACAATCTATCAAACAAACAAAAAATCACCCTTGCTGGGATAACTAGCTTGTCGTGGTGTGAGGGCTTAAGTGTGGGCTGAATTGCACACCTCTTCTGAAGGCGAACGAGGGTCCTCTATAGGATCCATAGTTTAACTGAAGAAGGCGGTGGGCATAAAAGCCTGCATACTAAAAGTTATCCACCCCCAAACAGAGGTGTTACGCGACCCGTGCCTATCTGTTCTCTTTGCAGTCGGGGGCATGAGACTGTATTTAAACGGAGCTTTGCTGATACCTGGGCACCTCAGCAAATAGACTACGCCCCCTCCACGTTACCGGGGGCTATGACGTGGAGGAGATCCCTTTCCCCCACACTCGTGGGACCAAAATTAATAATAATAATTATAAACACAAAAACGAAAAAATAACGCTGACGACAATGGACATACAAACGGACAACGGAACGGAAAATCGGACAAGGACAGCGACACCAAAAAGAGAGGAAGAGGTGGTAATACCCGGGGGGATTTAAAGTCAACCCAGCCTTCAGCGACAGGTGGGAACACCAACTCTGACTCTCATAACGTAAACCAGTCAGCTAGAGATGCTTCGCAGAATCTAGACTGACTGGTGGATGAGGTGAGCGACAAAATCGCGAGCCTAAATACTGGAAAAAAGCGGCTATCTGGGGCTCAAAGGCGAAAACTTGCCAAGAAGAACCAGGCAGCAGCTAAAATACGCAAGATGCCCTAAAGGGAGCATCGGAGACTCCCTCCACCTCGGTAGAGACTGGTAAGAGGATCCGATCTCCACAAGAGCAGAACATTGCGGAGCCGAAGCATAAAAAAGGTGCTCCTCGTCGACCAGTAAGTCGCCAAAACCGGGCGTCTCCCTTCTTAAAGGAGTCTCTATGAAGAATCCTTCTAGTAAGGGGGTCAAAGGTGCAGCACTTACTGAGAAGGCGGGCACGTCGGCGAAATCTTCCGCGGAAGCAGAGAACGCCAAAAAGTGCAATCTCTTCACGCGTAAGAGGAAGCTAGACGTAAGTAAGGAAAAAGAGCCGCCATCTTACGCTAAAGTAGCCAGGAGGCTATATAGGGACAATCTCCGCTACGCGGTCATTGACACCTCACGTCCGACTGGCAAAATACCAGAAAATCAACAGCAAGTGGTTGAGAATCTGGTAAGTAACGCGATATTGGAATACGTTATGGCAACCGATAACGGATCTCCAATAAAAATAAACAGCTGCGAGTTTCAAAGGGGCGTGCTGTTGCTAAGATTAGCATCGCAGACCTGCGCAGCTACCCTAAAGGAGTTGGTAGAAGGAATCCCTCCGCCATGGGAAGGCTGTAAGCTGGAACTGGTGGAAGGGAGAAATATACCAACTCTAACCAAGGCAACCTTCTACATCAAAGGATGGGGATGCAAATTCACATCCGACCGTGTTTTGGAGGTTATTGGTAAACAAAACAAAGAACTGGCGGTAGAGAAATGGGAGGTGTTCCACAGAGAGGAGGACCAAAATGGAACTCTTTTTGTGGTGGGCATCGACCAAGGATCTATTTCCAGCCTTTCCAAATCTGAAGGGAAGGTGTTCTTTGTTTCAAAAGCCGTCTATTTGAAAATACGCAAGTCCTGTATCGGCAGCCAGGGGAAAACCACCCCCACCAACGATAGGACAAGCACGGCACAGGCTGCATCTAGCCAAAATCAGGCGGGTGTCTCGGAGGTCCAGACGGCCAAGGAGGAGTTGGAGCACAAAATCACCAACTCCCAAGAGGACCGCCTATTAAAAGGATGATGTGGGAGGTCATCCAAATTAACCTCCACCGGAGCGAGACGGCAACTCACGCTTTCATGGAGAAAATTAACAAAGGTAAGATACATGTGGCATTAATACAAGAACCCTGGACCACAAAAAACAGGGTTAATGGATTAAACCATGTAAACTACCAATTATTTTATGCTAAAACAGGGAATCGTCCGAGGACCTGTATTCTTAGTCACAAAAATTTATGCTTTCTTTTATCCACAGAGTTGTCAACAGCAGACGCAACAGTACTGAAGCAGGGAAATGGAAACATATGCCTAGCATCAGTATACTTGCCGTATGATGCACTGACACTACCACCAACGTCGGAATTACAACACTTGGTTGAAGATTGCAGAACAAAAGGTAGGAAAGTACTAATCGGATGCGATACTAATTCGCATCATATTGCATGGGGTAGTACTAACATTAATAAAAGGGGACAGGCTCTTTTAGAATTTCTGAATACTAACGATCTATTAACTGTTAATACTGGTAATACGCCTACTTTTATTAATAGAATTAGAGCGGAGGTATTAGATGTAACCATATGTTCTGAAAACGTAATCGATGAAATTGCTGAATGGAGGGTTCTGAACGAGCACTCATTCTCAGATCATCGTTATATTATGTTTAAAATTGCAAGGCAACCGCCAGAACCTATAACCTTTCGAAACAGGGCTAGAACTGATTGGGCAAAATTCGAAAGGTCACTTGATTCTCATTTAGGGCAGGTTTCTTTCAATCGCCTAGAAAGAGAGGACATAGACAGTAAAGTCAAAATCATTACGGACGCTTTAGTTGAGTCGTTTGAAGAGAGTTGCCCACTTCGGGAAAGAAAATCCCCATACGAGAAACCCTGGATGACAGGGGAGATTCGGGCAATGGGGAGGGAAGTCCGCCGACTCTATAATAGAGCGAAACGTAAAAGATTACCAGTATATTGGGAGGATTATCGTGATAAACTCCGAAATTACAACAAGAGAATAAGAACTACTAAACGTACATCCTGGAGGCTTTTCTGTGAACAGGTGGACAGTGTAAGCGATGTTTCTAAAATTAAAAAATTTTTGTCAAAAGCCCACATTCAGGCTGAATCATTAGTGGATGAAACGGGCAAGACAATTGAAAATGTGGAGGAAACCATTAAACTCCTCATGGATACACATTTTCCATGCAGCCCGGCCGAACTTTCGGCTATGCTGGACGATGGGAGAAGTGGTGAACATGAGGTGCCTATTATCAGCGATAGGATGGTTATGGAAGCGATAAAAAGCTTCTCTCCGTTTAAGGCTGCGGGTCCGGATGGTATCTTTCCGGCGCTCCTGCAGAAAGGGATGAATTTAGTTTCGACACCTCTTGCAGGAATTTATAATGCATGCCTAACACACGCATATATTCCAGTAGGCTGGCAGGAAGCGAGGGTAGTGTTTATCCCCAAACCTGGCAAGCCAAATTATTCTTCACCAAAGGCTTATAGACCAATAAGCCTAACTTCCTTCTTGCTGAAAACCATGGAGAGGATAATCGACGACATGGTTAAAGGCAGGATCGCAGGACATATGCTGAGGTTCAAGCAACACGCATACGTCAAAGGTAGATCAGTGGACACTGCATTGCATAATGTGGTGTACTTTATAGAAAGGTCTCTTAATGAAAAGATGTACACTCTCGCGGTTTGCATTGACATTGAGGGGGCTTTTAACAACGTGCATACCAACACACTTATCCATTCCCTGGACCAGTTTAATGTCAACCGGGCGATACGCGACTGGATTGGCAGCATGCTAAGGAAAAGATGGATTAATTGTGAGGCGCACAATGTAAGTATAAGAAAAAGGGTGCAATGTGGAACTCCACAAGGGGGGATTTTATCACCCCTTCTATGGACCACAACAATATACACCCTTATTAGGACTCTGACCGATGAGGGATTCGAGACAGTCTGCTATGCAGATGACGTCATGATACTTCTGAAGGGAAGCGATCCAAATCATTTGTGCAGGAAGGCCGAGGAGGCATTAACCCTGGCACACAACTGGGCTCGACCAAGAGGGTTGAACGTTAACCCAGAAAAAACTGAAATTGGCCTATTTACAAGAAAGACGAAGATAGCTCCATATGATGAGCCGCGCTTTCTTGAAAGGACAATAAATATTTCCGACAGGGTGAAGTATCTAGGAGTCATTCTCGATCGGAAATTAAAATGGAAAGACCACATAAACGAAAGAGTCAAAAAGGCTCATATATGTTGGTCAATCTGTAAACGGGCATTAGGCGCAAGATGGGGGCTGAATCCAGAGATGACACACTGGCTTTATAGTAGCGTTATCAGGCCGATTATGACCTATGCTTCTATAGTGTGGTGGACGTCGATGGAATATAAATGCAACATCAAAACAATACAGAAAGTTCAGAGAACTTGCTGTCTTGGTATAAGTGGGGCCTTCCGAACGACATCAACAGGGGCGATGGAAACAATATTATCTATCCAGCCAATCGAAATTCGTATAAAATACGAAGCGGCTCTTGCAGCAAAACGACTAAAGGTGATGGGTGAGTGGATCGATCAGGAACACGAAGCGCATCATCAACGAATCTTTACGGCCATAGGAGAGTCCATACCGGATAATGTTGCAAATGACCGCATACCGGAGACTAGACTAGAGGCCAACTGCGGAACATTGATCCCCGACATCCATTCCTGGTTGACCGACCCTTGGAACCAGATCCCCATGGGGCTTCATTGTTACACGGATGGATCAAGGTCGAGAGGGAAAACGGGACTTGGTGTTTATATAGAAAACACCACAGAAGTGTTTTTCCGCCTGCCGGACTATTGCACAGTTTTGCAGGCGGAAGTTCGGGCGATAACGGAGTGTATCAGGGAACTCAACGTAATGGGGAGGTCAGGACTTGTGAATATATTCACAGATAGTCAGATGGCCATTAGAGCAATCTCAAAGGAACGCACTAAATCACGTACAGTTTGGGATTGCAAAAACGTTATTAACAGTTACTCGACACATGGTGAAGTGCGCATCATATGGGTGCCAGGGCACGCGGGGATAACTGGAAATGAAAGGGCAAACTCACTTGCTTCTAGGGCAATAGAGTTGGGCACATAGGGCCCATTCAACTCTCTGGAATAACGGAACCATGGGAATCAATACAAAAATTCTATGGGGAGATCCAGACGAGAGAAGAACGAGGGAGCTGCTAAAACTTAGTAAGCTCGAACTAAGTAGAATAATGGGAGTTGTCACAGGGCACTCTCAACTACTGGCACATCTTAAACGCGTCGGAATAGCGGGAGGAGATGAATGTAGAGCATGTGGGGAGGAGAGCGAAACATTGGAACAGTATTTGTGCCAATGCCCCGCCTTCTCACAAATAAGATCCCGATATCTTAGGGGTGACATCTTACCGGACATAAGCCGATTACGGGGAATATGCTGGAGGAAACTAAGGAACTTTGTGAGTGACACGGAGTTTCTCTAGGCCTGTGGGTCAATATATTATGGTTAAATTCAAAGGAGCGCACAACAAGCCTTCACTGGCTTAGGTGTATGTCGTGTGACATACCCCTCCAATCAACCTAACCTAACCTAACCTAACAAAAAATCAAGCGAATACGTTGAGTTTAGGTCAGTTAAAATGGTTCTTAATTTTTCCACTTGCCTATTTATATATAGAGTAGAATAAAAAATACATTCTGAACTCCTCCTATTGACAATCTATCAAACAAACAAAAAATCAAGTGAATACGTTGAGTTTAGGTCAGTTAAAATGGTTCTTAATTTTTCCACTTGCCTATTTATATATAGATTACTTTTTAATGATTACATTTCGCGATCGTACTGTACATGTTTGTTCGCAGGTAACGAAAAGTGTAAAAACCAATCATACAGGATTTCACAAAAATAGCGAACAAACAAAATAAATTTGCTACCTATTTTTTACGAATCTATGTTTGTATGTATGTATATGTATATGCAAAGCCTTAAGACTATTTATGTACTTATATGTATGCATGTTGCTTGTGTGACCAAGCCACCTTCTTTTAAATCCATGTGTACGATTTATTCTTCGACCACGACGGTCGAAGAATAAATAACTACGTTCTGTAAAAAACAAAACAATCCAAACTGTTTTTTCAGAAATGCATATGTATTGGTTTTGTGTTAATAATGCGGGGTTATGAATGGTTGAAAAATTGAGCCGACGAAAAACCATTCCCCTTGTCTCTCTTGCCTACAAAGTACGATGTTATGCCTGCATAATTGTTATCGTGTGTTAAGGCTCAATAAGAACAACAAGTCAGTATATTTTTTGTTGTAATTTTTTTAGCAAATTAAGAGAGAAAGAGAGATCATGGGTTTATGATTGGCTAATATTATTAACTGTTTTTAAATATCTTAGGCATAAAAATGTAAAATAAAAAATACATTCTGCACTGCTCCTGTCGACAATCTATCAAGTAAAAAAATCAGGCGAATACGTTGAGTTTAAGTCAGTTAAAATTGTTCCTAATTTTTTCCACTTGCCTATTTATATATAGATATATACATATATGTATATATATAACAAACGTCAAAATCATATGTTAACTTTCTGGACTTTAAATAAACTTTAAATGCCCAATGTTGCTCATTTAAGTTGCAATTAAATAAGCCTTGAAGAACTGTATTTCGGATTTAAATGGTATTTAAAGCTGAATGACATTTAAATACAAAGCTAAAAACTGGGCATAAGATTAATTTTGTTTATTACTGTTGTTTTCAATAATTATTGTGACTTGTGCGTTTTTCGTTGTCGTTGAGATTTGTATTACTTTGGATTTTTTCCTCACTCTTTTTTGTAGGTATTTTCTGTTTCGTTAAGAATATTTTAATTTGTTTTTTTTTTTTTGATTTTGATTTAACAAGCTCTTTATTGTTTATATTTATTTATTTTTTTCTTTATTTATGTTGTTTTGTTTTGTGAATAATGTGTCAGACAAATGTTTTATTTCATTCTCAAATAAGTATATACATACATATGTATATACAAATCACTTCTTGATTTTATGAACCTCATTAGTTAATTCTGCGGTATACATAAATTAACACGTCCGATCAAGACAAGTGATCTTTATGAGGAGAGTAATGCAGCTGTCTTGCCCCCAATGGTTCTTTCCACAACATTTCGTGTTTTTGAGTGTTGACCGGAAAGGAGTTATCAAATATGATTCTAAGGGATAACCAGCATCGCCTACAAATTAAATAAAATAAAATGTACTCGATGAAAGATTAAAATACGCACCCAGCAACCATGTATTTCTTTCTCCGTTCTGATGTTTTTCTTTGGGGTGGTGTTTTAAGTCGCTTACATTCCAGATCAGTGAATCGTGGCAAGATAACGGTGAATGGGATTGAATATATCGTATTCGTGATCACATACCTTTCAAAGTTAAATAGCATTATAAGTTAATTTTTATTTTTAAGCTCATTGGTTATTTTATTTTTTAATCTGGCGTTATCTTAACCGCAATAAAACGATTCAAGTCAGCTGTACAGTAGAACCACGTATTCTTTTGCAAAGAGGGCAAGTTATTATTTTGCAGCAAATATGTAAAATTATAAAAAGATTTTATATATACAATATTTTTTATATTATTTTCTTATAGAATTTTACTTCTATTAATCATAAATAACACAGTTTATATTATATATTATATTATATATATATATATATATATATATATATATATATATATATATATATATATATATATATATATATATATATATATATATATATATATATATATATATATATATATATATATACTAGTGTTCGCCCAGTGGTTGAAATTCAACCATTATTGCAATAATACAAAACCGCTCAGATAAAATGTCATATTTTTCTTCATCTATATATATAAAATAGGATGTGTGTATGTATGTATGTAACGTAATGGCTCCAAAACGGCTGGGCCGATTTTGACGAAATTTTCATGGAACCTTCAGAATACTCGGGCGGGTGACACCGTGAAGTCCGATTTTTTATTTTCGGTCTGTGGGCGGAGGGGCGTGGCAAAATCCAATAATTCATAATATGAGAACGGTTTGGCCGATTTCTGTAAAACTTTTTGTCATATGTTCGTATTTTCGAGGAGAAGGTTTTTATGGAAGAAAATTTTGGAAAATCCCTCCGGAAAAGTCGGAAAATTGGAAAAATCGAAAATCGAGTTTTTGTATGAAATTTTGTTTGAAATTATTCCCTAATGGCTTTTCAAATTAAAAAATAGAAAGTTTGTCTGAAGGCTTAAAATTGGGGCGAGGCGAAGTTCGCCTGGTCCGCTAGTTTCTAATAAAATGTATTACCATACTTACTTCATTCTTTAATAGTTGTATCTATTAATATAAGCTTTTCAAATAAATAATAGAAACGGTTTTGATGTTCATTTAAGAAACATAAATTCATTGCCTATATTAAAAATACTAAAATTTCTTGATTAATTGAAGAAAAACTAAAAGTAAAAAAAATCATTTTATTCAAAATATTTAAAGTAGTTGTACGACTGGCATCTTTAGCTAAGGAAAAATTTTTTATATAGTACGTTTCCTAGACCATTTTTATTTGAAATATAAAATTTTTGGACGTCAAATCAACGAACTCTACCCGCAGCTACATATAATTATCCATGAACAAATACAGGTAGTTTCAAAAGGACACCTATCTTTTCAAATGTTTTCACCTGTGACTTGTTAATGGTCATAGCAAATACGGGTATAATTGGAACTTGTGTCCGCTGAAATTTAAATGGAAGAATTGTTCCAGAAAATGGTCAATTTATTCGTGGAATCAAAATTCTTTTATTGCGAACTACTCCCGTTAATACTTCGCAATCTATGGTTTTGCGGTGCAAGCATTTTTCTCTCATTCGAGTTCCATTTACTATGGCTTGTGCCGTGTTCAAATTACGAATCAGCATAACAATGGAATTTATTTTCAATTTCAATTTATACGGCGGCATTCCGCTTACGTTCAGTGAATTTAAAAATTAAGAACGATATTCATTTACGTCATTGACATCATTAGAAACTTTATCAAAACTGTAATAAACCTTCTCCTCGAATTCTTCATTGGTAGGAGCTCAAATTACGGAATTAAGAATTTAATCCGATAATATATTCTCACGAATATTACCATAGATATCAGTAATTAAATTATCAAAACAACCAATTATTTGTTGTGGCAATTCAATGATGTCATCACCTAAGTCTGGATAATTTCTTAATTCACCATTACCAAGTTTATTTATGAAATTCGACAAATTCTACCTCTTCTGATCTAGCTCTCATATTTTGTGTTAAGGTAATTTTGTGAAAAGAATGAAATTCCTTACAACTAATGATGCAATTTTCAATTAAAGTAAATCGGGTCCCGTGTGGAAATTTGCCTTAAATCGCACATTACTATTCTAGTTTTACCACCAAATGGTGGAATAGAATGAACAAATAAAATAAGTTTTTCCTTCTGAGTGTTTGTTTGATAGATTGCCAAATTTAATTTAGTTAATTTTGAGTTTTTTTGTTGTAATTTTTTTAGCAAGTTAAGAGAGAACGAGAGATCATGGCTTTATGATTGGCTAATATTCTTAACTGTTTTTAACTATCTTAGGCATAAAAATGTAGAAAAAAATACATTCTGCACTGCTTCTATTGACAATCTATCAAACAAAAAAAAAATCAAGCGAATACGTTGAGTTTAGGTCAGTTAAAATGGTTCTTAATTTTTCCAAATACCTATTTATATATAAAGTAGAATAAAAAATACATTCTGCACTGCTTCTATTGACAATCTATCAAACAAACAAAAAATCACCCTTGCTGGGATAACTAGCTTGTCGTGGTGTGAGGGCTTAAGTGTGGGCTGAATTGCACACCTCTTCTGAAGGCGAACGAGGGTCCTCTATAGGATCCATAGTTTAATTGAAGAAGGCGGTGGGCATAAAAGCCTGCATACTAAAAGTTATCCACCCCCAAACAGAGGTGTTACGCGACCCGTGCCTATCTGTTCTCTTTGCAGTCGGGGGCATGAGACTGTATTTAAACGGAGCTTTGCTGATACCTGGGCACCTCAGCAAATAGACTACGCCCCCTCCACGTTACCGGGGGCTATGACGTGGAGGAGATCCCTTTCCCCCACACTCGTGGGACCAAAATTAATAATAATAATTATAAACACAAAAACGAAAAAATAACGCTGACGACAATGGACATACAAACGGACAACGGAACGGAAAATCGGACAAGGACAGCGACACCAAAAAGAGAGGAAGAGGTGGTAATACCCGGGGGGACTTAAAGTCAACCCAGCCTTCAGCGACAGGTGGGAACACCAACTCTGACTCTCATAACGTAAACCAGTCAGCTAGAGATGCTTCGCAGAATCTAGACTGACTGGTGGATGAGGTGAGCGACAAAATCGCGAGCCTAAATACTGGAAAAAAGCGGCTATCTGGGGCTCAAAGGCGAAAACTTGCCAAGAAGAACCAGGCAGCAGCTAAAATACGCAAGATGCCCTAAAGGGAGCATCGGAGACTCCCTCCACCTCGGTAGAGACTGGTAAGAGGATCCGATCTCCACAAGAGCAGAACATTGCGGAGCCGAAGCATAAAAAAGGTGCTCCTCGTCGACCAGTAAGTCGCCAAAACCGGGCGTCTCCCTTCTTAAAGGAGTCTCTATGAAGAATCCTTCTAGTAAGGGGGTCAAAGGTGCAGCACTTACTGAGAAGGCGGGCACGTCGGCGAAATCTTCCGCGGAAGCAGAGAACGCCAAAAAGGGGAATCTCTTCACGCGTAAGAGGAAGCTAGACGTAAGTAAGGAAAAAGAGCCGCCATCTTACGCTAAAGTAGCCAGGAGGCTATATAGGGACAATCTCCGCTACGCGGTCATTGACACCTCACGTCCGACTGGCAAAATACCAGAAAATCAACAGCAAGTGGTTGAGAATCTGGTAAGTAACGCGATATTGGAATACGTTATGGCAACCGATAACGGATCTCCAATAAAAATAAACAGCTGCGAGTTTCAAAGGGGCGTGCTGTTGCTAAGATTAGTATCGCAGACCTGCGCAGCTACCCTAAAGGAGTTGGTAGAAGGAATCCCTCCGCCATGGGAAGGCTGTAAGCTGGAACTGGTGGAAGGGAGAAATATACCAACTCTAACCAAGGCAACCTTCTACATCAAAGGATGGGGATGCAAATTCACATCCAACCGTGTTTTGGAGGTTATTGGTAAACAAAACAAAGAACTGGCGGTAGAGAAATGGGAGGTGTTCCACAGAGAGGAGGACCAAAATGGAACTCTTTTTGTGGTGGGCATCGACCAAGGATCTATTTCCAGCCTTTCCAAATCTGAAGGGAAGGTGATCTTTGTTTCAAAAGCCGTCTATTTGAAAATAGGCAAGTCCTGTATCGGCAGCCAGGGGAAAACCACCCCCACCAACGATAGGACAAGCACGGCACAGGCTGCATCTAGCCAAAATCAGGCGGGTGTCTCGGAGGTCCAGACGGCCAAGGAGGAGTTGGAGCACAAAATCACCAACTCCCAAGAGGACCGCCTATTAAAAGGATGATGTGGGAGGTCATCCAAATTAACCCCCACCGGAGCGAGACGGCAACTCACGCTTTCATGGAGAAAATTAACAAAGGTAAGATACATGTGGCATTAATACAAGAACCCTGGACCACAAAAAACAGGGTTAATGGATTAAACCATGTAAACTACCAATTATTTTATGCTAAAACAGGGAATCGTCCGAGGACCTGTATTCTTAGTCACAAAAATTTATGCTTTCTTTTATCCACAGAGTTGTCAACAGCAGACGCAACAGTACTGAAGCAGGGATATGGAAACATATGCCTAGCATCAGTATACTTGCCGTATGATGCACCGACACTACCACCAACGTCGGAATTACAACACTTGGTTGAAGATTGCAGAACAAAAGGTAGGAAAGTACTAATCGGATGCGATACTAATTCGCATCATATTGCATGGGGTAGTACTAACATTAATAAAAGGGGACAGGCTCTTTTAGAATTTCTGAATACTAACGATCTATTAACTGTTAATACTGGTAATACGCCTACTTTTATTAATAGAATTAGAGCGGAGGTATTAGATGTAACCATATGTTCTGAAAACGTAATCGATGAAATTGCTGAATGGAGGGTTCTGAACGAGCACTCATTCTCAGATCATCGTTATATTATGTTTAAAATTGCAAGGCAACCGCCAGAACCTATAACCTTTCGAAACAGGGCTAGAACTGATTGGGCAAAATTCGAAAGGTCACTTGATTCTCATTTAGGGCAGGTTTCTTTCAATCGCCTAGAAAGAGAGGACATAGACAGTAAAGTCAAAATCATTACGGACGCTTTAGTTGAGTCGTTTGAAGAGAGTTGCCCACTTCGGGAAAGAAAATCCCCATACGAGAAACCCTGGATGACAGGGAAGATTCGGGCAATGGGGAGGGAAGTCCGCCGACTCTATAATAGAGCGAAACGTAAAAGATTACCAGTATATTGGGAGGATTATCGTGATAAACCCCGAAATTACAACAAGAGAATAAGAACTGCTAAACGTACATCCTGGAGGCTTTTCTGTGAACAGGTGGACAGTGTAAGCGATGTTTCTAAAATTAAAAAATTTTTGTCAAAAGCCCACATTCAGGCTGAATCATTAGTGGATGAAACGGGCAAGACAATTGAAAATATGGAGGAAACCATTAAACTCCTCATGGATACACATTTTCCATGCAGCCCGGCCGAACTTTCGGCTATGCTGGACGATGGGAGAAGTGGTGAACATGAGGTGCTTATTATCAGCGACAGGATGGTTATGGAAGCGATAAAAAGCTTCTCTCCGTTTAAGGCTGCGGGTCCGGATGGTATCTTTCCGGCGCTCCTGCAGAAAGGGATGAATTTAGTTTCGACACCTCTTGCAGGAATTTATAATGCATGCCTAACACACGCATATATTCCAGTAGGCTGGCAGGAAGCGAGGGTAGTGTTTATCCCCAAACCTGGCAAGCCAAATTATTCTTCACCAAAGGCTTATAGACCAATAAGCCTAACTTCCTTCTTGCTGAAAACCATGGAGAGGATAATCGACGACATGGTTAAAGGCAGGATCGCAGGACATATGCTGAGGTTCAAGCAACACGCATACGTCAAAGGTAGATCAGTGGACACTGCATTGCATAATGTGGTGTACTTTATAGAAAGGTCTCTTAATGAAAAGATGTACACTCTCGCGGTTTGCATTGACATTGAGGGGGCTTTTAACAACGTGCATACCAACACACTTATCCATTCCCTGGACCAGTTTAATGTCAACCGGGCGATACGCGACTGGATTGGCAGCATGCTAAGGAAAAGATGGATTAATTGTGAGGCGCACAATGTAAGTATAAGAAAAAGGGTGCAATGTGGAACTCCACAAGGGGGGATTTTATCACCCCTTCTATGGACCACAACAATATACACCCTTATTAGGACTCTGACCGATGAGGGATTCGAGACAGTCTGCTATGCAGATGACGTCATGATACTTCTGAAGGGAAGCGATCCAAATCATTTGTGCAGGAAGGCCGAGGAGGCATTAACCCTGGCACACAACTGGGCTCGACCAAGAGGGTTGAACGTTAACCCAGAAAAAACTGAAATTGGCCTATTTACAAGAAAGACGAAGATAGCTCCATATGATGAGCCGCGCTTTCTTGAAAGGACAATAAATATTTCCGACAGGGTGAAGTATCTAGGAGTCATTCTCGATCGGAAATTAAAATGGAAAGACCACATAAACGAAAGAGTCAAAAAGGCTCATATATGTAGGTCAATCTGTAAACTGGCCATAGGCGCAAGATGGGGGCTGAATCCAGAGATGACACACTGGCTTTATAGTAGCGTTATCAGGCCGATTATGACCTATGCTTCTATAGTGTGGTGGACGTCGATGGAATATAAATGCAACATCAAAACAATACAGAAAGTTCAGAGAACTTGCTGTCTTGGTATAAGTGGGGCCTTCCGAACGACATCAACAGGGGCGATGGAAACAATATTATCTATCCAGCCAATCGAAATTCGTATAAAATACGAAGCGGCTCTTGCAGCAAAACGACTAAAGGTGATGGGTGAGTGGATCGATCAGGAACACGAAGCGCATCATCAACGAATCTTTACGGCCATAGGAGAGTCCATACCGGATAATGTTGCAAATGACCGCATACCGGAGACTAGACTAGAGGCCAACTGCGGAACATTGATCCCCGACATCAATTCCTGGTTGACCGACCCTTGGAACCAGATCCCCATGGGGCTTCATTGTTACACGGATGGATCAAGGTCGAGAGGGAAAACGGGACTTGGTGTTTATATAGAAAACACCACAGAAGTGTTTTTCCGCCTGCCGGACTATTGCACAGTTTTGCAGGCGGAAGTTCGGGCGATTACGGAGTGTATCAGGGAACTCAACGTAATGGGGAGGTCAGGACTTGTGAATATATTCACAGATAGTCAGATGGCCATTAGAGCAATCTCAAAGGAACGCACTAAATCACGTACAGTTTGGGATTGCAAAAACGTTATTAACAGTTACTCGACACATGGTGAAGTGCGCATCATATGGGTGCCAGGGCACGCGGGGATAACTGGAAATGAAAGGGCAAACTCACTTGCTTCTAGGGCAATAGAGTTGGGCACATAGGGCCCATTCAACTCTCTGGAATAACGGAACCATGGGAATCAATACAAAAATTCTATGGGGAGATCCAGACGAGAGAAGAACGAGGGAGCTGCTAAAACTTAGTAAGCTCGAACTAAGTAGAATAATGGGAGTTGTCACAGGGCACTCTCAACTACTGGCACATCTTAAACGCGTCGGAATAGCGGGAGGAGATGAATGTAGAGCATGTGGGGAGGAGAGCGAAACATTGGAACAGTATTTGTGCCAATGCCCCGCCTTCTCACAAATAAGATCCCGATATCTTAGGGGTGACATCTTACCGGACATAAGCCGATTACGGGGAATATGCTGGAGGAAACTAAGGAACTTTGTGAGTGACACGGAGTTTCTCTAGGCCTGTGGGTCAATATATTATGGTTAAATTCAAAGGAGCGCACAACAAGCCTTCACTGGCTTAGGTGTATGTCGTGTGACATACCCCTCCAATCAACCTAACCTAACCTAACCTAACAAAAAATCAAGCGAATACGTTGAGTTTAGGTCAGTTAAAATGGTTCTTAATTTTTCCACTTGCCTATTTATATATAGAGTAGAATAAAAAATACATTCTGAACTCCTCCTACTGACAATCTATCAAACAAACAAAAAATCAAGTGAATACGTTGAGTTTAGGTCAGTTAAAATGGTTCTTAATCTTTCCACTTGCCTATTTATATATAGATTACTTTTTAATGATTACATTTCGCGATCGTACTGTACATGTTTGTTCGCAGGTAACGAAAAGTGTAAAAACCAATCATACAGGATTTCACAAAAATAGCGAACAAACAAAATAAATTTGCTACCTATTTTTTACGAATCTATGTTTGTATGTATGTATATGTATATGCAAAGCCTTAAGACTATTTATGTACTTATATGTATGCATGTTGCTTGCGCGACCAAGCCACCTTCTTTTAAATCCATGTGTACGATTTATTCTTCGACCACGACGGTCGAAGAATAAATAACTACGTTCTGTAAAAAACAAAACAATCCAAACTGTTTTTTCAGAAATGCATATGTATTGGTTTTGTGTTAATAATGCGGGGTTATGAATGGTTGAAAAATTGAGCCGACGAAAAACCATTCCCCTCGTCTCTCTTGCCTACAAAGTACGATGTTATGCCTGCATAATTGTTATCGTGTGTTAAGGCTCAATAAGAACAACAAGTCAGTATATTTTTTGTTGTAATTTTTTTAGCAAATTAAGAGAGAAAGAGAGATCATGGGTTTATGATTGGCTAATATTATTAACTGTTTTTAAATATCTTAGGCATAAAAATGTAAAATAAAAAATACATTCTGCACTGCTCCTGTCGACAATCTATCAAGTAAAAAAATCAAGCGAATACGTTGAGTTTAAGTCAGTTAAAATTGTTCTTAATTTTTTCCACTTGCCTATTTATATATAGATATATACATATATGTATATATATATAACAAACGTCAAAATCATATGTTAACTTTCTGGACTTTAAATAAACTTTAAATGCCCAATGTTGCTCATTTAAGTTGCAATTAAATAAGCCTTGAAGAACTGTATTTCGGATTTAAATGGTATTTAAAGCTGAATGACATTTAAATACAAAGCTAAAAACTGGGCATAAGATTAATTTTGTTTATTACTGTTGTTTTCAATAATTATTGTGACTTGTGCGTTTTTCGTTGTCGTTGAGATTTGTATTACTTTGGATTTTTTCCTCACTCTTTTTTGTAGGTATTTTCTGTTTCGTTAAGAATATTTTAATTTGTTTTTTTTTGGATTTTGATTTAACAAGCTCTTTATTGTTTATATTTATTTATTTTTTTCTTTATTTATGTTGTTTTGTTTTGTGAATAATGTGTCAGACAAATGTTTTATTTTATTCTCAAATAAGTATATATGTATGTACATACATATGTATATACAAATCACTTCTTGATTTTATGAACCTCATTAGTTAATTCTGCGGTATACATAAATTAACACGTCCGATCAAGACAAGTGATCTTTATGAGGAGAGTAATGCAGTTGTCTTGCTCCCAGTAAATAGCGAAATCTATTTTTTTTAAGACCCCAATGGTTCTTTCCACAACATTTCGTGTTTTTGAGTGTTGCCCGGAAAGGAGTTATCAAATATGATTCTAAGGGATAACCAGCATCGCCTACAAATTAAATAAAATAAAATGTACTCGATGAAAGATTAAAATACGCACCCAGCAACCATGTATTTCTTTCTCCGTTCTGATGTTTTTCTTTGAGGTGGTGTTTTAAGTCGCTTACATTCCAGATCAGTGAATCGTGGCAAGATAACGGTGAATGGGATTGAATATATCGTATTCGTGATCACATACCTTTCAAAGTTAAATAGCATTATAAGTTAATTTTTATTTTTAAGCTCATTGGTTATTTTATTTTTTAATCTGGCGTTATCTTCACCGCAATAATTTTTGTGTGGTTACTAAAACGATTCAAGTCAGCTGTACAGTAGAACCACGTATTCTTTTGCAAAGAGGGCAAGTTGTTATTTTGCAGCAAATATGTAAAATTATAAAAAGATTTTATATATACAATATTATTTATATTATTTTCTTATAGAATTTTACTTCTATTAATCATAAATAACACAGTTTATATTATATATTATATTATATTATATTATATATTATATATATATATATATATATATATATATATATATATATATATATATATATATATATACTAGTGTTCGCCCATTGGTTGAAATTCAACCATTATTGCAATAATACAAAACCGCTCAGATAAAATGTCATATTTTTCTTCATCTATATATATAAAATAGGATGTGTGTATGTATGTATGTAACGTAATGGCTCCAAAACGGCTGGGCCGATTTTGACGAAATTTTCATGGAACCTTCAGAATACTCGGGCGGGTGACACTGTGAAGTCCGATTTTATATTTTCGGTCTGTGAGCGGAGGGGCGTGGCAAAATCCAATAATTCATAATATGAGAACGGTTTGGCCGATTTCTGTAAAACTTTTTGTCAGTTGTTCGTATTTTCGTGGAGAAGGCTTTTATGGAAGAAAATGTTGGAAAATCCCTCCGGAAAAGTCGGAAAATTGGAAAAATCGAAAATCGAGTTTTTGTATGAAATTTTGTTTGAAATTATTCCCTAATGGCTTTTCAAATTAAAAAATAGAAAGTTTGTCTGAAGGCTTAAAATTGGGGCGAGGCGAAGTTCGCCTGGTCCGCTAGTTTCTAATAAAATGTATTACCGTACTTACTTCATTCTTTAATAGTTGTATCTATTAATATAAGCTTTTCAAATAAATAATAGAAACTTCATTAGAAACTTTATCAAAACTGTAATAAACCTTCTCCTCGAATTCTTCATTGGTAGGAGCTAAAATTACGGAATTAAGAATTTGATCCGATAATATATTCTCACGAATATTACCATAGATATCAGTAATTAAATTATCAAAACAACCAATTATTTGTTGTGGCAATTCAATGATGTCATCACCTAACTCTGGATAATTTCTTAATTCACCATTACCAAGTTTATTTATGAAATTCGACAAATTCTACCTCTTCTGATCTAGCTCTTATATTTTGTGTTAAGGTAATTTTGTGAAAAGAATGAAATTCCTTACAACTAATGATGCAATTTTCAATTAAAGTAAATCGGGTCCCGTGTGGAAATTTGCCTTAAATCGCACATTACTATTCCAGTTTTACCACCAAATGGTGGAATAGAATGAACAAATAAAATAAGTTTTTCCTTCTGAGTGTTTGTTTGATAGATTGCCAAATTTAGTTTAGTTAATTTTGAGTTTTTTGTTGTAATTTTTTTAGCAAGTTAAGAGAGAACGAGAGATCATGGCTTTATGATTGGCTAATATTCTTAACTGTTTTTAACTATCTTAGGCATAAAAATGTAGAAAAAAATACATTCTGCACTGCTTCTATTGACAATCTATCAAACAAAAAAAAAAATCAAGCGAATACGTTGAGTTTAGGTCAGTTAAAATGGTTCTTAATTTTTCCAAATACCTATTTATATATAAAGTAGAATAAAAAATACATTCTGCACTGCTTCTATTGACAATCTATCAAACAAACAAAAAATCACCCTTGCTGGGATAACTACCTTGTCGTGGTGTGAGGGCTTAAGTGTGGGCTGAATTGCACACCTCTTCTGAAGGCGAACGAGGGTCCTCTATAGGATCCATAGTTTAACTGAAGAAGGCGGTGGGCATAAAAGCCTGCATACTAAAAGTTATCCACCCCCAAACAGAGGTGTTACGCGACCCGTGCCTATCTGTTCTCTTTGCAGTCGGGGGCATGAGACTGTATTTAAACGGAGCTTTGCTGATACCTGGGCACCTCAGCAAATAGACTACGCCCCCTCCACGTTACCGGGGGCTATGACGTGGAGGAGATCCCTTTCCCCCACACTCGTGGGACCAAAATTAATAATAATAATTATAAACACAAAAACGAAAAAATAACGCTGACGACAATGGACATACAAACGGACAACGGAACGGAAAATCGGACAAGGACAGCGACACCAAAAAGAGAGGAAGAGGTGGTAATACCCGGGGGGTTTTAAAGTCAACCCAGCCTTCAGCGACAGGTGGGAACACCAACTCTGACTCTCATAACGTAAACCAGTCAGCTAGAGATGCTTCGCAGAATCTAGACAGACTGGTGGATGAGGTGAGCGACAAAATCGCGAGCCTAAATACTGGAAAAAAGCGGCTATCTGGGGCTCAAAGGCGAAAACTTGCCAAGAAGAACCAGGCAGCAGCTAAAATACGCAAGATGCCCTAAAGGGAGCATCGGAGACTCCCTCCACCTCGGTAGAGACTGGTAAGAGGATCCGATCTCCACAAGAGCAGAACATTGCGGAGCCGAAGCATAAAAAAGGTGCTCCTCGTCGACCAGTAAGTCGCCAAAACCGGGCGTCTCCCTTCTTAAAGGAGTCTCTATGAAGAATCCTTCTAGTAAGGGGGTCAAAGGTGCAGCACTTACTGAGAAGGCGGGCACGTCGGCGAAATCTTCCGCGGAAGCAGAGAACGCCAAAAAGCGGAATCTCTTCACGCGTAAGAGGAAGCTAGACGTAAGTAAGGAAAAAGAGCCGCCATCTTACGCTAAAGTAGCCAGGAGGCTATATAGGGACAATCTCCGCTACGCGGTCATTGACACCTCACGTCCGACTGGCAAAATACCAGAAAATCAACAGCAAGTGGTTGAGAATCTGGTAAGTAACGCGATATTGGAATACGTTATGGCAACCGATAACGGATCTCCAATAAAAATAAACAGCTGCGAGTTTCAAAGGGGCGCGCTGTTGCTAAGATTAGCATCGCAGACCTGCGCAGCTACCCTAAAGGAGTTGGTAGAAGGAATCCCTCCGCCATGGGAAGGCTGTAAGCTGGAACTGGTGGAAGGGAGAAATATACCAACTCTAACCAAGGCAACCTTCTACATCAAAGGATGGGGATGCAAATTCACATCCGACCGTGTTTTGGAGGTTATTGGTAAACAAAACAAAGAACTGGCGGTAGAGAAATGGGAGGTGTTCCACAGAGAGGAGGACCAAAATGGAACTCTTTTTGTGGTGGGCATCGACCAAGGATCTATTTCCAGCCTTTCCAAATCTGAAGGGAAGGTGTTCTTTGTTTCAAAAGCCGTCTATTTGAAAATAGGCAAGTCCTGTATCGGCAGCCAGGGGAAAACCACCCCCACCAACGATAGGACAAGCACGGCACAGGCTGCATCTAGCCAAAATCAGGCGGGTGTCTCGGAGGTCTAGACGGCCAAGGAGGAGTTGGAGCACAAAATCACCAACTCCCAAGAGGACCGCCTATTAAAAGGATGATGTGGGAGGTCATCCAAATTAACCTCCACCGGAGCGAGACGGCAACTCACGCTTTCATGGAGAAAATTAACAAAGGTAAGATACATGTGGCATTAATACAAGAACCCTGGACCACAAAAAACAGGGTTAATGGATTAAACCATGTAAACTACCAATTATTTTATGCTAAAACAGGGAATCGTCCGAGGACCTGTATTCTTAGTCACAAAAATTTATGCTTTCTTTTATCCACAGAGTTGTCAACAGCAGACGCAACAGTACTGAAGCAGGGAAATGGAAACATATGCCTAGCATCAGTATACTTGCCGTATGATGCACCGACACTACCACCAACGTCGGAATTACAACACTTGGTTGAAGATTGCAGAACAAAAGGTAGGAAAGTACTAATCGGATGCGATACTAATTCGCATCATATTGCATGGGGTAGTACTAACATTAATAAAAGGGGACAGGCTCTTTTAGAATTTCTGAATACTAACGATCTATTAACTGTTAATACTGGTAATACGCCTACTTTTATTAATAGAATTAGAGCGGAGGTATTAGATGTAACCATATGTTCTGAAAACGTAATCGATGAAATTGCTGAATGGAGGGTTCTGAACGAGCACTCATTCTCAGATCATCGTTATATTATGTTTAAAATTGCAAGGCAACCGCCAGAACCTATAACCTTTCGAAACAGGGCTAGAACTGATTGGGCAAAATTCGAAAGGTCACTTGATTCTCATTTAGGGCAGGTTTCTTTCAATCGCCTAGAAAGAGAGGACATAGACAGTAAAGTCAAAATCATTACGGATGCTTTAGTTGAGTCGTTTGAAGAGAGTTGCCCACTTCGGGAAAGAAAATCCCCATACGAGAAACCCTGGATGACAGGGGAGATTCGGGCAATGGGGAGGGAAGTCCGCCGACTCTATAATAGAGCGAAACGTAAAAGATTACCAGTATATTGGGAGGATTATCGTGATAAACTCCGAAATTACAACAAGAGAATAAGAACTGCTAAACGTACATCCTGGAGGCTTTTCTGTGAACAGGTGGACAGTGTAAGCGATGTTTCTAAAATTAAAAAATTTTTGTCAAAAGCCCACATTCAGGCTGAATCATTAGTGGATGAAACGGGCAAGACAATTGAAAATGTGGAGGAAACCATTAAACTCCTCATGGATACACATTTTCCATGCAGCCCGGCCGAACTTTCGGCTATGCTGGACGATGGGAGAAGTGGTGAACATGAGGTGCTTATTATCAGCGATAGGATGGTTATGGAAGCGATAAAAAGCTTCTCTCCGTTTAAGGCTGCGGGTCCGGATGGTATCTTTCCGGCGCTCCTGCAGAAAGGGATGAATTTAGTTTCGACACCTCTTGCAGGAATTTATAATGCATGCCTAACACACGCATATATTCCAGTAGGCTGGCAGGAAGCGAGGGTAGTGTTTATCCCCAAACCTGGCAAGCCAAATTATTCTTCACCAAAGGCTTATAGACCAATAAGCCTAACTTCCTTCTTGCTGAAAACCATGGAGAGGATAATCGACGACATGGTTAAAGGCAGGATGGCAGGACATATGCTGAGGTTCAAGCAACACGCATACGTCAAAGGTAGATCAGTGGACACTGCATTGCATAATGAGGTGTACTTTATAGAAAGGTCTCTTAATGAAAAGATGTACACTCTCGCGGTTTGCATTGACATTGAGGGGGCTTTTAACAACGTGCATACCAACACACTTATCCATTCCCTGGACCAGTTTAATGTCAACCGGGCGATACGCGACTGGATTGGCAGCATGCTAAGGAAAAGATGGATTAATTGTGAGGCGCACAATGTAAGTATAAGAAAAAGGGTGCAATGTGGAACTCCACAAGGGGGGATTTTATCACCCCTTCTATGGACCACAACAATATACACCCTTATTAGGACTCTGACCGATGAGGGATTCGAGACAGTCTGCTATGCAGATGACGTCATGATACTTCTGAAGGGAAGGGATCCAAATCATTTGTGCAGGAAGGCCGAGGAGGCATTAACCCTGGCACACAACTGGGCTCGACCAAGAGGGTTGAACGTTAACCCAGAAAAAACTGAAATTGGCCTATTTACAAGAAAGACGAAGATAGCTCCATATGATGAGCCGCGCTTTCTTGAAAGGACAATAAATATTTCCGACAGGGTGAAGTATCTAGGAGTCATTCTCGATCGGAAATTAAAATGGAAAGACCACATAAACGAAAGAGTCAAAAAGGCTCATATATGTAGGTCAATCTGTAAACGGGCCATAGGCGCAAGATGGGGGCTGAATCCAGAGATGACACACTGGCTTTATAGTAGCGTTATCAGGCCGATTATGACCTATGCTTCTATAGTGTAGTGGACGTCGATGGAATATAAATGCAACATCAAAACAATACAGAAAGTTCAGAGAACTTGCTGTCTTGGTATAAGTGGGGCCTTCCGAACGACATCAACAGGGGCGATGGAAACAATATTATCTATCCAGCCAATCGAAATTCGTATAAAATACGAAGCGGCTCTTGCAGCAAAACGACTAAAGGTGATGGGTGAGTGGATCGATCAGGAACACGAAGCGCATCATCAACGAATCTTTACGGCCATAGGAGAGTCCATACCGGATAATGTTGCAAATGACCGCATACCGGAGACTAGACTAGAGGCCAACTGCGGAACATTGATCCCCGACATCCATTCCTGGTTGACCGACCCTTGGAACCAGATCCCCATGGGGCTTCATTGTTACACGGATGGATCAAGGTCGAGAGGGAAAACGGGACTTGGTGTTTATATAGAAAACACCACAGAAGTGTTTTTCCGCCTGCCGGACTATTGCACAGTTTTGCAGGCGGAAGTTCGGGCGATAACGGAGTGTATCAGGGAACTCAACGTAATGGGGAGGTCAGGACTTGTGAATATATTCACAGATAGTCAGATGGCCATTAGAGCAATCTCAAAGGAACGCACTAAATCACGTACAGTTTGGGATTGCAAAAACGTTATTAACAGTTACTCGACACATGGTGAAGTGCGCATCATATGGGTGCCAGGGCACGCGGGGATAACTGGAAATGAAAGGGCAAACTCACTTGCTTCTAGGGCAATAGAGTTGGGCACATAGGGCCCATTCAACTCTCTGGAATAACGGAACCATGGGAATCAATACAAAAATTCTATGGGGAGATCCAGACGAGAAAAGAACGAGGGAGCTGCTAAAACTTAGTAAGCTCGAACTAAGTAGAATAATGGGAGTTGTCACAGGGCACTCTCAACTACTGGCACATCTTAAACGCGTCGGAATAGCGGGAGGAGATGAATGTAGAGCATGTGGGGAGTAGAGCGAAACATTGGAACAGTATTTGTGCCAATGCCCCGCCTTCTCACAAATAAGATCCCGATATCTTAGGGGTGACATCTTACCGGACATAAGCCGATTACGGGGAATATGCTGGAGGAAACTAAGGAACTTTGTGAGTGACACGGAGTTTCTCTAGGCCTGTGGGTCAATATATTATGGTTAAATTCAAAGGAGCGCGCAACAAGCCTTCACTGGCTTAGGTGTATGTCGTGTGACATACCCCTCCAATCAACCTAACCTAACCTAACCTAACAAAAAATCAAGCGAATACGTTGAGTTTAGGTCAGTTAAAATGGTTCTTAATTTTTCCACTTGCCTATTTATATATATAGTAGAATAAAAAATACATTCTGAACTCCTCCTACTGACAATCTATCAAACAAACAAAAAATCAAGTGAATACGTTGAGTTTAGGTCAGTTAAAATGGTTCTTAATTTTTCCACTTGCCTATTTATATATAGATTACTTTTTAATGATTACATTTCGCGATCGTACTGTACATGTTTATTCGCAGGTAACGAAAAGTGTAAAAACCAATCATACAGGATTTCACAAAAATAGCGAACAAACAAAATAAATTTGCTACCTATTTTTTACGAATCTATGTTTGTATGTATGTATATGTATATGCAAAGCCTTAAGACTATTTATGTACTTATATGTATGCATGTTGCTTGCGCGACCAAGCCACCTTCTTTTAAATCCATGTGTACGATTTATTCTTCGACCACGACGGTCGAAGAATAAATAACTACGTTCTGTAAAAAACAAAACAATCCAAACTGTTTTTTCAGAAATGCATATGTATTGGTTTTGTGTTAATAATGCGGGGTTATGAATGGTTGAAAAATTGAGCCGACGAAAAACCATTCCCCTCGTCTCTCTTGCCTACAAAGTACGATGTTATGCCTGCATAATTGTTATCGTGTGTTAAGGCTCAATAAGAACAACAAGTCAGTGTATTTTTTGTTGTAATTTTTTTAGCAAATTAAGAGAGAAAGAGAGATCATGGGTTTATGATTGGCTAATATTATTAACTGTTTTTAAATATCTTAGGCATAAAAATGTAAAATAAAAAATACATTCTGCACTGCTCCTGTCGACAATCTATCAAGTAAAAAAATCAAGCGAATACGTTGAGTTTAAGTCAGTTAAAATTGTTCTTAATTTTTTCCACTTGCCTATTTATATATAGATATATACATATATGTATATATATATAACAAACGTCAAAATCATATGTTAACTTTCTGGACTTTAAATAAACTTTAAATGCCCAATGTTGCTCATTTAAGTTGCAATTAAATAAGCCTTGAAAAACTGTATTTCGGATTTAAATGGTATTTAAAGCTGAATGACATTTAAATACAAAGCTAAAAACTGGGCATAAGATTAATTTTGTTTATTACTGTTGTTTTCAATAATTATTGTGACTTGTGCGTTTTTCGTTGTCGTTGAGATTTGTATTACTTTGGATTTTTTCCTCACTCTTTTTTGTAGGTATTTTCTGTTTCGTTAAGAATATTTTAATTTGTTTTTTTTTTTTTTTTGATTTTGATTTAACAAGCTCTTTATTGTTTATATTTATTTATTTTTTTCTTTATTTATGTTGTTTTGTTTTGTGAATAATGTGTCAGACAAATGTTTTATTTTATTCTCAAATAAGTATATATGTATGTACATACATATGTATATACAAATCACTTCTTGATTTTATGAACCTCATTAGTTAATTCTGCGGTATACATAAATTAACACGTCCGATCAAGACAAGTGATCTTTATGAGGAGAGTAATGCAGTTGTCTTGCCCCCAATGGTTCTTTCCACAACATTTCGTGTTTTTGAGTGTTGACCGGAAAGGAGTTATCAAATAGGATTCTAAGGGATAACCAGCATCGCCTACAAATTAAATAAAATAAAATGTACTCGATGAAAGATTAAAATACGCACCCAGCAACCATGTATTTCTTTCTCCGTTCTGATGTTTTTCTTTGAGGTGGTGTTTTAAGTCGCTTACATTCCAGATCAGTGAATCGTGGCAAGATAACGGTGAATAGGATTGAATATATCGTATTCGTGATCACATACCTTTCAAAGTTAAATAGCATTATAAGTTAATTTTTATTTTTAAGCTCATTGGTTATTTTATTTAGTAATCTGGCGTTATCTTAACCGCAATAATTTTTGTGTGGTTACTAAAACGATTCAAGTCAGCTGTACAGTAGAACCACGTATTCTTTTGCAAAGAGGGCAAGTTGTTATTTTGCAGCAAATATGTAAAATTATAAAAAGATTTTATATATACAATATTATTTATATTATTTTCTTATAGAATTTTACTTCTATTAATCATAAATAACACAGTTTATATTATATATTATATTATATTATATATATATATATATATATATATATATATATATATATATATATAATATATATATATATATATATATATATATATATATATACTAGTGTTCGCCCAGTGGTTGAAATTCAACCATTATTGCAATAATACAAAACCGCTCAGATAAAATGTCATATTTTTCTTCATCTATATATATAAAATAGGATGTGTGTATGTATGTATGTAACGTAATGGCTCCAAAACGGCTGGGCCGATTTTGACGAAATTTTCATGGAACCTTCAGAATACTCGGGCGGGTGACACTGTGAAGTCCGATTTTATATTTTCGGTCTGTGAGCGGAGGGGCGTGGCAAAATCCAATAATTCATAATATGAGAACGGTTTGGCCGATTTCTGTAAAACTTTTTGTCAGTTGTTCGTATTTTCGTGGAGAAGGCTTTTATGGAAGAAAATGTTGGAAAATCCCTCCGGAAAAGTCGGAAAATTGGAAAAATCGAAAATCGAGTTTTTGTATGAAATTTTGTTTGAAATTATTCCCTAATGGCTTTTCAAATTAAAAAATAGAAAGTTTGTCTGAAGGCTTAAAATTGGGGCGAGGCAAAGTTCGCCTGGTCCGCTAGTTTCTAATAAAATGTATTACCGTACTTACTTCATTCTTTAATAGTTGTATCTATTAATATAAGCTTTTCAAATAAATAATAGAAACTTCATTAGAAACTTTATCAAAACTGTAATAAACCTTCTCCTCGAATTCTTCATTGGTAGGAGCTAAAATTACGGAATTAAGAATTTGATCCGATAATATATTCTCACGAATATTACCATAGATATCAGTAATTAAATTATCAAAACAAACAATTATTTGTTGTGGCAATTCAATGATGTCATCACCTAACTCTGGATAATTTCTTAATTCACCATTACCAAGTTTATTTATGAAATTCGACAAATTCTACCTCTTCTGTTCTAGCTCTTATATTTTGTGTTAAGGTAATTTTGTGAAAAGAATGAAATTCCTTACAACTAATGATGCAATTTTCAATTAAAGTAAATCGGGTCCCGTGTGGAAATTTGCCTTAAATCGCACATTACTATTCCAGTTTTACCACCAAATGGTGGAATAGAATGAACAAATAAAATAAGTTTTTCCTTCTGAGTGTTTGTTTGATAGATTGCCAAATTTAGTTTAGTTAATTTTGAGTTTTTTGTTGTAATTTTTTTAGCAAGTTAAGAGAGAACGAGAGATCATGGCTTTATGATTGGCTAATATTCTTAACTGTTTTTAACTATCTTAGGCATAAAAATGTAGAAAAAAATATATTCTGCACTGCTTCTATTGACAATCTATCAAACAAAAAAAAATCAAGCGAATACGTTGAGTTTAGGTCAGTTAAAATGGTTCTTAATTTTTCCAAATGCCTATTTATATATAGAGTAGAATAAAAAATACATTCTGCACTGCTTCTATTGACAGTCTATCAAACAAACAAAAAATCAAGCGAATACGTTGAGTTTAGGTCAGTTAAAATGGTTCTTAATTTAATTTGTTTTTTTTTTCTGATTTTGATTTAACAAGCTCTTTATTATTTATATTTATTTATTTTTTTCTTTATTTATGTTGTTTTGTTTTGTGAATAATGTGTCAGACAATTTTTTTATTTTATTCTCAAATAGGTATATACATACATACATATGTATATACAAATCACTTCTTGATTTTATGAACCTCATTAGTTAATTCTGCGGTATACATAAATTAACACGTCCGATCAAGACAAGTGATCTTTATGAGGAGAGTAATGCAGTTGTCTTGCCCCCAATGGTTCTTTCCACAACATTTCGTGTTTTTGAGTGTTGACCGGAAAGGAGTTATCAAATAGGATTCTAAGGGATAACCAGCATCGCCTACAAATTAAATAAAATAAAATGTACTCGATGAAAGATTAAAATACGCACCCAGCAACCATGTATTTCTTTCTCCGTTCTGATGTTTTTCTTTGAGGTGGTGTTTTAAGTCGCTTACATTCCAGATCAGTGAATCGTGGCAAGATAACGGTGAATAGGATTGAATATATCGTATTCGTGATCACATACCTTTCAAAGTTAAATAGCATTATAAGTTAATTTTTATTTTTAAGCTCATTGGTTATTTTATTTAGTAATCTGGCGTTATCTTAACCGCAATAATTTTTGTGTGGTTACTAAAACGATTCAAGTCAGCTGTACAGTAGAACCACGTATTCTTTTGCAAAGAGGGCAAGTTGTTATTTTGCAGCAAATATGTAAAATTATAAAAAGATTTTATATATACAATATTATTTATATTATTTTCTTATAGAATTTTACTTCTATTAATCATAAATAACACAGTTTATATTATATATTATATTATATTATATATATATATATATATATATATATATATATATATATATATATATATATATATATATATATATATATATATATATATATATATATATATATATATATATATATATATATATATATATATATATATATATATATATATATACTAGTGTTCGCCCAGTGGTTGAAATTCAACCATTATTGCAATAATACAAAACCGCTCAGATAAAATGTCATATTTTTCTTCATCTATATATATAAAATAGGATGTGTGTATGTATGTATGTAACGTAATGGCTCCAAAACGGCTGGGCCGATTTTGACGAAATTTTCATGGAACCTTCAGAATACTCGGGCGGGTGACACTGTGAAGTCCGATTTTATATTTTCGGTCTGTGAGCGGAGGGGCGTGGCAAAATCCAATAATTCATAATATGAGAACGGTTTGGCCGATTTCTGTAAAACTTTTTGTCAGTTGTTCGTATTTTCGTGGAGAAGGCTTTTATGGAAGAAAATGTTGGAAAATCCCTCCGGAAAAGTCGGAAAATTGGAAAAATCGAAAATCGAGTTTTTGTATGAAATTTTGTTTGAAATTATTCCCTAATGGCTTTTCAAATTAAAAAATAGAAAGTTTGTCTGAAGGCTTAAAATTGGGGCGAGGCAAAGTTCGCCTGGTCCGCTAGTTTCTAATAAAATGTATTACCGTACTTACTTCATTCTTTAATAGTTGTATCTATTAATATAAGCTTTTCAAATAAATAATAGAAACTTCATTAGAAACTTTATCAAAACTGTAATAAACCTTCTCCTCGAATTCTTCATTGGTAGGAGCTAAAATTACGGAATTAAGAATTTGATCCGATAATATATTCTCACGAATATTACCATAGATATCAGTAATTAAATTATCAAAACAAACAATTATTTGTTGTGGCAATTCAATGATGTCATCACCTAACTCTGGATAATTTCTTAATTCACCATTACCAAGTTTATTTATGAAATTCGACAAATTCTACCTCTTCTGTTCTAGCTCTTATATTTTGTGTTAAGGTAATTTTGTGAAAAGAATGAAATTCCTTACAACTAATGATGCAATTTTCAATTAAAGTAAATCGGGTCCCGTGTGGAAATTTGCCTTAAATCGCACATTACTATTCCAGTTTTACCACCAAATGGTGGAATAGAATGAACAAATAAAATAAGTTTTTCCTTCTGAGTGTTTGTTTGATAGATTGCCAAATTTAGTTTAGTTAATTTTGAGTTTTTTGTTGTAATTTTTTTAGCAAGTTAAGAGAGAACGAGAGATCATGGCTTTATGATTGGCTAATATTCTTAACTGTTTTTAACTATCTTAGGCATAAAAATGTAGAAAAAAATATATTCTGCACTGCTTCTATTGACAATCTATCAAACAAAAAAAAATCAAGCGAATACGTTGAGTTTAGGTCAGTTAAAATGGTTCTTAATTTTTCCACTTGCCTATTTATATATAGATTACTTTTTAATGATTACATTTCGCGATCGTACTGTACATGTTTATTCGCAGGTAACGAAAAGTGTAAAAACCAATCATACAGGATTTCACAAAAATAGCGAACAAACAAAATAAATTTGCTACCTATTTTTTACGAATCTATGTTTGTATGTATGTATATGTATATGCAAAGCCTTAAGACTATTTATGTACTTATATGTATGCATGTTGCTTGCGCGACCAAGCCACCTTCTTTTAAATCCATGTGTACGATTTATTCTTCGACCACGACGGTCGAAGAATAAATAACTACGTTCTGTAAAAAACAAAACAATCCAAACTGTTTTTTCAGAAATGCATATGTATTGGTTTTGTGTTAATAATGCGGGGTTATGAATGGTTGAAAAATTGAGCCGACGAAAAACCATTCCCCTCGTCTCTCTTGCCTACAAAGTACGATGTTATGCCTGCATAATTGTTATCGTGTGTTAAGGCTCAATAAGAACAACAAGTCAGTGTATTTTTTGTTGTAATTTTTTTAGCAAATTAAGAGAGAAAGAGAGATCATGGGTTTATGATTGGCTAATATTATTAACTGTTTTTAAATATCTTAGGCATAAAAATGTAAAATAAAAAATACATTCTGCACTGCTCCTGTCGACAATCTATCAAGTAAAAAAATCAAGCGAATACGTTGAGTTTAAGTCAGTTAAAATTGTTCTTAATTTTTTCCACTTGCCTATTTATATATAGATATATACATATATGTATATATATATAACAAACGTCAAAATCATATGTTAACTTTCTGGACTTTAAATAAACTTTAAATGCCCAATGTTGCTCATTTAAGTTGCAATTAAATAAGCCTTGAAAAACTGTATTTCGGATTTAAATGGTATTTAAAGCTGAATGACATTTAAATACAAAGCTAAAAACTGGGCATAAGATTAATTTTGTTTATTACTGTTGTTTTCAATAATTATTGTGACTTGTGCGTTTTTCGTTGTCGTTGAGATTTGTATTACTTTGGATTTTTTCCTCACTCTTTTTTGTAGGTATTTTCTGTTTCGTTAAGAATATTTTAATTTGTTTTTTTTTTTTTTGATTTTGATTTAACAAGCTCTTTATTGTTTATATTTATTTATTTTTTTCTTTATTTATGTTGTTTTGTTTTGTGAATAATGTGTCAGACAAATGTTTTATTTTATTCTCAAATAAGTATATATGTATGTACATACATATGTATATACAAATCACTTCTTGATTTTATGAACCTCATTAGTTAATTCTGCGGTATACATAAATTAACACGTCCGATCAAGACAAGTGATCTTTATGAGGAGAGTAATGCAGTTGTCTTGCCCCCAATGGTTCTTTCCACAACATTTCGTGTTTTTGAGTGTTGACCGGAAAGGAGTTATCAAATAGGATTCTAAGGGATAACCAGCATCGCCTACAAATTAAATAAAATAAAATGTACTCGATGAAAGATTAAAATACGCACCCAGCAACCATGTATTTCTTTCTCCGTTCTGATGTTTTTCTTTGAGGTGGTGTTTTAAGTCGCTTACATTCCAGATCAGTGAATCGTGGCAAGATAACGGTGAATAGGATTGAATATATCGTATTCGTGATCACATACCTTTCAAAGTTAAATAGCATTATAAGTTAATTTTTATTTTTAAGCTCATTGGTTATTTTATTTAGTAATCTGGCGTTATCTTAACCGCAATAATTTTTGTGTGGTTACTAAAACGATTCAAGTCAGCTGTACAGTAGAACCACGTATTCTTTTGCAAAGAGGGCAAGTTGTTATTTTGCAGCAAATATGTAAAATTATAAAAAGATTTTATATATACAATATTATTTATATTATTTTCTTATAGAATTTTACTTCTATTAATCATAAATAACACAGTTTATATTATATATTATATTATATTATATATATATATATATATATATATATATATATATATATATATATATATATATATATATATATATATATATATAATATATATATATATATATATATATATATATATATACTAGTGTTCGCCCAGTGGTTGAAATTCAACCATTATTGCAATAATACAAAACCGCTCAGATAAAATGTCATATTTTTCTTCATCTATATATATAAAATAGGATGTGTGTATGTATGTATGTAACGTAATGGCTCCAAAACGGCTGGGCCGATTTTGACGAAATTTTCATGGAACCTTCAGAATACTCGGGCGGGTGACACTGTGAAGTCCGATTTTATATTTTCGGTCTGTGAGCGGAGGGGCGTGGCAAAATCCAATAATTCATAATATGAGAACGGTTTGGCCGATTTCTGTAAAACTTTTTGTCAGTTGTTCGTATTTTCGTGGAGAAGGCTTTTATGGAAGAAAATGTTGGAAAATCCCTCCGGAAAAGTCGGAAAATTGGAAAAATCGAAAATCGAGTTTTTGTATGAAATTTTGTTTGAAATTATTCCCTAATGGCTTTTCAAATTAAAAAATAGAAAGTTTGTCTGAAGGCTTAAAATTGGGGCGAGGCAAAGTTCGCCTGGTCCGCTAGTTTCTAATAAAATGTATTACCGTACTTACTTCATTCTTTAATAGTTGTATCTATTAATATAAGCTTTTCAAATAAATAATAGAAACTTCATTAGAAACTTTATCAAAACTGTAATAAACCTTCTCCTCGAATTCTTCATTGGTAGGAGCTAAAATTACGGAATTAAGAATTTGATCCGATAATATATTCTCACGAATATTACCATAGATATCAGTAATTAAATTATCAAAACAAACAATTATTTGTTGTGGCAATTCAATGATGTCATCACCTAACTCTGGATAATTTCTTAATTCACCATTACCAAGTTTATTTATGAAATTCGACAAATTCTACCTCTTCTGTTCTAGCTCTTATATTTTGTGTTAAGGTAATTTTGTGAAAAGAATGAAATTCCTTACAACTAATGATGCAATTTTCAATTAAAGTAAATCGGGTCCCGTGTGGAAATTTGCCTTAAATCGCACATTACTATTCCAGTTTTACCACCAAATGGTGGAATAGAATGAACAAATAAAATAAGTTTTTCCTTCTGAGTGTTTGTTTGATAGATTGCCAAATTTAGTTTAGTTAATTTTGAGTTTTTTGTTGTAATTTTTTTAGCAAGTTAAGAGAGAACGAGAGATCATGGCTTTATGATTGGCTAATATTCTTAACTGTTTTTAACTATCTTAGGCATAAAAATGTAGAAAAAAATATATTCTGCACTGCTTCTATTGACAATCTATCAAACAAAAAAAAATCAAGCGAATACGTTGAGTTTAGGTCAGTTAAAATGGTTCTTAATTTTTCCAAATGCCTATTTATATATAGAGTAGAATAAAAAATACATTCTGCACTGCTTCTATTGACAGTCTATCAAACAAACAAAAAATCAAGCGAATACGTTGAGTTTAGGTCAGTTAAAATGGTTCTTAATTTAATTTGTTTTTTTTTTTCTGATTTTGATTTAACAAGCTCTTTATTATTTATATTTATTTATTTTTTTCTTTATTTATGTTGTTTTGTTTTGTGAATAATGTGTTAGACAATTTTTTTATTTTATTCTCAAATAGGTATATACATACATACATATGTATATACAAATCACTTCTTGATTTTATGAACCTCATTAGTTAATTCTGCGGTATACATAAATTAACACGTCCGATCAAGACAAGTGATCTTTATGAGGAGAGTAATGCAGCTGTCTTGCTGTCTTGTGTTCTTTCCACAACATTTCGTGTTTTTGAGTGTTGACCGGAAAGGAGTTATCAAATATGATTCTAAGGGATAACCAGCATCGCCTACAAATTAAATAAAATAAAATGTACTCGATGAAAGATTAAAATACGCACCCAGCAACCATGTATTTCTTTCTCCGTTCTGATGTTTTTCTTTGAGGTGGTGTTTTAAGTCGCTTACATTCCAGATCAGTGAATCGTGGCAAGATAACGGTGAATGGGATTGAATATATCGTATTCGTGATCACATACCTTTCAAAGTTAAATAGCATTATAAGTTAATTTTTATTTTCAAGCTCATTGGTTATTTTATTTTTTAATCTGGCGTTATTTTCACCGCAATAATTTTTGTGTGGTTACTAAAACGATTCAAGTCAGCTGTACAGTAGAACCACGTATTCTTTTGCAAAGAGGGCAAGTTGTTATTTTGCAGCAAATATGTAAAATTATAAAAAGATTTTATATATACAATATTATTTATATTATTTTCTTATAGAATTTTACTTCTATTAATCATAAATAACACAGTTTATATTATATATTATATTATATTATATATTATATAAATATATATATATATATATATATATATATATATATATATATATATATATATATACTAGTGTTCGCCCATTGGTTGAAATTCAACCATTATTGCAATAATACAAAACCGCTCAGATAAAATGTCATATTTTTCTTCATCTATATATATAAAATAGGATGTGTGTATGTATGTATGTAACGTAATGGCTCCAAAACGGCTGGGCCGATTTTGACGAAATTTTCATGGAACCTTCAGAATACTCGGGCGGGTGACACTGTGAAGTCCGATTTTATATTTTCGGTCTGTGAGCGGAGGGGCGTGGCAAAATCCAATAATTCATAATATGAGAACGGTTTGGCCGATTTCTGTAAAACTTTTTGTCAGTTGTTCGTATTTTCGTGGAGAAGGCTTTTATGGAAGAAAATGTTGGAAAATCCCTCCGGAAAAGTCGGAAAATTGGAAAAATCGAAAATCGAGTTTTTGTATGAAATTTTGTTTGAAATTATTCCCTAATGGCTTTTCAAATTAAAAAATAGAAAGTTTGTCTGAAGGCTTAAAATTGGGGCGAGGCGAAGTTCGCCTGGTCCGCTAGTTTCTAATAAAATGTATTACCATACTTACTTCATTCTTTAATAGTTGTATCTATTAATATAAGCTTTTCAAAT
Source organism: Germaria angustata (assembly GCA_963681545.1). Classification (NCBI taxonomy): domain Eukaryota; kingdom Metazoa; phylum Arthropoda; class Insecta; order Diptera; family Tachinidae; genus Germaria; species Germaria angustata. Next base: position 75,926,142 of record OY813000.1, on the reverse strand, counting down.
AAATAATAGAAACTTCATTAGAAACTTTATCAAAACTGTAATAAACCTTCTCCTCGAATTCTTCATTGGTAGGAGCTAAAATTACGGAATTAAGAATTTGATCCGATAATATATTCTCACGAATATTACCATAGATATCAGTAATTAAATTATCAAAACAACCAATTATTTGTTGTGGCAATTCAATGATGTCATCACCTAACTCTGGATAATTTCTTAATTCACCATTACCAAGTTTATTTATGAAATTCGACAAATTCTACCTCTTCTGTTCTAGCTCTTATATTTTGTGTTAAGGTAATTTTGTGAAAAGAATGAAATTCCTTACAACTAATGATGCAATTTTCAATTAAAGTAAATCGGGTCCCGTGTGGAAATTTGCCTTAAATCGCACATTACTATTCCAGTTTTACCACCAAATGGTGGAATAGAATGAACAAATAAAATAAGTTTTTCCTTCTGAGTGTTTGTTTGATAGATTGCCAAATTTAGTTTAGTTAATTTTGAGTTTTTTGTTGTAATTTTTTTTAGCAAGTTAAGAGAGAACGAGAGATCATGGCTTTATGATTGGCTAATATTCTTAACTGTTTTTAACTATCTTAGGCATAAAAATGTAGAAAAAAATATATTCTGCACTGCTTCTATTGACAATCTATCAAACAAAAAAAAAATCAAGCGAATACGTTGAGTTTAGGTCAGTTAAAATGGTTCTTAATTTTTCCAAATGCCTATTTATATATAGAGTAGAATAAAAAATACATTCTGCACTGCTTCTATTGACAATCTATCAAACAAACAAAAAATCAAGCGAATACGTTGAGTTTAGGTCAGTTAAAATGGTTCTTAATTTAATTTGTTTTTTTTTTTTTTGATTTTGATTTAACAAGCTCTTTATTATTTATATTTATTTATTTTTTTCTTTATTTATGTTGTTTTGTTTTGTGAATAATGTGTCAGACAATTTTTTTTATTTTATTCTCAAATAAGTATATACATACATACATATGTATATACAAATCACTTCTTGATTTTATGAACCTCATTAGTTAATTCTGCGGTATACATAAATTAACACGTCCGATCAAGACAAGTGATCTTTATGAGGAGAATAATGCAGCTGTCTTGCTGTCTTGTGTTCTTTCCACAACATTTCGTGTTTTTGAGTGTTGACCCGAAAGGAGTTATCAAATATGATTCTAAGGGATAACCAGCATCGCCTACAAATTAAATAAAATAAAATGTACTCGATGAAAGATTAAAATACGCACCCAGCAACCATGTATTTCTTTCTCCGTTCTGATGTTTTTCTTTGAGGTGGTGTTTTAAGTCGCTTACATTCCAGATCAGTGAATCGTGGCAAGATAACGGTGAATGGGATTGAATATATCGTATTCGTGATCATATACCTTTCAAAGTTAAATAGCATTATAAGTTAATTTTTATTTTTAAGCTCATTGGTTATTTTATTTTTTAATCTGGCGTTATCTTCACCGCAATAATTTTTGTGTGGTTACTAAAACGATTCAAGTCAGCTGTACAGTAGAACCACGTATTCTTTTGCAAAGAGGGCAAGTTGTTATTTTGCAGCAAACATGTAAAATTATAAAAAGATTTTATATATACAATATTATTTATATTATTTTCTTATGGAATTTTACTTCTATTAATCATAAATAACACAGTTTATATTATATATTATATTATATTATATATTATATATATATATATATATATATATATATATATATATATATATATATATATATATATATATATATATATATATATATATATATATATATATATACTAGTGTTCGCCCATTGGTTGAAATTCAACCATTATTGCAATAATACAAAACCGCTCAGATAAAATTTCATATTTTTCTTCATCTATATATATAAAATAGGATGTGTGTATGTATGTATGTAACGTAATGGCTCCAAAACGGCTGGGCCGATTTTGACGAAATTTTCATGGAACCTTCAGAATACTCGGGCGGGTGACACTGTGAAGTCCGATTTTTTATTTTCGGTCTGTGGGCGGAGGGGCGTGGCAAAATCCAATAATTCATAATATGAGAACGGTTTGGCCGATTTCTGTAAAACTTTTTGTCAAATGTTCGTATTTTCGAGGAGAAGGCTTTTATGGAAGAAAATGTTGGAAAATCCCTCCGGAAAAGTCGGAAAGTTGGAAAATCGAGTTTTTGTATGAAATTTTGTTCGAAATTATTCCCTAAGGGCTTTTCAAATTAAAAAATAGAAAGTTTGTCTGAAGGCTTAAAATTGGGGCGAGGCGAAGTTCGCCTGGTCCGCTAGTTTCTAATAAAATGTATTACCATACTTACTTCATTCTTTAATAGTTGTATCTATTAATATAAGCTTTTCAAATAAATAATAGAAACGGTTTTGATGTTCATTTAAGAAACATAAATTTATTGCCTATATTAAAAATACTAAAATTTTTTGATTAATTGAAGAAAAACTAAAAGTAAAAAAAATATTTAAAGTAGTTGTACGACTGGCATCTTTATCTAAGGAAAATTTTTTTATATAGTACGTTTCCTAGACCATTTTTATTTGAAATATAAAATTTTTGGACGTCAAATGAACGAACTCTACCCGCAGCTACATATAATTATCCATGAACAAATACAGGTAGTTTCAAAAGGACACCTATCTTTTCAAATGTTTTCACCTGTGACTTGTTAATGGTCATAGCAAATACGGGTATAATTGGAAATTGTGTCCGCTGAAATTTAAATGGAAGAATTGTTCCAGAAAATGGTCAATTTATTCGTGGAATCAAAATTCTTTTATTGCGAACTACTCCCGTTAATACTTCGCAATCTATGGTTTTGCGGTGCAAGCATTTTTCTCTCATTCGAGTTCCATTTACTATGGCTTGTGCCGTGTTCAAATTACGAATCAGCATAACAATGGAATTTATTTTCAATTTCAATTTATACGGTGGCATTCCGCTTACGTTCAGTGAATTTAAAAATTAAGAACGATATTCATTTACGTCATTGACATCATTAGAAACTTTATCAAAACTGTAATAAACCTTCTCCTCGAATTCTTCATTGGTAGAAGCTCAAATTACGGAATTAAGAATTTGATCCGATAATATATTCTCACGAATATTACCATAGATATCCGTAATTAAATTATCAAAACAACCAATTATTTGTTGTGGCAATTCAATGATGTCATCACCTAACTCTGGATAATTTCTTAATTCACCATTACCAAGTTTATTTATGAAATTCGACAAATTCTACCTCTTCTGATCTAGCTCTTATATTTTGTGTTAAGGTAATTTTGTGAAAAGAATGAAATTCCTTACAACTAATGATGCAATTTTCAATTAAAGTAAATCGGGTCCCGTGTGGAAATTTGCCTTAAATCGCACATTACTATTCTAGTTTTACCACCAAATGGTGGAATAGAATGAACAAATAAAATAAGTTTTTCCTTCTGAGTGTTTGTTTGATAGATTGCCAAATTTAGTTTAGTTAATTTTGAGTTTTTTGTTGTAATTTTTTTAGCAAGTTAAGAGAGAACGAGAGATCATGGCTTTATGATTGGCTAATATTCTTAACTGTTTTTAACTATCTTAGGCATAAAAATGTAGAAAAAAATACATTCTGCACTGCTTCTATTGACAATCTATCAAAAAAAAAAATCAAGCGAATACGTTGAGTTTAGGTCAGTTAAAATGGTTCTCAATTTTTCCACTTGCCTATTTATATATAGAGTAGAATAAAAAATACATTCTGAACTCCTCCTACTGACAATCTATCAAACAAACAAAAAATCAAGTGAATACGTTGAGTTTAGGTCACTTAAAATGGTTCTTAATTTTTCCACTTGCCTATTTATATATAGATTACTTTTTAATGATTACATTTCGCGATCGTACTGTACATGTTTGTTCGCAGGTAACGAAAAGTGTAAAAACCAATCATACAGGATTTCACAAAAATAGCGAACAAACAAAATAAATTTGCTACCTATTTTTTACGAATCTATCGGGTATGTTCCAGGTTTCGACTCGGATTGAAAACGAAAAATTTTTTGAATCCCCATAACTTATAAATTGGTGTTCTGAATTCAGAATGTTTTTCCATATTCAAAGTTTATGTTAGAAAAAAAATCTAAATGTCAACGGCCACAGCTACGCAAAAATCGACGGCGGTCGGCAAAAAAGTTGCAAAAAAATTAACAAATTACAAAAGTAACACCCAATTTTCATGATGATTTTTTACTTGTCTTTAAGACATGTCTTTTTTGTTTGTACGCATATTAGGTAGATAAGACAGAGGGGTAGCAAAAGAAACATGGTTTCTGTTTTCGTGATTTTTTTACAACAACAATGAAGAAAAATACATCTCTTCTTTTTAGCTGTCATTCGCAATTTTACTATTATATTTTATTTGCATTCGTCTGTTAATGTGGTTATTTCTCTGTGTTCTTCTTTATTTTTCTTGTTTTAAAGCGACAAGTGCTTGTTTTTTGTTTTGTGTGTATATAAAAGATACATATATTAATATATAAATAAAAAGTGTACATAAATATAAACCATGTGGAAAACGAAATTATGGAGCTTTTAATATCTAAATATAAGGAACACGAAAGCTTGTATGATGTACGTAATCCTACATATATGGATCGTGTCAAGCGTCTACTTCTTTGTTCACAATCTGCCAAGAGCTAATGATATATACTTTTTAAAGTTATATTTTGATAAAAGACGAATTTATTTCAATTAATGTACTTATAATAATTTAACTTGTTTTATTTTAATTTTAAAATAATAAACCAAAGCATTACATTCTATGAATAGGCACAATAAAATAAGTTATTTTTCATATACATATGTACCTACTCAAAAACCTTTAAATATTCATATTTAAAATGTTTCCAAATTGCCTGGCATACTTCCGGAACTGCACGAGAAAGAAAGGTTTCCCATAGTCTCGTCTGATATTTTGTGCTTTTGATGGACTCTCCAGTAGCGAGGTATTGGAGTGTGGCTGCCAGTTTCTCTGCTGGAGTTATCACTTCTCTCAAGATGGTATCTTGTTTTACTATATCACCTTCGATTTTTGCGAGTATCAAATTAAATGTCCCTCGGCTCATTCTAATATAGTTCAGAAAAGACGACTTATCTCCCAAGAAGTCGTTCATAAGAAACTAAAATGTACCTCGCTCCACTCAGCATTTCCGCCATTGCTTCACCCACTCACTAGTTTTAGTCAACTAGTTTTACCTCCATTGCTTTCTTCGAGGTTTTTCTGTATAGCACCCAATTTTGATTTTTTTTTTAATTTAATTTTTTAAATACTTTACTTCTCAAGTTATTAAATTCCGTTTTTGGCGCCCAAATTATAGAAATAAAAGGAATTAAAGATAAAGTAAAAAAAAAACAACTCTGGCTGTCAAATAAGAGTTTTTTTTACAACAACAGTGAAGAAATAGACATGTTTTAAAAATCATCATGAAAATGTGACATGATTTTGGGAGCAACTTTAAAAGAAAATAAAAAAGACATGTCTTAAAAAATCATCGTGAAAATTGAATGTAAAACAATTTACAGAGTATGAAAAAGATATTCAAATTTTTCATTTAATTTTCAACGCGAATAAAAACAAAATTAATATTCTTAAAGAAACATAGAATGAAAATAAAATTATTCAATGCTCTCAAAAAAGACAACGAACGAAATTAAAGTTATTTGCTTTTGGTTGATCTGCTTGCCTGGAGTTATTTACCAGCGCGGCTGTTTGCCGGCTATAAACATATCGACTACGTTGTCCTGGCACCATTTGTTGTTAAAACAAAGTATTGCCTGATTATTACATTGCGATTTTACAACTAAATGCATTCAAATTATTATGATTATTGTTTAAATAGAATTATATATATGAAATTAGTTTTAATTTCCTTCAAAAAATTCATTTTTCTTTATCAATAAGATCTAAATGCATTGAGATTTAGTTCAAAAAAAAATTGACATATTAAACTTTATTATGTAGGGCAACTTTGTGTTTTCGAACATAAACAAAATTGTTGTATTTTTTCATGTTTTTTTACACAAGTGAGATCTGCCAAAACCAAATAGAAATTTTTGGCAGTTTAAAAAAAATTTGTTTGCATTAATATTTCTGTGAAAAATTTAATTTTTTTGATGAAGTTCAATAAAAAACACTTCAAACTAAAAACCAAAATTGTATTTTTCTTAATAATGTTAGCATTTATAAGAATAAAGTACGATTCGTTTTACTTTCACCCACCCCTTGCTACTCTAATTGAAAACGAATAAAAACATGGGGATGTGAATTGCAGAACACCAAAAATGCTAAAGTAATCCACTTCCGAGTGAATTCGGATTCTAGATCATACCCGTTTGGTACATTTTACGCATTGTTCAACAATAGTTTTTTATGTTTTTCATTTCTTTATTATTTAAAAATATTTTTTCGAAGAATTTTATACCAATTTTGCAAATTTCAAATAAGTCGGACGGAGCCCACAAACTTCCAAAGTCTGATTCTGTTTCGTAATTTTTGCATGAACAAACATTACTGAAGGATATGACAAAATCTGCGCTGGTTTAATTATATCCATACGACATTTAACACGAGATATTCGCTGAGCTATGTATGTAACCAACAAAATAACGACTTCATGTTAATTCTATTGGTACGTTATTGGAGGTAAAACAATCGCCATCTTCATTGAAATATTCATTATTTTCGTCGTATATATCTGTGAATATCATCTAAAATTTTTGAAAATCAATAGTTTACATATTGATCGTCATTTGCACAATTTAATAAGGTGTTAAACTGGGTTATTTTGAAAGATAATCGCCTAGCCATTGCGATATTAAAATCGTGAACCGAGAGGTTTTTGCAGTGCCCATCTGGCAAAAATAAAAGTATAAAAGTGTTTTTAAATCGGATTTATCAATTTAAATTTTATTCGAAAATAGCTCATTAGTTTGGACATACTGGCTATTGGAAGCTAGAATGATATATTCTAAATAAAGTTCTCAAATGTTAGCTTTTTCTACAAACATTAACATAAATATATTATGATCAGTAAGAAAATTCCTAAAAGCAGGATATTTATACTCTATTAAAAAATATCAAGTTACTATTTCCCGCAAAAAGCGATTTAGTGAGGCTTGCAGGTCTAGCTGAGTAGATCGTTTACCAATTTCAAAAATTTCAATATACTCTTAAAATCAGTAGTCATCCATAAAAAATATTCGTGGAAATATTTTCCAAAGAAAATATTAGTATTTTTACTTTTTCCATTTTTTTTTAAATGTACCTATTTTGTTTTTTATGTTCTTACAATAAGCTCTAAATTGTAAAAATTTTAGTTTGAAATTTTGTTAAAAAATATTGTAACTTAATTGCTAAAAAGGCCATTACATATATTTTATTAATAAGGCCGTTAGTATTTTTAGAAAAATTGTTTAATTATTTATTTATTTATTTTATTAAAATTATTTATTTATTTAGTAAGGCAATTTGAGTTCGGTATGAATCGATATAGATACAATTGTACAACAATAAAACACTTATTTTTACTATACAATTAAAAAATCGGTAACTATGGCTTTTCTTCAGCTTATTTGCGCAAAATGTGTATGAAAAGAAGACTTCATTTATTTTTTATTTCTAGAATCTAGATGTTTATATGTAGAATATACATATATTATAGATGCACACACGTACTGACTCATGCATATACATACATATGTCCGTATGTATGTAGGAATGAATTCCTGACATAAGTCAGCAATTGTTCTCAGAGAACAAGAAATTCTCTGAAAATAAGCTCTCTTTGTAATTTTATAAACACAAAAGGATTTTCGTAAAATCCCATCAAAAATTTAGCATCGGCAGCACAATGTATGGCAGTGCAACATCTTTATAATCTATAGTCTTTGGTATGAGTGTATTGGTGAAAAAGTGTGAGTGTATTAAAACTTAAAAGGCAAAACTCGATCGTGTAACCTTCAAGTTACATGTACTTACATATGTAAATACACTCGCTGTAATATCGACATGCTATTTTAATGAAACAATTCTTAAATTTTTTTTTACTTTGTTTTATATAAATACGTATAATAATAATTAATAGCAGTACATACGGTTGAAGTAGTACAATTATTTCAAATATGTAACTGTTAAATATTATAAGGAATATAGAAATCTTCTGATAAATTCAATAAACACATTTACGTTAAACGGAAAAGTGGCTATAAAGAATATAATATATTTAAACACGTTTAAACACGTTACTAAACAAAAAAGTGGCAACAAAAAAACGATGATATTAACTAACGTCAAGTTTTAATTATTTAAGTACGTTAAATCGATTGATTGTTATACAAAAACAATTTTAAGTCCCATTTATTAGGACTTACAGTGAAAAGTATACAAGAGCTGTTTTATTACGTATGATTGTTTAATGTATGCTAGAAGCAAACTAAAACAATTATGAATAATAAAAATTCTTTTTAATAATACCTCTATATTTTTTGACCTTTTTATAACAATTTAGTTAAAATATTATTCAAGCTTGAGGTCTTCTTTTGTTGTTAAACAATGTTTAAATATATCGATATTTCGATACTCAGCACAATTCTGTTCTTTTTTAATTTATTAATGCCCTGTTTGCCGATGTCGAAAGAAAACTCATGCGAAAGAAAGCTAGTCACTCACATTCGAATCAATTTGAGTTTGTCTATGTCACTCACTTTCGTTCGCAGCTACTTACGTCAGTTAATTTTTGTATCTTACGTGTTAATAAAGCAAAGTAGTGCCAACTTATAAGTAAGTATAATTGTTTTACAGCAATTTCCGCTAAAAATACAAAAAATACTACTAAATTGTTTGAAGTCAAATGCAACTACTTTTGAAATTAATCAGCTGTCGAAATAAAAAAATGTAACCAAAACAAAATAAAAGTTCACAAAATAAAAAAGTATAACTACAACCACCTGTTTCCTGCATACTTTTTTGTTGTCAGCTATTTTCTTTTTTCAGATTTCAAATCTGCAAACAGTATGTGTCATTTTTGCAAGTAGCAAATACAAAATAAGTACCTATGTATGTATGTATGTACATATATGTATAGGTACATGAAGGCAATAACCCACCCCAAATGTACATACATACATATGTATGAATGTATGTATGTAATCACAACTAAAAAGCTATTTGTTAATAAAAAAATTTTTCATAAAATATTTGTTGATTTATATATTTTTTCAACAAATTATTGTCATTCGAACACAAAATAACTGGTGCCTGATTTTGAAATTTGTGTTCGCAAAGTTGACAACAACTTCGAAATAGACAAACACATTTTTGTATAAAAACACTTACGTTTTCATTCGAGTTGTCGTTCGAGTCATCGTTCGCATAGAACCAATTTAGGTAAACCCAAATCAGTTTTCTTTCGCTTAGATTGCGAAAGAAATTTTTCTTTCGACATCGGCAAACAGGTCGTAATTTTATTATTAAAAAACAGAATTGTTCTGAAGATGATACTCAATGAGTATCGAAATATCGATCATTTTAAATAAAATTGTTTAACCAAAAAATAACACCTCAGGCTTAAATACTTTACCCAAAAAGTTCTTTTTAACACAAAAAAGTTAATTGCTAAATGCTGAGGAAGTAGCTGATGGCGGAGTAATAATATTTATAGATGATGGTGGTTGTGGTGGCATTACGGGTACTAATGTCGCCATCTGTTGAGTTGGATGTCGTTGAAAGGCATCGATTTGCGGCGACATAGACATAGTTTGTGTTGGAAGCAAACCACCCATTGAGGGATGCATTTGCGGATAAGTCGGCATAGTTTGTGCAGCCGGATATGATTTAACCGATGGAGATGACATATATTGTTGTATACCAGTCGAGTACATAGGTACTGCATTCTCAGCCTCCTGTTGTGGGGGAGCAGTTGCTTGTGGATATGCAAGATGCATTTGTGGCTGAGTAACAGCCGCATTGGATATATTGCTAGATGCTTCTGCGACACTTGGGATAAAGATGTTCGATGGCGGTAGAAGAATAGTATTGGTTGATGTTGGAACATTAATATAACTAGCTTCAGATGATTGGTTTTGTGTAATCGAATTTTCGGCGTGTGTATGCTTTGAGGATACAGTCGGATCCATTTGTTCAGATAACTGTTTAGAAATTTCGCCCGCATTTTCCAATTCTGGTGTTATTAGTTCCAGTTTATCATCCGGATTAAAATAGGCTTTGAAAACGCTTTGGGTCGTGGTATTTACTGTAGAGACCTGTTGTGTTCTTGGAGTAGTGGTAGGTGTTGTAGCGCTCGTAGAAGGTACAAATGTATTACTTAATGGGGGCACATATGGCAATGTAGGGGCTATAACAGTACTTTGTGATGTCACCGGTATAGTAGAAGTTGGTATAGATGTCGGTATTAGTACATCTACGGTTGTGGACGATGGAATAGCGGTGAGCGGTTTTGCTACAGATGCATTGCCAGCTTGTATTGGTATGCGATGTAAATAACCATATCCAATGCCGCAACCCAATGCACCTTCTCCTCCCCAGTGGGAATTTGGTTTAATTGTTACTTCCCGACAGGCATCGTCATCGATGTTATAAACGTACATTTTTAAGGGCTGCAGTTCATGAGTTTCAATCAAAGTAAATAAATCGTCATTTTCATGTCTAATGGCATCTGCACCTATCACATAATCTGAGTATGCTCTTAAACCAGCTATTTCTGCAGGTGAGTTAGGATGAACCTCCAAAATATGCCAAACATGTTCATTAGCTCCTTCAAATGAACAAAAACGTATGCTTACGCCTAAAAGACCCTGACCACCCCATCTTGAATTGGGAGTTAAAGATAATTCCCGAACAGTTTGTGTTTTACTTGAATAAACCACTAACTTAACAGGCTTATCAACATTTTGCTTTAATACTTCCTTTAACATATCATTGTCTTGATCCAAACGGGTGCCAGCTATAGCAATAATGAAGTCAAAGAATGCTTCTAAGCCTGCTATTTGACCAGGAGAATTGTCTTGAACCTACCAGAGAGGAAGTTTTACATTTTCAATATACATATGTAAGTATATTACCTCTAATTTAATATTACCCTTAATAATCAATAACATTACCTTTAATACGTGGTATCCTTCAGTACCTCCGCCAGGTATTTCTATACTATGGCTTGATCCCATCCTTCCTAGCTTCAGAATATTCTACTGATAACTAACAGTCTATTTTATTCTTCCGCACCGTAGCCCCTAGTAGCTAGTGTGTTTTGTAAATTAGGTTAATTTTTTATATATTCTAATAAATAATAATAATAATCTTAAGTTTGAAAATATAACACGGTTTTTGTATTCTCTTTTCTTTCAGAATAAAACTTTCTGGATTTTATAAAGAATTGCGTGGCACTAGAGAAAATGAGTAAAACATATATGTAGAGTAGAAAATAAACTATGTGTACTCGATACCTTTTTCGACGATAACACTAATTCAATTGAGCGATAGCTAATCTATTCTTTTTCTATTCATTATTATATATCTATCTCTCTTGTGGGAATTTGTTAATGTTTACATGGTATAAATTTTAATCGATATGAAGAAATCATAATTTACGCAAGTGAAGAAAACAAACTGGGCATTACAAAAAACTTTTTCGCTATGCTAAAAATTTGTATATATGTGAGCACGTTTTTTTCCCTAAGAGTGTATGTGTAACACGAGCAGGATGAAAATTTAAACATGTACTGAATAAAAAATTCCTGAATTGAATGCATTAATTTTATATGTATAAATCAATTAATTTAAAACAAAAGTATTAAAGTTTGTAGCATGCAGTTGTCACTAAAATTATTTGAGGAATTCAGAATATATTTAAGATTTACTTAGACCACTTTTATTTCGAGTTTTTAATCAATAATAGGAGAACAAAACTTCCAATTCATATGGTGCTACCTTCGATCGAAAGCAAATGATAGTGCACGTAAATCGTAGTAACAGTTTTTGCACGGGAACCTTTAGGAAAAAATTTTTGGACCAAGAAATTATGAAAAACGTTGCCGAAAAGTACATATTTAGTTTTACGCCCATAACAGGCAAGAACTTCGGTGGCCATACATCGAAAGCCGACATTAATAAGCGTCGATTGATATATAGGTTATACCCCGGGAGCCTTTCAGAAAAAAATTATAGATCTAGCAAACTTTCAAAAAATAAAAATATTGCTAAAACACTTCTTTTAGTATTTTACTTATTACGCACAAACGGTTCTGTGGCCACAAATCGTGCTACCTGCTATCAAAAGCTGACAATAACGCGCGTCGATTGATATATAGGTTATACCTCGGGAGACTTTCAAAAAAAATTATAGATCTAGCAAACTTTTAAAAGATTAAAAAATCGCTGAAAATACTTTCTTAGTGTTTTACATATTACACACAAACGGTTCTGTGGCCACAAATCACGCTACCTGCAATCAAAAGCTGACAATAATGCGCGTCGATTGATATATAGGCTATACCCTGGAAGACTTTCAGAAAAAAAATATAGATCTAGCAAACTGACGCGGATTATTGTCAGCTTTTGATAGCAGGTAGCGTAATTTGTGGCCACAGAACCGTTTGTGTGTAATATGTAAAACACTAAAAAAAAGTATTTTCAGCGATTTTTTAATCTTTTAAAAGTTTGCTAGATCTATAATTTTTTTTTTAAAGTCTCCCGAGGTATAACCTATATATCAATCGACGCGCATTATTGTCAGCTTTTGATAGCAGGTAGCGTGATTTGTGGCCACAGAACAGTTTAAATTTACTCTCTTTCTCTCACTCTCTCAAAAATAGAGACGTCAAACTACATATAAAAAAAATCGTTCGGTACGTTCAGAACGAACGGGTGAATTCAGTAGAGTGAATTCAATATAGAAAAATTTATATAACCAAAACAACTAACTCCCTGTTACAAACACAGTTTATGGTTACAAATTGCTAAGAATATCTCCTTTTTATTGTTCATAATCTTTATAAAGTATTTGCATACGAAATCATATTAAATAGGTAAATTATTCTATAAATTCAATTGTAATAAATATATTCGCAGTGTATGATTATTCACCCTTATCATGAATAAAATGTGAAATTTTTATTCCCATAAAATTTTCATTTCCCAAGTAGGGAAATTTGCTATCATGAATATCATGGGAACGTTTGTTTTGCTATCAATATGTAGTGAGTGTACAATAGGGAAGAAGAAAAAATAAATACAAATTAAAAATTATTGAAAATTTGTGGGTAAGTGATGTAAAAAATAATTAAATTTAAGTTTTATAATTAATATACACAAATTTGTAGTTTAAAAGGTAAAAAAATGTTAAGAATTGGTGTCATTATATCACTACAAGAGGAGGAGATTCAGCAGCAGCGGATAACTCGTCGTGCTTTGCGAGATGCATCTAATCCATTAGAGTTGCCCGATACATTGTAAGTGGGTTAAGTTAAAGAATTTAAATCAATTTGTTTCCATTTCAGATTTATTCAACATTTCAGGGTGAATAAATCGGCGTTTTCATACCTGTTGAATATTTTGACAGATTCTCTGCCGGAAACTAAAAACTCATTTGGTATTCCACCCATCGTAAAACTAAGCGCATGCTTACATTTTTTTTGCAGAGGGTGGATACCAAAACGGTGTTGGAAGAGATTACGAAGTATGGATGGCGCAATCCACTTTTTGCAAGATGCTCTCTAAAGTTTTGGATGCTTTAGAAAAAAGACTCTGCGCAGAATGGATAAAATATCCGTCAGAACAAGAAACCAGAGCTAATTGTCAGGAGTTCTACCGAAAATTTGGCATACCCGGCGTCATCGCATGTATTTATGGAACACACATCAATATTGTAAGTCCAATAAAAAATAACCACTCTTATTACAACAGAAAAGGAAATTACAGTTTGAATACCACTCTCGTAAGTATACATTACACATTCATAAATATAATAGCTTGTAAATATGTACATATATATATATATATATATATATATATATATATATATATATATATATATATATATATATATATATATATATATATATATATATATACATTTTACGATTTTTTAGATATGCGATAGTAATATGAGAATTACGTTCGTTGATGCCACACATTTCGGATCCTGTCACGATTCCTTCATATGGAATACAAGCCCGTACAGACGTGTGATGGAGCAAAATTTTTTACAAAAAGGGGCACGTGTATGGCTATTAGGTGAGTGAAAATTTACATATAAGTGTATAGGTATGATTTATTTATAATGTAATATGAGCATTTTTAGGAGACGTCGGATATCCCTTGGAGCCGTGGTTATTGACGCCGTATAGAACTCCTGCCCATGGCTCAGTCGAACAAAAATGTAATGATTGCCACTCCAAATGTAGAAATATTATAGAAAGAACAAATTCAGTATTAAAAAATAGATAGACTGTGATCCTAAGAACGCCGCAAAAATTGTTAATGTTTGCTTTGCATTGCATAATATATGTATGTATGTATTGCTTATAAATGCGAGAATAATAATAGCATTACATATAATGTGGAAGAAGCTGAAGTATATCATGTCGAGAGAACAAATTATAATCAAAGGGAAAGCTATTTAGCTGTTGCTCAGCGCATACGCAATGATACTGCAAACTCTTTATAAAAAATATAACTTCATTTAAATTCATACATACAATTTTATTTCATTTCATTTAATAAAAACAACAAAGCCTTTAAGGCCAAAAACTTATTACTAATTTTTAATTAATTTCTTTAGTCTAATGCTGGAGTTAATGTCGACGTCGTCGACGGCGTCAAATGTCAAAAAAAAGTTGAATCGTATGTAATTGTATGAGAGCAGTTAATCTCAACGACGTAAGAAATTTGACGCCGAAAAAGTTCAATCTGTTTGAACTTTTTCGGTGTTGAGAGGTGAAAGAGAGAGATAAGTATATGCGGGAGAGAAAGCCAAAAGAGTGTTCTCTGTATATTCAATGCAGTAGTACACAGATGTGTTAACGTCGTCGACGACGTTTACATTAACAGCAAAATTAAATTTGGGTCGAACATCACAATTTCGGCGTTAAGACGCCGTCAACGACGTCGACATTAACTCCAGCATAATAAAAAATTGTTAAATCAAAATAATTCAGGTTTGTACTTTTTAGAGATCCGTAAGAAAACGAAATGTTAAGCACATGTACATATACATATTTATAAATGTACTTAGTAACCATATACATACATATATACATAAGTACATTTTGAAAATTGGAAACTAATTCTTAAACTATTTGACTCCTTTTTTTGTCTTTCTCCAGTAGTTTCAACTTCATTTCTTCGAGTTTTCTAAGCCCTCCACCGACTCTTTTATTCCTACCAATTCATAAATACACTGCTCACTGGCTGACAAGCTTTTGGTTCGGTTTGGTCCAACTCCCGTTTCTCGTCGGTTTTTTAAATTAGCGGCTACTTTTGACCGCACATACCTTTTTTGGTCTATCCACACCTATTGCAAGTTATATATGTTTGTGTTTGTTAATTAAATGTATGTAGTATATGTATGCAAATTTAAAAATGTAAAATATTTAAAACATGAATACATACCCTTTTCTATTCAAAATTCGGCCTTAACATCTTTAGAAACCATTACAAAACCACATGCAATGGCTCGGTTATTTTGCATCCTATTGCGAAGCATGTCTTGTTGCACACTATTTATTAATTTAGACCTAAAAATAGTTTTTAGTTAATTTATATATCCATTAAAATGTAATAACTACTTACATTTTTTTCTAGTTCCCCAAAGAAAATAAAGTGAACAAATTGACACAAAAAATTGGAAAAATTTATTTGCAAAATCCATTCATGATAAGGCGAAATTTTGAATGGGAAAATTTTTTATGTTCATGTCATTCACCGCTGAATTACATATCAGAAGATGGGAGCACATTTTATGGGAAAATTACTCATGATCGCACTTTTGGGAAATGGGAAAAAATTTTAGTGGAAAAATTATTCATGATTAATTTGATTGTGATTAATTTTCTTCAGTTCCCAAATAAACAGTGTGGCATCACATTGTACCTTATTCTTTCTTCATGGTGGCATCAACGTCATATGTTTTAGAGCATAGCATAAACGAGCATTGGAAATGCAATTAAAAGGGTGGTAATATAATTCTTGTCGCACTTTTTAGTCGAATATAGTTAAATAAAATCACCACAGATTATATATCTGTGAAAATCACCTAGTCGGATCTCTCGAGAACTGGTGGACATCCTATTATGCAGCGTTGTCTCCTGAAAAACAACACAGTTCATAATTAGATACATACATATGTTAAAGCAGTAGAATGATTTGCATATTCTATGCTCTCTTGCTTTGGCTATGGATTACCTTACCACATTATTAATATTGTGGAATTTTGGAGTCATGGGGATGATAGCCATACGTTGGCAATGTCCCTTAAAGTTGCAGCAGGGTTATCTTATAATGGCTTTGGTTTTTATAAAATATTTGCCAGAATGGACTGGCTGCAATCTCTATATTGGGGTACCTATCTATTATTATTATAATTATTTTCTTTGCTAACTTAAATTGATATTTTATTTCTTTTTTATATTTAGTATCCGTATTAACACCAAAAGGACTGCTCAAGAAAGAAATTAACAGGTATTCCCAGCTTTATTCATGTTGCTTAAATAAACTGTATAATTTCCTTTTTTAAGTTTTTAGCAACCGTTCTATACACCTTGAGTACTCACGTTTCAACCCAAAGAAGCAATTCTTCCGATTCAAATTCAACCAATTTTCCGCTTACCTCTACTTCTCGTCAACTTCAGTTTCCCGTACAGGTACCTCCTAGTGCTGGAGGTATGTCCCTAGTGACATTTAAAATTCGCGGAAATGGTATTTATTTTTATACATATAAATTAATTTCGCGTGGGTGTTTCCCCCATTAAATACTTCAGCTTGATAATTTGTTTTTGTATTTAAATTTTGTTCTTTAAAAGAAATTTTTTTAAATATATTCAACTCGACTCTTCAAATTTTAATTCTTATTTGTTCTTTTAATTTTTTACACATTAAACTCAGTTCTTCAAATTTTAATTTTTATTTGTTGTTTGAATTTTTCTTTTTAAAATACCGTAACCCAATTATTAAACTTTTAATTTTTATTTGTTCTTTAAATTTTTTTAAAATAAAATAAGCTTGTTTCTTCAAATTTTGATTTTTATTTTTTCTTTAAAATTTTCTTTTCGTACCTTACTATCAATTTTTGAAAATTTATGATTGGCAAATTGAAAAATACTACAAACTAAAAAAGAGTAAAATACATATTACATTTTG
This sequence comes from Germaria angustata, assembly GCA_963681545.1. NCBI lineage: Eukaryota > Metazoa > Arthropoda > Insecta > Diptera > Tachinidae > Germaria > Germaria angustata. Next base: position 75,908,695 of record OY813000.1, on the reverse strand, counting down.
GTTTTACTGTTAGTTTAATTGACAAGAGAGTGAGAAGTTAAAAACAAATAGCAAGAATTCAATATAATTTTTTATTTTGGCAACAAAATATAAAAGAAGAAACGACAGTGAGAGCATAATTTACTGTCGTTAATAATAACAAAAAATAAAAATATATTACAATAAAGTAAAAAAATAAAATATTCAAACTACTAACAAGTATGTTAACTTATATAAGAACAAATGATTTTGTAAAACTCTTGGCCAGATTCTGTTGTTTGTCGTTTGTAGGTTTTGTTTGGTATACGGGGTTTTATTCTATCTTTTATTTCAGTAATACGGGTATGTTCTAGAATCCGAATTCACTCGAAAGTGGATTACTTTAGCATTTTTGGTGTTCTGCAATTCACATCCCCATGTTTTTATTCGTTTTCAATTAGAGTAGCAAGGGGTGGGTGAAAGTAAAACGAATCGTACTTTATTCTTATAAATGCTAACATTATTAAGAAAAATACAATTTTGGTTTTTAGTTTGAAGTGTTTTTTATTGAACTTCATCAAAAAAATTAAATTTTTCACAGAAATATTAATGCAAACAAATTTTTTTGAAACTTTGCCAAAAATTTCAATTTGGTTTTGCAAGATCTCACTTATGTAAAATGACATGAAAAAATACAACAATTTTGTTTATGTTCGAAAACACAAAGTTGCCCTACATAATAAAGTTTAATATGTCAATTTTTTTGAACTAAATCTCAATGCATTTAGATCTTATTGATAAAGAAAAATGAATTTTTTGAAGGAAATTAAAACTAATTTCATATATATAATTCTATTTAAACAATAATCATAATAATTTGAATGCATTTAGTTGTAAAATCGCAATGTATTTATTTATTTATTTATTTCAAATTTATTATAATTAAAACTATAATAAATAATATACAAAAGCACTAGCTACTACAGGCTATCGGCTTAATCGCAATGTAATAATCAGGCAATACTTTGTTTTAACAACAAATGGTGCCAGGAACACGTAGTCGATATGTTTATAGCCGGCAAACAGCCGCGCTGGTAAATAACTCCAGGCAAGCAGATCAACAAAAAGCAAATAACTTTAATTTCGTTCGTTGTCTTTTTTGAGAGCATTGAATAATTTTATTTTCATTCTATATTAATTTTGTTTTTATTCGCGTTGAAAATTAAATGAAAAATTTGAATATCTTTTTCATACTCTGTAAATTGTTTTACATCCAATTTTCACGATGATTTTTTAAGACATGTCTTTTTTATTTTCTTTTAAAGTTGCTCCCAAAATCATGTCGAATTTTCATGATGATTTTTAAAACATGTCTATTTCTTCACTGTTGTTGTAAAAAAAACTCTTATTTGACAGCCAGAGTTGTTTTTTTTTTTACTTTATCTTTAATTCCTTTTATTTCTATAATTTGGGCGCCAAAAACGGAATTTAATAACTTGAGAAGTAAAGTATTTAAAAAAGTAAATTTAAAAAAAAAATCAAAATTGGGTGCTATACAGAAAAACCTCGAAGAAAGCAATGGAGGTAAAACTAGTTGACTAAAACTAGTGAGTGGGTGAAGTAATGGCGGAAATGCTGAGTGGAGCGAGGTACATTTTAGTTTCTTATGAACGACTTCTTGGGAGATAAGTCGTCTTTTCTGAACTATATTAGAATGAGCCGAGGGACATTTAATTTGATACTCGCAAAAATCGAAGGTGATATAGTAAAACAAGATACCATCTTGAGAGAAGTGATAACTCCAGCAGAGAAACTGGCAGCCACACTCCAATACCTCGCTACTGGAGAGTCCATCAAAAGCACAAAATATCAGACGAGACTATGGGAAACCTTTCTTTCTCGTGCAGTTCCGGAAGTATGCCAGGCAATTTGGAAACATTTTAAATATGAATATTTAAAGGTTTTTGAGTAGGTACATATGTATATGAAAAATAACTTATTTTATTGTGCCTATTCATAGAATGTAATGCTTTGGTTTATTATTTTAAAATTAAAATAAAACAAGTTAAATTATTATAAGTACATTAATTGAAATAAATTCGTCTTTTATCAAAATATAACTTTAAAAAGTATATATCATTAGCTCTTGGCAGATTGTGAACAAAGAAGTAGACGCTTGACACGATCCATATATGTAGGATTACGTACATCATACAAGCTTTCGTGTTCCTTATATTTAGATATTAAAAGCTCCACAATTTCGTTTTTCCACATAGTTTATATTTATTTGAACTTTTTATTTATATTTATTTTATTTATATACACACAAAACAAAAAACAAGCACTTGTCGCTTTAAAACAAGAAAAATAAAGAAGAACACAGAGAAATAACCACCTTAACAGACGAATTCAAATAAAATATAATAGTAAAATTGCGAATGACAGCTAAAAGGAAGAGATGTATTTTTCTTCATTGTTGTTGTAAAAAATCACGAAAACAGAAACCATATTTTTTTTGCTACCCCTCTGTCTTATCTGCTCTCTATTCTTTCTTCACACCCCAATTATGAGCGAATCAACTTGCTTCGCCATACAAAATTTTGAGAGCGAAGCAGGTAGATTCATATTGAATCTACTTGCGAATCAAGAAAAAATCCTCTCTTCTCTAATTTTTATCGTAAGTTTATCTGCACTAGTTGTTAAAATTAAATATTTTTGTAAAAAAAGCAAATTTAAAAGTGAAAAGTTAGAAAATATAATTGTTTTTTGTGTGTGTTTCCTAGGCGTAATAATAAATTTGAATTCAGTGAAAAGTTAATTTATTTAAATTTTATAAAAGTTAAAAAACAATGGAAAGAAAAAAATTATAAAATCGAAGCAGGTAGATGAGTCGTGTAAACAGCATCATTCATAAACTTGATTCAGAAAGCGAAACAGGAGATTCAAGTTGTCGTGGAAACATGCTATAATAATAATATAAGTAAAAAATCATCGTTAAAATTGGGTGTTACTTTTGTAATTTGTTAATTTTTTTGCAACTTTTTTGCCGACCGCCGTCGATTTTTGCGTAGCTGTGGCCGTTGACATTTAGATTTTTTTTCGAACATAAACTTCGAATGTGGAAAAACATGCTGAATTCAGAACACCAATTTATAAATTATGGGGATTCAAAAAATTTTTTGTTTTCAATCCGAGTCAAAACCTGGAACATACCCGTATGTCTTCAAATCAAAATTTTTAGCAACAGTCGTTGAACGCTGCTAAAATGGAAATTTAAATTCAAATTTTTGTAATGCAAAATGGAAGAAATAACGAAGAGGATTACAAAAGAGTATTCGAGAACACTGAAGATGGCACAAAGCCGAAACCGGTCTGTTCATAAACCAAATTTGACGTGGGATGACGGAAAATCGTTCCAAATACAAAAATATATGCTCGTCCAATACTTGGGAGAACATAAAGAATTCGCACATGACAGGTAAATAAAATACGATTTAAGTAATATAAAATTATAACGTTTTTGTTTAGATTTCTTAACTCCTCAGGACTGAACAGCCTAGCGGAGCATTGAGAGTCTCTGGCAGAGAAGCTTAACGCCCTAGGAGGAGCCAACAAAACTGGGGAAAAACTGGAAGAAAGTGTGGACAAATAAATATAAGGTAAGTCTCAAGTCTTTTGGCAAATAAAGTTGTAATCTTTTCTTTCTTTTAACAGAAGTAAGACAAAGCAAAAATTTCAGGATTATAAGAATTCCTTAGACAGAAACGGTGTAAATGGGGCACAACAACATCATCTTACAGATTTAGATCAGCGAATAATAGGTGTAATGAGAAAGGAATCTGTTGTTGGGCAGAAAGAAGTCGCAGAACCACTTGTATGTTTTTCTTTCTTTTTGTTACAAACATGCATACATATGTACATATGTATATTTCCGTTAACCACAATTGTCTTATTATGTAGCGGGTAGCCGGAAGAGTTGCTGACGTTTCCATATTGGCTGAATGTGATGACCTCGGCCCAAGCAAGTCTTTTATTGATGTAAGTAACTTTCGTGCATGTCACAAAGTTCAATTCTGTTCAGCATACTTCAGAAAACGATAGCAGTTTCCTGAATTTTAAGTTTTGAAACAAAAAGGTTCCATTGATGAAGATAAACATGGTTTCGTTGATTTTTCTTTTCGTTTTGTGAAGATAAGTGTTATTTAAATTCCGTTTCTGAACAGAATTGAATTTTTTGGCACCGCTATGCTACAATAATTACTCTCTTAAGATTTTAATTCTATGTTTTTATTACATAGTAAAACAAACCTTGTGAAAGTTCACAATTTCAAAGAAAAAAAAAGAAAGGAAAGTGACACAGGTAAAGATATGTTGGAACTTGAACGTAAAATTTTTAAAGGAGAACGCAGAAAAAATTATATTCTGGAGCAGCAAGTAAAAGCGCAATAAATGAAACATTGCTTAATCGGGTATGTTCCAGGTTTCGACTCGGATTGAAAACGAAAAATTTTTTGAATCCCCATAACTTATAAATTGGTGTTCTGAATTCAGCATGTTTTTCCACATTCGAAGTTTATGTTCGAAAAAAATCTAAATGTCAACGGCCACAGCTACGCAAAAATCGACGGCGGTCGGCAAAAAAGTTGCAAAAAATTAACAAATTACAAAAGTAACACCCAATTTTCATGATGATTTTTTACTTGTCTTTAAGACATGTCTTTTTTGTTTGTACGCATATTAGGTAGATAAGACAGAGGGGTAGCAAAAGAAACATGGTTTCTGTTTTCGTGATTTTTTTACAACAACAATGAAGAAAAATACATCTCTTCTTTTTAGCTGTCATTCGCAATTTTACTATTATATTTTATTTGCATTCGTCTGTTAATGTGGTTATTTCTCTGTGTTCTTCTTTATTTTTCTTGTTTTAAAGCGACAAGTGCTTGTTTTTTGTTTTGTGTGTATATAAAAGATACATATATTAATGTATAAATAAAAAGTGCCCATAAATATAAACCATGTGGAAAACGAAATTATGGAGCTTTTAGTATCTAAATATCAGGATCACGAAAGCTTGTATGATGTACGTAATGCTATATATATGGACCGTGTAAAGCGTCTACCTCTTTGTTCACAATCTGCCAAGAGCTAATGATATATACTTTTTAAAGTTATATTTTGATAAAAGACGAATTTATTTCAATTAATGTACTTATAATAATTTAACTTGTTTTATTTTAATTTTAAAATAATAAACCAAAGCATTACATTCTATGAATAGGCACAATAAAATAAGTTATTTTTCATATACATATGTACCTACTCAAAAACCTTTAAATATTCATATATAAAATGTTTCCAAATTGCCTGGCATACTTCCGGAACTGCACGAGAAAGAAAGGTTTCCCATAGTCTCGTCTGATATTTTGTGCTTTTGATGGACTCTCCAGTAGCGAGGTATTGGAGTGTGGCTGCCAGTTTCTCTGCTGGAGTTATCACTTCTCTCAAGATGGTATCTTGTTTTACTATATCACCTTCGATTTTTGCGAGTATCAAATTAAATGTCCCTCGGCTCATTCTAATATAGTTCAGAAAAGACGACTTATCTCCCAAGAAGTCGTTCATAAGAAACTAAAATGTACCTCGCTCCACTCAGCATTTCCGCCATTGCTTCACCCACTCACTAGTTTTAGTCAACTAGTTTTACCTCCATTGCTTTCTTCGAGGTTTTTCTGTATAGCACCCAATTTTGATTTTTTTTTTTAATTTAATTTTTTAAATACTTTACTTCTCAAGTTATTAAATTCCGTTTTTGGCGCCCA